>WEKX01024421.1:0-16323 GCA_013390025.1 Pitta sordida
TGGACATAACAACACCATGCATCGCTGCCGATTGGGGAGTGAGTGGCTGGAGAGAGGTGAAATAGAGAGGGATCTAGGAGTAATGATTGACAGGAAACTTAATATGAGCCAGCAGTGTGCCCAGGTGGCTAAGAAGGCCAATGGCATCCTGGCCTGTATTAGAAACAGTGTGGTCAGTCGGACTAGGGAAGTTATCCTTCCTCTGCACTCGGCGCTGGTCAGACCACATCCTGAGTACTGTGTCCAATTCTGATCTCCCCAGCATAAGAAGGATGTTGAGCTGCTTGAGAGGGTCCAGAGAAGGGTGACAAGGATGGTGAAAGGACTGGAGAACAAGCCCTATGGGGAGTGACTCCAGGAACTGGGGTTGTTCAGCCTGGAGGAGACTCAGAGGTGACCTCATTGGTTTCTCATATGGATCATAGGCATGAAAGGAAAAACAAAATTCTAGAAATGCACTTTTTCAGGAAAAAAGTAGCTGAATCTTTGAAAACCTTGTTATTCCTCTGTATCTTAAAAACTACTCAGTATAAAATATTAATGTAAACATTTCTGGCACCAAAAGAAAGATAAAATCTTTTCCCTCAATTAATTTTCTGGTCTCCATATGTAGTTTAGTCCCTGCTGCTTACAAGATTCTTCGTGTTGGTGACATAGCAGCATCTTCTAAAATGAGGAAGCGTTCAGAAATGAGTATGGGATTGGCCAAGGGCATGAGGATGCACATCACTGGGAAAACGTTAGCCTGAAGGCATGTTTTAAAGCTCTGAACAAAAAAAGAACAGTGTTTGTAAAAGAACAATATGTATGAAATTCATACATATAAATGCAACTACACCATGATGTCATCAAATTAAACTCTGAGAGACCCTGTATACATTTAAGCCCACATCAGACCCTCAAATAGCAGTCAATTCACAGGACAGCAACGAAAATAGAGTTCAGCAGTCAGAATGGAGAAGTAGGAGTTGAAAACTTTTGTTCCTGCTTTTCTAATGACAGGAGTTTCTGACTCAGAACTGAAATAGAAATTGCAGAATTGGTCTTCACCTTAAAATCACCCTCATCAGAACTAAACATCTTGTCTTCTCTTTTTTCAGGGAATTTTATTCATAGACATTGACAGAACTGAAAACCAGAAGCTTTATTAGACTTACAGACAGAAAAATTGGCTTATTTTAATTTGTCTTCAAGCCCAGAGCTGTCAGCAAGTACTTTACTGTCTGAAGAGGTAGCCTTAGGACATCCTTTGTCTGGGCAGTTAGTAGGATGTCCCTGTATCAGGAAGAATGTATGTGAATCTAATGAGTACACAGTACACTCTTTATATATATATTTATTTATATAGTTATATTACATATATGTGTATAATGTTTAAGATGATACCACAGCTGTATGCAGTCTGAATCCCTACATGAGGTAAATTTTACCTTATATACATTCGCACTAGAAATGTCAAAATATGATAAAATAGCCAAAACTTTATTTGGAGAAAAATGAAAAGATAATTAACAAATTGTTTCTATCAGGCCCTTTTAATTATAATTAAATGATGAGGAAGTTTTTTTGTGTTCTGGATGAGAATACAAAATTGTTTTGATATTGCGAGTTCACTACTGTGTCTAAAGCTCTTGTGTTTTTTACAGGTTGCAAAGCACAGCCATCCCCTGAAGATTACTTTTTTCCATATGGTTTTCAAGGAATATGACAGAAAATTCTCCACAGTTTTCCTTTTCTGACAGTATTTGTTTAGAAGAGCAATGGAAGTGATGGATTTTTTTCAACATATCTTTGAAAGATCTATAGTAAGAACGGTCCGCATTCTGCTGGAACTTAAAGTTTGAATTAGCATCTCATTTCTTTGTCATATTTGAAGCTTGTCCCATTCTTCTAAGGAGCAAACATGGTCAGAATTATTAACAATGAGCAGACATGGATCTGTGCCAATTTCACAATCTTGGGTTTGTGACAGAATGCACACTGACTGATAGAAACATATAATGTAGGTTATACACACAGATTGGAATATACCTCCATTCCTGGTAAATTGGATAGACTGGGAGAGGTGTTTGTCAAATTGTCCAATTGTCCATTCTTTTTTGGGTTTTTTTGTCTCATTCTATATACAGTTCTGCACTATTGATCCAGTTTGGACTGTATTCAAGCTCCTGTTCCCATCTAGAAATAGAATTGTTCATTCTGGGTCTATTATTTGCACAGTACTCAGCAAACTAAACCATACTCAGTGTGCTGCCTCTTTTTCATGTAATTGGAACATGATGACAGCACTTACTCAAGAAAAGGTTTAGAGCTGCAGGTAACATCTTGGTGTGGGACCTGAGACAAACAGCTCAAGGATAGGGCAACTTAAGGAATGTAGTGGGACCAAGTCCTGTGCAAATAGGTGTATATAGAAGAGACAACCATCTAGAGAGATCTTGACTCTGCCAGACACTTTCTTGGATGTACCTGAGGATAATCTTTACCTTCTCTCAGTGCTGCTTATGCATTCTTCCCTCTTACCCTTCAATGCAGGATTTAGCCACTAGTTGCAGAGTGCAGCTGCCATCAGGCCACAGAATCTTGAGATATCCACTGTCTGATACAACTATTTCCTACCTTCAGACCCTTCTGCTGTGTAGTTTCGTTGATAGAATATGATAAAAAGTATAGCTGATTACAAAATTTATGTGTTCAATTATTCCACACATGCGTTTTAATACAAATCCATCACAGAAAATGAGGCATTTGCAAAAATATTTTGCAACGTATGACAAAAATATTGGACAGACATATTTATAGGCAGAGACCAGAAAGAGGATCTAGGATTTTATGTTCTCTATCTTGGGGAAAAAAATGTGTTTTACTCAAAATTAATTTAAAATCTCCACTACATGAAGCGACATATTTCATCACCATGCAAATTCAATTCTAGCATTTTCTTTTAAACTTAGTTGTTTGCTATAAAACTTTAATGAAAATTTTTGTGGTATCCTGAAAGTTTAGAAGGACGTGACTTAAGCCATTATGAATTTATAAGAATAATAATAGAAGTTCATAAGTTTTGTGCAGGCTGTATTCATATATACCCCTGAATATCCTGAAAGTATGAGTATGCTTTCAAAATATTTAGCCCACCTAACTACATTGAAAGTGACAGATCATTGTAAAACTGTCTTTCCTGCAAACAGCATGTTTTAGGAGAAGTATTACAGATATTACAAAATATTCTGAGTTGGAAGGGACCCACAAGGATCATCGAGTCCAACTCTTAACACTGTCTCCCTGGCGGGAATCGAACCCTGGTCTCCCACACGTACATATATTTCTGAAACATGTTAACTCACATTATAACAGAAATCATACCTGAGACTGCTAACATGGAAAAACTCTAGTAGTTATGGAGTTGAGTTCTTCCTTCCTTTGAGTTCTTCCTTCCTTCCTTCCTTCCTTTGAGTTCTTCATGTACTTAACATGATCTTGAAATTTTGACTGACAAATTTCAAAACAGAGTCATCCTTCTGCAGCATTAACTCGAAGGAAATATATCCTAGACAACAATTGAAATCCTGTTTCCTTACAGCCCAGTCAAACATACTCAATAACTGAATTTCAATGGAATTTAACAAAAACAACAGACCAATAAAAAAAATTGAAAATGTTTTTATGTGTATTCATGTACAACAATATGTATTATAGGAAAAATACCATTTTAAGATTAATTTTTGTCACCATCACGTTTCCCATATGTGTATTTCTTTCAAAAATGCAAAGTTTTGTAGTACCTCAACCTCCAGAGAAAAAGATTATCTCGCCTTTAAATATTTTGAAACCACCAGCCTTATCCAACACACCTCATCAACCGGTATATCAGGCCCTTCTTGAGACTGGCCTTTTGTAACATATCAGCAAATCCAAAGAGATTTCTTGATGCCATAATTTTTCATCCACCACTTTATATTCATTTTTCTATGGAGGAAAACCTCAATTTCTTACTTGCTTGGCTCTCCTCTAGCCCACTGAAAAGAATTATGCCTGATACATGATGGGTGTCCGGGATAAAAATGCTGTAGGTAAAGCCACAGGTTATTTTCATTCTATTGACCTGTAGCCCTTGAGGCCCCTTCCCCTTTTTGAGGAGTTTCTTGAATTTTACTCATCCAGCCCTTGAGTTGTTGGGTGAGATTTTTTCAATCAAACGTAAATTGTTGATTATGACAGGTTTCTCCTATCACAAATGTACATCTCTGTCAAGATTCATTTATTTGTCTCACCAGTATAGTATGTAGAGGACATAGGGAAAAGCTCGTCTGAAAAGAGGGCTTTGACTTTGAGATTTTTCTTGGAAGGAAATTCAGATGCAAGACAAACTTAACCTCCTACTAGAAGCTGCTTCAGGAGAGGTAAAAAGAGTCAAATTAGATAGCAGTAGAGAGACAGACCACTCCTGTCAGTCTATTCCTACTTAGAAGTACAGAAATTAATGTTTGTGAAGAGACTGAATATTTCTCATATCTTTCACCAAAGTCCATACAATGTTTTTAAAAATGGAGAAAATACTTCATTCATGGAGTAGTCTCTCTAATCTATCTTTTTATCCACATTCCATGGTACCTCAAAAATATCTTATTAAATAAAAGTGGCTTAGATGGCAAAGACAATCAGGAGGCTTTGTACATACAGCTTTTATAATGTATAAAAGACCATATATTAATTCATAAAAAACTATATTCTGAGAATGGACAGATTAAGCGAAGGCTTCCCCTTCTAAGACAGAACTATGGAAATGTGGTTTTCCTTTCCATTCTGCAACTCTGTATCTAGAGTCTGGAGACTGAAGTTGAAGTCTGAAACAAACTTGAAACATTACGAAGTGAAATAAATGGGTCTCTTCCAAATGAATCCCAGAGGATGCCAAGTGGAGGAAGATTTATGTATATGTTATATAAATATTTAATGATATGGCCAAAAACCTACTGCCACTTAGCAAAAAGACATTTATCACTCCTGTGAAATATGACTTTTTAACCAGTAAGACTAAAGTATGTTAATGACCTCAAGTGAATTGTGTTGTTAGTCATTAAATATTTTCTGACTTCTGATTTGCTGAGTTACCTCTGAGATCATAGCCCCATCATCAGCCATAAGTTATTGTGTAACAGCCAAGACAGAGGTCTGAAGCAATTTTTTAATCAATAAAATTTAATATTACAGAATCACAGAATCACAGAATATTATGAGTTGGAAGGGACCCACAAGGATCATCTAGTCCAACTCACCATCTAACACCCATACAGAGACCGAGAGCACATCCCAGAGCGGTAACACCAACCTAGATCCCTCACAGTCTAGCAGGCCACTCCGAGCCGGAAGGGTGACCTGAAACAGAGCAAAGATGTATTTTGCATGTGAATTTAAGAAGAGCTATTCTCCTGAAATTTTTGATGAGAGTTGTGTTTCATATAAAAAAGTGTTTCATATAGCTATGTGGAAACTTAACAAACAACTTCACAAGCAATGAGACTAAAGTTTGAAGAAACTTCCGATCTGTTTGAAAAGTCAATTTTGTTTTCTGAACTGACCTGAGCCTTATAATACATTGAACTGTTGATAAATGTTCTTTCTATAAAGTGTTTGATTTCAATGCCTTCTCAGGTCCATTGAAATCTGGGAGTAATGAATAAGCCTCCAAATGGGAAAAAATTATAACAATTCAGAGAAATCCATACAGGTAGAGGGGACACTCTGCGGACTCTAAGCTGCTACTTAGACCTGAAATTACTTTTAGTAAATCAGTGGGTTCCTGAAAAGTTAAATTATACCAAAGTTCCATACATGTAGTGACAGTTTTATTGGGGTGTACAAGATGCCCAGAAAAGCATGGAAAAGGACTCTCACATTTCCCGTCCTCTGAAAGAGCAGTGCAGACGCATCCACCCATGGTTAAGCTCCACTGGAAATAGCCTGGTGACAATATGGATTGCTTAGGTGCGCTGTTGGATTGAGTCTATCAGGGCTCCTGACATAACTTGCTGCAATCAGTGCAGATCCCCTTGTCTTGCTCAGGATGCTACATTCTCCTCCTTGCCCATTTCCACATCCTACATGACAAGAAGCATCAGAAAATTTATCCCATGGAAAATCAAATAATTACTAGAATAGTATTGGAATTTCTCAGGCTGAGATCTTCTCAGTCCTTTGCAGCAGGTTTTGTTAATTTATTTCTGCAATATGGGCATTTGTCAAAAGAAGTATTAACTGTAGGTGACACGTTAATATGCCACGTGCTTTTGTAGTCTGTCCTTCAGAGGCTCTACTTCTGTTAACTTTCTAGCTCAGTGGCATTCAGACGATAGATTGGATGGTAAGTTGTCTCAAACACTCGGGACATTAACTAATTCTAATTGGCTATGTAATAGGAGCAGACAGCATGTACAATGTTAAACCACTTCTGAACCACCTATTTTCTGTATGCAAATCAGACAGAAACAAATGTTTGGCCCCAGCTGGGTGAAATGTCCCATTTAGGATTCTTTTCCTCTTCTTTGTTCTTTGATGTTCTGCAAATGAGCTTTAGAACTCTGCTCTTCACACAATTCAATTTTACAGGCCTATTATCTGAGATATAATGTGGAGGTTAAATATATCAGGGCAGCCATTATGTGAAAATAATTAACAGTAATGAATAATGCACTAATTCCACTGATGAGAGATGGTTATATGTGTAATGAAGTGTTGGGGCAGCCCTGACAAATGAAATTAAAATATTTAAACACTGTTTTATGATATTACTTTGCTCATATAATTTCCTTTACCTACAATGAGCCACTTCGATTATCGTCATTATCTTGACAGCTCTGAAGGATGAAATAGTGCAGGTTAATGTGACAGCGATTAGTCAGAGAGAAAATCCATCACATAAAGCAGAACAGAGTGAGGGAGAAAGGTCTCTATACTTCCCTGTTTCAAACATGAGAAGAATGATACTATCAACATCACTTCAATATTAAATGGATAAAATTATCTTGTCATTCATTTACAGCCTCTGAAGAACTACCTATTTGTACCTGCAAAGGAAAGGTCAGCCTTTCCTAATCATCCATAAAAATATGTTGATGGATTCCTTATATCAATAATAGTGACAGAACCAGACAGGAAACAAGGCAGAAAATTTAAAAGAAAAGCACTCTAGTTTTTGTATTACAATATTTTAATGGTTTTGATTTTTAAGTTTTTCTTCACACGGTGGTTTGATCATCAAAAAAATGCACAGTATGAAATAAAGTGAGACCACTAGCATACATTTTATGGAACTTGCCTCAAATACCATTTAAATAGCAAAAGAAACTACCAATTGCTCAGATAATGCTCATCTCTTTGGGTTTCTTTTAATAAGTTCCTTATGAATACCTACCAAACCTAAAAATATTCATATTCAGAGGTCAAAGGTTAGGCTAAACGTAGATTTAAATTTATACTATTTTCAAACGTACTAAGCAAACATTTTTTCCAGATACACTGATAGACCAGCAAACAAGGCTGTGAGAAATAAATTTATGTTTATGGGTCAGCCAGCCAGGTAGAAACACATGGGCAGTTAGGGACTCAGAGAAAGGATCATCAGAAGAGAAATAAGCAGAAAGATGTCCAATTTAACCTGGGAAGAAGTGCAAAGTAACATGTGGTCATCATCAGTCACTTCATCAGTCACTGACAGATCAGAGGCATGTGCATCCAGAGCACCAAAACACCTAAAATCCAAACTGGTTTACCTTTCCCAGATTAGGAAGAGGTTTGTGATTTCAATGGTTAATGCACTCACTTGGGATGCTGTTTCACAGTCCTTGTTCAGACAGAGATTTGAATCCCTTATTTTCAAATGAAACCCAAGATTTAATTTTCCTACAATCTTTTATAGAAGCATAGAGAAATATTAGCTTTCACTAGTGCTGTCATTTCCCTCAGGTGCAAGTTATCCAGATTCAATTTCTTTCTATAAAAATCTTGGAGCACCAGTCTCCTGTTTGAGGTGAATTACACCGGCTTGGAAGGCAAATGAACAAAGAAGGTGCAGAAGGGTACTCAGAGGACTCTCCCTTTTGAAGTACCACATAACGGACTCAGAAATTGCTGAACAAAAAACCCCATTTAAACTGTTAACAATGTCTTTAACAATTGCAGAAAAATTAGTATTTACAGCACCTAGGACAGTCTCTGACTAACTGGCATCTGAACAGTGGGTTTTCTTATACAATATGAATGTTGTGTGATCTTTATATTTGAGTGTCTAAATACAGCTTTTACAAGTCTAACTTTTTTCATCTGCCTTGAAAAATGTAACCTCTACTTACAAAAACATGAAATGTGTAAATTTAGCAAAGGGATGCCTTTCTTGTTCATGCAAACCATTATAATTACAGCTGTTCTTACTACTATATTAAAGTGCATTATTTCAGTCTAAATACAGTGGAAACTTATGTCACATTTAGCTAAAAATATGACTATGAACTACACCGAGAGGTACTAATTTGTAATTTACTGTTTCCCAGAATGGTTTGTGGCATCTTTATGCAGAGTGTCTGAATAACTAGAAAAAGTAAATCTCAAAGGTGTACCAGTCACAAAGTCTACTCCCAACTCTAGACAGTTAAAACAGAGCAAACAAGTGGTTTGAAGACTGTGGAAGACAACCAATAAAAGAAGAAAAACATAAAAACATTAAAAAGGTCATTATCAACATCTTTCTTTGTACAGAGTATCAGTCCCATTAAACTGAATGAGTTCCACCAGTACAAGTTGGAATGAGCAGGAAGGGCACAATCCCTCACTGTGTTTGGCCAGTGGTCCTACGGTATTGCTGCTCACATCACCCAGGTCTGTTTCTGTGCACTTCAGGCTTTTGCTTTTGGGATACTAGCCTACACAAGCCCAGAATAAAATCTATTGGATGCAAACTGGTGTCCATGCAAGAAATGCATAATATTTTTTGAATGTTTGTGAGAGACTCTTTCAAATTTCAGTGGTTCTTTAATTTTGCTACTTTAAAAATACCATTTTCTTCATTTAATGGACAATGAAGTGCCTCTGTAATAAATCTAACATTAAAAAATCATTTCCAGCAAATTACTCCAATAAAATCAATAACAGTCAGGCTCAGCTGTAAAAACAAATAAATTACCAGCTATTGATAGGGTAGACTGAGTTAATTGTCATTTAGAAAGGCTAAAAGGGATGAAGAAATCTAATAGAAGAAACACATTTATACAGCAAAAATGAGAAAACTGTAGAAGTTTTACCCTGAAAGCTCTCATCCACAGGATTGACTCAGTCCCTGAGCATCACAGGTAGTTGTTTTAAGTCTCAGTAGGACACTGGTATGTGCTTTGGATGTGTCAATATTTACCTGCTTCAGTATTTCCTTGTGATCTTTTTACCTTTCATATATTGAAACCCACAAACAGGATTTCTGGTAATAAGAAATGAAGAATTGATAGAACTGAACAACCCCATCTTTAGATTTTTTTCTGCCAGGTTAAAAGCAGTTTGACCCACTTCAGGCTTTGCAGTACTTCCAACTATTAAAGAAATATAAAGCTGGGCATCTGCTAGTGGGATTTGCCATTCCCTGATAACACAGTGATGATTTTATAGTTAAGATCCTCTTTCTAAACCAGCTTTCTATTTATTTATTTTTAAATCTGTCCAGCTATTTCTGTGAGGAATATAAAAATTATATTAACCTGATGTATTTCTATTGTAGAAGTCAACTCTTTCAGTTTTCAGCATTTTTCTTTGAAAAGCATTTATTTAAAATGCTTTTTTGTGTTTATGACTCCGAATGGGGAAAACAAAGGAAGATCAAAATGCTGGAATGCTGATTAAATGTTCTATAGCTGATATAATATCTATTTCTGCTTCAACAGGGACACAAGGACTTCTAGACTATCTATTTCTTCCTGACCATTTTGGGTAGATTAGTTCTTTTGTAGAACTAATCAGAGCTTACTGAATAGTCTTACAATCTTCTACGAGATCTGCTAGCAAAAAGTACGCAGTTCAAATATTTGTCATTCCTCCTTTACTGATTGTGTTTCTGTCTCTTGCTTTTAACTAATCATTGCAAGGTATAAACTTCATCTCAGTAAATTTTTTTCCCAAATGATCAACAAAGGGTTTTATCCAACATCAGTCTGGGTCATTGGAAAGATGTCCAATGGCACAGAGTGGATTGGAAAGATGTGGTTTCCAGCCTTCATCTTTAGTTGACAAAGATATCTAGTTAAATATACAAGTATGTCCGTGTATTTTATGTTTTCTACTGCTTTCCAAAGTCACAGAATCACAGAATATGCTGAGTTTGAAGTGACCCAAAGAATCATTGAGTTCATCTCCTGGTCCTGCACAGAACCATCCCCAAGAGTCACACTATGAGAGTATTGTCCAAATGCTTCTTGAACTTTGTCAGACTTGGTGCTTTGATCACTTCCCTTGGGAGCCTGTTCCAGTGCCTGTGAGGAACCTTTTTGTGATATCCAACCTAAACCCCTCCCCTGACAGAACTTCAGGGCATTCCCCTGGGTGCTGTCACCACAGAGATGCCCCTCTGCTTCCCCACACAAGGAAATTGTAGACTGTAATGAGGTCTCCTCTCAGTCTCCTCTCCTCCAGGCTGAATAGACCAAATTATCTCAGCCGCTCCTCACATGGCTCCCTCTCAAGGCCCTTCACCATCCTTGTGGCCATCCTTTGGATGCTTTCTAATAGCTTAATACCTTTTTTATATTGTGCCCCAAAACTGCACACAGTATTCCAGGTGAGGGCACCCTAGTGCAGAGCAGAGAGGGACAATACCCTCCCTCACCTGGCTAGCAATGCTTTGCCNGAGAGGGACAATACCCTCCCTCACCTGGCTAGCAATGCTTTGCCTGATGCCCCCCAGGACACGGTTGGCCTTCCTGGCTGCCAGGCCACTGCTGACTCATGTCCAACTTGCCACTGTTCAGGATACCCAGGTCCCTTTCCATGGCACTGCTTTCCAACATTTCATTCCCCAGTCTATGTACATCTGGGGTTACCCCATTCCAGGTACAGAATCCAGCACTTTCTTGTTGGACTTCTAATGGTTGGTGATTGCCCAGTCCTCTAAGCTGTTGAGGTCTCTCTCCAGGGCCTCCCTGCCTTCGAGGGAGTCAACATCTCCTCCAAGTTTTGTGTCATCTTCAAATTTTCTTACTATCCCTTTCAGTCCTGCATCCAAGTCATTTATGAAGATGTTGAAGAACACAGAGCCTCAGAGGAAGCCCTGCAGAACCCCATTAGTGACAGGACACCGGTCTGATGTTACCCCATTAACTATTGCCCTCTATGCTCATCCTGTGAGACAATTCCTCACCCACAACATGATGTGTTTATCCAGCTGTGTGCTGGACAGTTTGTCTGAAAGGATCCTGTGAGAAACAGTATAAGCTTTATTGAAATTCAGAAATAATACATTAACTGGCTTCCCTGGATCAGCTAAGTCTGTTACTTTGTCATAAAAGGAAATCAAGTTCAATAAACTGGACTTTCCTTTCATGAAACCATGCTGGATGTGACCAATGATTTTGTTGTCTCTCAGATTTTTTCAATACTTCCCAGAATAATCTCTATAGTTTTACCAGGCTATAAGTGAAACTAACAAGCCTGTAGTTTCTGAGGTTCTCTTTCTTGCTCTTCTTGAAAACTGGGACAACATTCACCAGCTTCCAGTCAGGTAGGACCTCTCTGGATTCCCAAAACCACCTGGATGCCCAACACTGCTTAAAAATAATTGTCAAAGATTTTCAATGACATGCACTAGCTCTTTGAAGATTCTGGGTTGAATCCCATCAGGCCCCATAGATTTGTAGGGATCCAGCTGGAGTAGCAGATCCTGCATAATTTCAGGGTCAACTGAGACTTGGCCATCTTTGTAGTCATGGTCCTCCAGCTCAGAACATTGAGACTTCCTTGGTTCATCATCCATATTAAAGACAGAGGTAAAGAAAGTATTAAACACCTCTGTCTTGTTTCTGTCCCTGTTTGTGAGGTGATCATCCTCATCCTGTAACAGGCTCATGATATGTCTATGGTGTTTATTGCCATTAATGTATTTGAAAAAACTGTTTTATTGTCTCCCACATTTCTGGCCAGCTTCAACTCCAGTCGGCCTGATGAATTTTCCCCCTACAGTGTAAACAGTATCTCTTTATTCTTCCCATGTCCCTTGGCCTTGCTTCCACTGGGCATATACTTTCCTTTTTTAGCTTTTTTGCAGGAGAAGATCCTTGGTCAAGTAAGCTGGCCTTCTGCCTTGCCTTCTTAACTTGATTCAATTTGGGAATTGCCTACTTCTGTGCCCTAAGGAGGCGATGTTTAAAAAGTGACCAGAACTGATGGACTCCACCACCTACAAAAATATTTTTTCAGGGAACCTTACTTACTAGTTCCCTGAGCAGCGTGAAGTCTGATCTTCTAATGTGCAAAGTTGAGCTTTGCTGGCACTTTTCCTCTTGTCAACAGATATTTTTAAACTCAATTGTTTTGTAGTCACTGTGGTCTAGAGAGCCACCAATTTCTGCTTCACTCATGAAATCAGCTCCATTGACAGACAGCAGATCAAGAAGATCATCTTTCTGAGTCGGTTCCCTTAAGGCTCCATAAAGTTGTCAAGATTTTCTTATGAGCTTCCTTCCCATCCAAAGGGTTGCATGATTCTGTGTGATTCTGCTTCTCAGTAGTGATTTCAAGGTCAGAGATGATACCTGGTCAATACTGGTCAGAAAAATTGGCTGGAGTTTCTTCCTAAGAGTTCTCCAGTGTCACCTCCAATAAAAAAGAAAAATGGGACCCACAAGGGGTCTGGGCTCAGGCTCAGTTTTGGCTGCATATCCAAGAACTGAAGACTTTCAGGATTGAATTCATGCCATTTAAATTTGCAAGTGACTTTTAGAGGTACTGCAGGGTCAGTAGTACAGGGAATGATACTTCCAGATCTTTATACATCAGATAAGTTTTGGTGCTGGCATTATAATAAAATTAAGTACACTGATTTATTTCCACATTTGGGAAGCCTACAGTCACTGTCTTGTATTTAGGCATCTGAGGGGTAGATTTATACTTTTCCTCAGATGAATCTCATTAATGAGCATTTTTGACTTTCTAATGCTTCTATGACCCTGCAGACAGCATGGAGTATAGCCACAGTGATTACTCTCTGAAATGGCAGTTCTCAGCATCTTAAGAATAAACCATTGTATGGTCTGATAACCCATGCAAAGCTGTTCCTCTTCAGCTGCAGACTGGGAAGAGACAGGCAGAGAATGGTTCTACAGAAGATGATAGTAAGAAGATGATGTTAAGAATCTGTGAACAGGTGATAATCAGGCATCCCAGAAGGATGTTCTGCTATATATTACTCTAAACTTTGTCCTTCAGTTGGCCTCCAACACTTGAATCTAAGTTCAAATATGTAAGAACATGCAAATAATATGTTGGTTTTCATACAGTGGGAAAGGAGAGACATAATGAAGGAATCCACCGCATAGGAACGGAAAAGCCACATGTACCTTAGTTTTTGTTCAGCGGACAAACATGAATATATGCTTCAAACAGCTGAAGGATGCATCCTCTGCTATGCCAGCAGGGGCTATGAGGCAATTCGCAGAATGCTTCGGCAAGGGGACTGGAAACAGTGAGGAACTGAGGTTAGTCTAGAGCTGTCATGGTATGAGGGACAGATAAGGTATTATGGTCAGAGTGTCACCTGAATAGAAGATTATTGTAGTAAAAGGGTATGAATTACACAGAAAATTACCCAATGGAAAGTAAACTCATTAGTTCCACTATTGATGGAACAATTTAGGTTTTTCTAAGTGAGAATGTTTAGATTGAATATTCTTTTATTTTACCAGAAGTATTATTCAAGCTACCAGAAGTATTATTCAAGCTACCAGAAGTATTATTCAAGCTACCAGAAGTATTATTCAAGCATAAAGTTGTCCCTGCTGTGAATTACATAGTTTAAAACCACTTGTAAACCACTCCTAAAGGTTAAAAAGACAAGCAATGTAATCAAATGTGCTGTACAACGAGGAATGGTGAGTGTATTGATTTGTGTACTCACTGATAATGCCTTTATGTGATCAGTGGACGTGTCCTCAGCATGGTGAAAATGCCTTCCACTTAACATGAACAACCAATACCATTTTAGTTCTGTGTCCTACAATACAATCTCTCTGACCAGCTTTGTGGTAGAACCTGTCCTCTAAAGTGACTTGTGGAAAAAAAACCATAGCCCATAAGAGTTGTGAGATAGGTATGTTCATTAGCAGTGCTGGAAGCAAGGTGGATAAATCTTCTAAAAACTTGCTTGCTGACAATCAGTAGTTTATAGGTGCACATTCCTTGCTGATCGGTGTAGTTAAAGCCTAATCCTCTTAGCTCACTTCTAACCTCTTGCTGGCAATTTTTAGTCTATCACCCCCTGTGTATTACCCCGTGTTTCCAACTTAGTTCACTCGTTAATTTATTACTCTTTATGTTCACAACTCAAAACAGTGAATTGTTTAAAGAGAAATTAACTACAGGCACTATTGCACCGACTCCAAAACAGCGGAGAAACCCATTCTTCCTTTGTAAGACCATGGACTATTCTCAGTCCCAGCAAAGATTCCCTCAGCATTTCCAGATGTGAATGATTGTAGTGACAGAAACGGTATGGTTTTTCTTTTTTCAGAGAAGAAAAAATATGAAAAAATATTGACTAAAAGAAAGATGTCACTATGTATCCCGAATGAACAGAAGGGAAAACATAATTTCCATCCTGCTCTACATGTCTACAATGTAAGTGTCTACAAAGAAGTGTCTAAATAAGTTACCTAGGGCATTGCTCATCTGAGCTAAGACAGATGTCTATTTAAGAATGAGATTAATTTTACTCTGGAAGTGCCTTCTTTCTTTTTATTGAATCAATAGTTGGGTAGATGAACCACATCCAAGTTCTTTTGCCAAATTGTACTTGCTGTCTGTTTGTCTGCCTGTCCAGATGTTACTCGCCTTCGAATTCAGCTATTAGCAGATATTAAAAAATAAATGATGTTTGGAGAAGGAGTAGTCATTACTCATCATGTATTTCAGCTCTGCTGGCTCTTAATAACAATTTCCTATGTAGTTAGGTTAAACAGTGTAGTAACAGGAGTTAAACATGAAACACGATTTTCCTTTACAATAGTACTGCAGGAATATTAATGGGGAAAACAGGAAGAATTAAACAGATCTGCTAATCTGATTGTCATATTAAGGATGAAATATATGGTGTGCACAGCTTTATTCAGAATATTGGACACTTTAAGAGTTCTTTTGTTCTGTCTAAGGTTTCTGGTAATGGAAAGGTGAATTATACAGGTAAGTAGGATTTGATCCTTCACATATCATACTTGCACCTGAAAAAAACCTAACAGCAATAAGATCTATTTTAAAACACACTTCTGAGGAGAAAGAATTTCCAAAATCTGTAACTAAATCAGTAAGCAGGGTCAATTCCTGAGGTTGCAACTAGTAGTTTGCCTTAATAATTCTGCCTTGTCCATATTTAGGGGACAAATTTTGATATAAGGATAACAGGAATGCTAGAAAGAAATCTTGATATAAGAGATAAAATTCTTAAGTATATTTGACAATAAAAAAACATGAACATGAAATGTGATCCCACTTCTAAACTAGTGCAGAAATCAATAGAAGATAAAGTCTTTGTCTGATAGGTATGATTACAATGACACAATTTCATTTTGATGTCATGGATTTCTCTCTTACCCCTTTACATGTGATAGGAAAATAACATTTTTACTGCTTTGCAACAAAGATGGAAAGTTTCTACACTAATTTAAACAATGACAAATGAGGTACAAAGTAGGCTTGGATTAATAATTCATTACAAAACAGTGTATATAATTAATGGAACTTTTTTGTTTGTTTGCTTGTTTAACCAATGTCCTCAAACATAGCACAAATATTTGTAAATTGTCCTATTTTGAATTTATGCACTGATACTAAAATGGTAATGTGGGGGGGTTTAGGGGTGATTTGTGAATGAGGAATAAGTCAATTCTGTATTCTAAACAAATAAACCCATTTTAAAGACCTTTTTTTTTTTCCAACAAGAAGCAAAAATTAAGCAGGAGAACAAATTTCCAAAATTAATGTCTATGAAAGATTTGTTTTAGAATTTCCAAAAAAGTGTTACACATGACTTTAATATTCACCTCCCTTTAGCACACATGAGCTGTGAACATAAAGAGTAATAAA
>WEKX01024423.1:0-39173 GCA_013390025.1 Pitta sordida
CTCCCAACACTCATTATCCTTGTTATCATGTTTGGATGGAAGATTGAACTTCCTAGTAAGGACAGGTAGTGGTTAGAGGAATATGAAAGTGTTAGCTGGCAAGTCAGTAGCAGCAATACAAAGAAGAAATCAAATGGTTCTGGAAGAAAGTATAAGAAAACTGAGTGAAATACATTCATGCACTATGGCCATGTCTGAGATCAGTTGCCCTTTGAATGATTTCTGCTATCACTTTTACCTGTTTGACCCACAACAACAGGGTCTTGCCCCCTCTTTGGTCTCCTGCTGGAGTCTTGCTTGGCAATGGAAATAATGCAAAATAATCAGGCAAAGACATCCAGACCCCTGAAAAAATCACTAGCTTGGCAAAATTATGTTGTAAGAGAGAAGGAGGTGAGAAAAGGGGGTTAAACTAGGAATGAGTGTATCACAGGGTAAAAAAAGGTGGAATGGATGGAGATGTTGAGATTGAGTCTAGGTAGAGAAAAGGAGCAGATACTGCCATGGATTTTGTATATCCCTTGATGTGAAAAGCAGTAGAGATGGGAGAGAAGGAGGGAAAAGCCCCTGAAGCTAACAGAAGCATTACAAAAGTGTGATTCACAGATTCATGAATGAGGGAAGGGAGCTGTAGGATACAAAGGACAAAAAAGAGCAGGACAAAATAAGATTGGGATGAAAAGACCATCTTTCAGTACAATTATGGAAAAAGCAACTGAGAAAACTCTAAAAGATACCATGAAAGCAATGTGTATAGATATCCCCTACTTGGAACATGCTGGGGAATCTTGCATCCTCTTCCTTAGGAGGGAGTGAAAAACCTTGTTGGGTGACATTAGAGGATCAGTGCGGGAAAAAAATATTTTGGAGCTTGCAGCTATTCAGTACTTAGGTTTAGTGCTTCTTCCAGTTAGGTCTTCTGCTCCAGTGTTTTCCTTTCTGCTACATTATGGAGCCACAATCCATTTTTCACCTGTATCAGTCACACATGTATTAAAGGTCAGTTTCCGAACATTAGTGATTCTGTAGAGAAGACCATGCTGAACTAACAGTGTTTTGTTTTCTGCCGTATTTAGACTTCAGCTCTGAATAATGTTTGGTCATCTTCACATTATGTTAAGTACAATGGATGTTGAAGGCCTTCCAGGTAGTGACATCTGGTTGTGCTACTTTACAGTACAAAAATTGCCTCAGGGAACTAAACCTCGAGTAGTTCAGCATCTGTTTCAGGTTGTTTCAAGAGATGGTATACTTCTTGTAAGCTTGCCCATGAAGAATTCTCACATGAGCTTTGATAGCAGAAACATTTTTCTGCTTTTTCTGCAGCATGTAGTTAGAGGTTTGCTTTTTTAGTAAGTATTGGTTTATGCTCTGATATGTAAATCTATCTAATAGTGGTTGGTAAAAAATAGTGTTAATTTAGTATCAGTAATACTGAAAATACTTGCAAGGGCAAAGGTGTGTTCAACAGCCCTTCACACAGTTATGACTTTGTAGTTGGAATGCTATGGAATATATTTTGTCCCCATTTCTGCTTAAAACTAGAGGAACTACATGACTTTGTCAGCCCATTCAGAAGTTTGCCATCCCTTCTTACCTTACACTCTTTCTTCTGATACTACGTATGCCCTTTAATTTCTCTTTCTCATTCATAGTAGAATTCTCTGTAACAGTTGTACAGTAGGCAATTGCTCAAACCAAAATCTTTCATAGAAGACAAGACTTTTGATTTCTGAGCAAAAATGAGGTTCTCTGTCTTTTACTCTGTCTTGAACCTGTGTCTCCTGAGTCACACAGTTTGCACACTTCAGATTGTTTTATTTGACCTGAAATCTAATAAGCTGGAAAGAACACCAGTTAAATGGTTCTGTAACTTTTAGTGTACAAATACAAAATACCAACTATGTAATAACCTTCCTAGCCATGTTAACTGCAAATCACAGGATGGTGCTTCTGTGACTGGCCTGGTTTTAGTCTAGTTTGGCTCCACAAACAAGAAAACACTTTGCCTTCCTCTCCTAATGAGGCAACAAGAAATGACTCAACATGAATCAGTCACTCTATTGTTCCCCAGCACATTTACAGCAATGTGCTACAGTTATACCTCCTCCATCGCGAGGAACGGGACAGGCGGCAGCCCTCGCGAAANTTAGCCCAGCCCCACTTTCCTGTGCCACTGCCCTCCCTCCCTGTAGCCACAGAAACAGTAACATGTGCCCGCGGGGGGTTTAGTTCCCCAGCTGCGCTTAGAGTAACGGGACAGTGGGACTCCTGGCCGTCCCCGTGGGGCCGGGCCAGCGCCGCCCCACAGGGAGCTCCGGCACCGCCTCTTGGTGGAGCAGACACACTACGCATGCGCGAATGGCATAAATTCGCAAATGGTGGAATCAAAACTGCGATAAATTCACATCGCAAATGCGCGAGGTCGTGAAGGAGAAGTTGCGATACAGAGAGGATTCACTGTATTTGTTTTCAAAGTGTCAGGATGACAGACAGCAACATCCTCTTGCCTATGGTTAAGTACCTCGTTGGGAAACTCTGCTTTCTGGAAACTTCGTTATAAAATATGCAGTTATACCCTGTCATTTGCAAGGAACAGGTCACGCCATGGGCCTCGTGAAAAGATAAACTTGCAAAGAAGTGAAGGTTGTTAATATGCATGCAGGTCACGCCCATTGCTCCACCCCCTGGGTGAGCACTGGGGAGCAAAGGGAACTGTTTCTGAGCCCCTTCTGACTTGGGAGACACGCCCCCCCTGAGAATCCATGGGCCTCTCTGGGCCGCCGCGACCATGTACCCACAGCCCAAACCCCGTGCCCCTTCCCCCTCACCCTGACCCCAGCGCTCGCTCCCAGGTGCCTCAGCCCTACAGCCACACCACACTGGCAGCCCACGCTGACAGCCTGCGCCAGCAGCCCTGGCGAGGCATACTGGCCCTGTGGCTACGCCTTGCTGGCAGCCTGCGCCGGCAGCCCTGACGAGGCGTACTGGCCCCATGGCCGTGCCGCGCTGGGACGCCCAGGCACCGGCCGGGATGAGGGGCGGGGTTTGGACTGTGAATGCACAGTCGCGTCAGCCTGGAGAGGCCCGTGGATTCTCGCGGGGCGGGGAAGTGTCTCCCGAGTCAGAGGGGACTTGGAAACCTGGCTGCTGCCACCACACATGCTCACCATTCCTCCGCGGTGGGGAAGGGGTGTCCCCAGGAGGGGGGGGCCGGGTCGGTATCGGAGTTTCCTTCGCTTTAACATCCACCAGTCCTGGGAGAGGCAGTGCTGCCCGTACAGTCCCAGAGGGCAGAGAGATCTGCCCCTTCCCAGCTCACAGCGCTTGCCTGACCTCGCTTGCCTCACTTTCGTGGGGCAGTTTCCCGGGCCAGGCACAGGGGCACAGTGCAGTCATTGTGAGTCCCCTCCCCGCAGGGCAAGGTGAGTCCTGCCCCACAGGCATCGCAGCACCGCCCCTCGCAGAGCAGAGGCACTGCGAATGCGTCGGCTGGCTAAACTCACAGATGGTTGAATCAAAACTGCAAGAAAATGACCTCGCAAATGGGCGGGGTCGTAACGGAGAGGTTGCAATGCACCGGGAATTCACTGTAGTTACATTCTAAGCAATTGTCTGATATAGAAAGTGTTAAGGAATAAATAATACGAGACCCCTGAGGATGGTATTTCCAGACTCAACAGTGGAGCCAGACCTGTGCGTATCACAAGAGCTGTTGCCACTGTTATGTAGGTGAAACATCCCACACTTCTAATCATTTGAAAGGGAAGGCCAGAATGGTTGGGCATTTGCCGGACACATCAGGGTGCAAATAACCCTCCCAGCTCTGTACATAACCATTACACTTCTCCCTAGAGCCACACCATATTTGGGATCCAGAGCTGATCCCTAAGAAAACAATCACAGACTTTGTAGCAAGTGTCTCCAAGGTTTATTGTGCGGGTCTTCTTATAGTCTTGCTGGTCAGCCTAGAGGTAATTACGTGACCTGCCCCCCTACTGAGTTATGTTCCTCTAGCTACTGGCTGTGTCCCCTGGGTGCACTGGCAAATATATGGAGGTCCACATGAGCTCCTATGCTGATTTTAAAATCCCCCGTTACCTCATGCCACTTATTTTCTAATGGCACTACTGTGCTACAGTGGGAGGGAACACGTCTGCATGCCTGGGGGTCACCATTCCTTCAGCTGACCAATGAAACACCCAGCAAATGTGACTTTGCGCTGTGCCTGAGAACAGTACTTGGGGATGTTCATTGGCACACACTTCTGCCATCTCTACTGCTGGACGATAACTGCTGGCAGATGAATGTAAGCATCTAGAAGCTTTAAAATGTCCCAGACAATTCCCCACAATTTTTTTGTCAGAAGTTTTGGATTGTGCTGCTCTTATTAGTTTCTCTGTATTACTTGTCCTAGTCTACGTGAAACTGCTGAATGAATGGGACATCTTTTGTGGTAAAAAATAATCACAGAATATTCTGAGCTGGAAGGGACCCACAAGGATCATTGAGTCCAACTCTTAAACGGCACCAGGGGAGGTTTAGATTGAATGTTAGGAAGAGGTTTTTCACCAAGACAGTGATTGCACATTGGAATGGACTGCCCAGGGAGATGGTGGAGTCGCCATCCCTGGTGGTGTTTAAAAGAAGACTGGATGAGGAGCTTAGTGACATGGTCTAGCTGGGGCGTGTAGGGCTGGATGGTCCTGTGGGTCTTTCCTGGCTCGGAATGCACTGTGCACGTGTGAGTGATCTAGGTTTATGTTTACCACTCTGGGGTGTGCGTTCGGTCTCTGTACAGGAGTTAGATGGTGAGTTGGACTAGATGATCCTTGTGGGTCCCTTCCAACTCATAGTATTCCGTGATTCTGTGTGATTCTGTGATTCACTGCCTCCCTGGCCGGAATCGAACCCCTGGTCTCCTGCATGAGAGACGGGGACACTCACGACTATACTAATGTTAACCTCTGCTGGATTATAGTTTCGTTTATCTATCTATTAGCAAAAATGACAGGAAAAAAAGTGTATGCAAGAGCATCTTAGACTCATAACAGACTCATAAGAAGAATGTCACTTCTTACAGTGAACTCTCCAAATAGCCTGTTAGCTGCAATGAAAGAAGAGCTTAGAGTAAACTGTTCTGAGGAATAGTACTGATATGTCCATATCAACCACAAAGGAGTCTGAAGGGACACAGAAGGACAGTCAAATCTTTTTCTGGAACTTAAATACAGTTGCTTTGAGCACACAAACACACACACACACACACTATAATTTACAATCTTTATTGTTGCATTTTCAGCAAGGAGTATTTCTAAAATGTTATGAGAGTCAGTTTTTGAAACACATGATTCATCTGGAAGCTGAATGAACTTGATGTGTTGTTATGTAATCTGGGTTTGTGAGATGTTCCCTTTTTCGTATTGATGTTGAATTGATGCATATGTACAGAGGCTTCTTCATAGCCATTTAAACTGTTCCATTAAACTTCCACAAATATTTAGATTCATGTT
The DNA here is from genome assembly GCA_013390025.1 of Pitta sordida. NCBI lineage: Eukaryota > Metazoa > Chordata > Aves > Passeriformes > Pittidae > Pitta > Pitta sordida. Next base: position 5,514 of record WEKX01024423.1, read on the forward strand.
GTCTTTCTCAACACACCAGTGCTGTTAGGAGTGTTTGTGATTCTCAAGGAAGTAGTTTGGTTTTGCTGGGTCTTCGTCAGTAGTGTATTAGGAGAACTCTTTTAAGTGGGAACAACCTCTTTTTAATGTTTCATATGTAATCTGAGCCTTAGAGAGATGCTGGAATGGACATGGAGATATTAAGCAGTTTAGTAATCCCTTTTTGTCAAACCAGAAGGAGGCCTTTTGGTTTTCTTGATTCTGGGGTCGCTTTTTAAGTTAAATTGGTGTGTCTTAGTTTACTACTGGCTACCCCACCCACAGTACACTTCTCCCGTGGTTTACACATGAGAGTTTTAAGAAAAAGAATGAGAATTTCCTCAAGCCTGCTATGTGGCCCAAAATACACTCTATTACCTTTAAACTTTTGTACTCAAGCTGGGTTGACCATGCATGAGTGGCTAATGCATCTAAAACTTTTTAGAACTCCTTGCTAAACCAGAAAACTGCCACTCCATTAACTGTGTTCTGTAGCTATGTTACTTCTTCATGCTCTTTTCTGTAACATTTTTGTCTCCACAGTTTATATTTAGTTTATCTAGAAGGCCACCGGCACTGTGCAGCAAAATTCTACCATGTCTATTGTCAGCAGTAAAGAAGCGTTTGAGAGAAAAGGTAAAAGCAGTACCAGTGTTTTTTCAGAGCACAGTAGCTTTGTTGAGAACTTCCTGACAGACTTTATGAAGATGTGTCCTTATAAATATTTCTGGTTGCTGGTCTATGAGCAGTTCTGAAGGCATCAATGATCTCCACCCCATCCTACAGGAAATGGATCCCTAGAGTTCAGGATGAGCAGTTAGGTTTTCCTCACTGAAAAGACAAGAGAAAAGAGAGTAAAGCCTGGTCCTGCAGGTTAGTCTGTGGATTAGCCCCAGTGGCAAGAGCACAGAGGCGACACAGTCACAGCGTTGCTCTTGCAGCCATAGGAGCCCATTGTCTTCTGGTTGCACTGCCTGCTGATGTGCCTCAGTATTCTCTCTACTGCAACACTGTCACTCAGAATACTCTAACCTGTATTTCTTCAATGGGACTACTTCATAAAGGATAACCTTTGCTTTCAAATGTACAGGCATAATCATTTGCTGAATACTCTGACAGGGCCAGCATCCTTTGGTTTGAGATGGGTGGACATTTGCTTGGGAGTTGGACTAGATGATCCTGTGGGTCCCTTCCAACTCAGAATAACCTGTGAACCTGTGAACCTGAGGTAAAGAACATGGCTTTTGGCATTTGGGTATTCCCATGGTCTGGTGACCGGGTTAGCCTGTCCTCGGCAGCATAGTGCCTATGCTCAATGACCTTTCCTACCCTTCTGCATCCTTCTCTGCCGCACTTTTTCTGTCCCTCAGCCAGGCATCACGTACATGCTGGAATAAGCCTGTGAGAAGAGGAAAGTCCTCTGACAGTAAGGTCCTGTTTATGTGTTGGGGAAAATCCACCTCCAGCATGAACCAATCATGAAGAGTGTCATTTCAGAACTAGACTTTTATATATTGATCTCTAGGGGTTCAGCACCATACAAATCCTCCTTTCTGAGTACCACTCATGTTTGGTTCTCCTCTGTGTTTGGGCAGAGAAGGATATCTTTCTCTTCCTGGCCAGAGGAGATGATGTCAGAAGGAGAAAGAGCTTGGGTGGCCGAGTCACAGGTGGCAAAAGAACTGGGAAAGGTCTCCAGATGACTGACGTAAGGGTTCATAAAATGATGAGGACCCAACCCTGAATGTTCGTTAAACCTAAATGTTTGTATGTTTTACCAAGCCATCATGTAAAACTATATAAACATTTTCACATATTGGACTGCAGATTAACTATGGTTTTTATGATGATAATTAAAACCACACACACAACATACTGTAAAAAATTACACATGCAGTCAGGGAAAGGCATTACTGGGTGTCTCTTGAAAGTTGTTCTTTGTCTTCAGCAAATCTTAGGCAGTTCTGAAGGCCTTACAGGATAGAATCTCATTATTTGTAGAATTTGTTTCATTATTTCAAGAGTTATTGTTTAGATCAGGATGTTTTATTTTAAAATACTTTTCGAAGTGAAAGAAACTGACACATAGGAGTTTAGTGTGACTTGTGTATAGTATTTCAGATGAAATGACTAGAAAAGAAGCTTTAATTCTTGACTATTTCAAGCCATTAAAAAGAGTGTAAATCTGCAGGGGTTGGGGGGAAAATGAGTTTTCAAAATATGTTTTATTTTGGCTTGTAATTGTTTCTTTTTAGTGTTTACAACAGTAAGACAAATGTTTCTGAATGTTGCTTTTAGTATCTTCCTTTGGGGATGGTTTGTCATGTTTCATATTCCTTTCTCAAGTTAGTACCACAACCTTTACTGTGCAGCACTGAGTCTGCACCTGGGTCTCAGAGCTGAGTGAGCCAGAATACTTACATGGGGTACTGCTGTTCCGTGAAGAAACATCAATTATTCTGAAATGTAATAGCCACATCAGCAGCTGAAGAAAATAAAACTGGACCCTGAATAATTATTATTATATGTGTATTTTTTTTAACTAGTCTCATAAATTTTTTAAAGTTTGAGATGTGTTTTTGAATGTTGGTGGTAAGTGAGACTAGAAATGAGGCAAGCAGCAGTAGCCTCTCCAAAGTAGTTTAGTGGCCAAGACAGAGGTCATGGCTTTTACCAGCAGAATGGAGATGGGAGAGTAACTGCATGATGTAGGTAAAAATTTTACCTGTTTTGCTCAAATCGCAAATCAAAATGAATTTGATCTTTTGACTTCTCCAGCCTCATTGAAGTGCTTACATTCCAATGTGATCTTGCACTGAGCTTGCTATTCACCTAAAATTTTGTGCCTAATTATCCTCCAAAGTTGCACCTGCAGAGTGCAAAGTGGTATTGCAGAAGAGAGACTGAAACCAGCTCTGAGCAAGCAGGAGTATCTCCGTTTCAAACCACTGCAATATGCAAAAAAATTGTTGAGGGCGTTGGAGACTCTCTCAACAGAATGTTGGTGCAGTGTGGATGGAGTTATTTGAGAGATCTTTACACCCTTCTGCACTAAGCAGTAGAGATCTGCTTAAACCACTGTGGTAGCAGCCCAAACAATTAGTAACAAAAGTTTAATGGCACAGGAAAATTATTAAAATACTGAAGTTGGTGGAGTTTTTTAACAATCAGAAGTGCTAAAAATTAGAAATAAATGAATAAATAAATATATAATTTGAATAATAAAAATAAAGAAATTAATAAATAAATGCAGTCAACCCTCTTGCACTTCACGCCCCCCATATTGAAGCTTCAGATCTTAGCGGCATGATTTTTTAGCGATGTAGGAGACCCGTTTTGCAACTGTGCATGTGCAACCTACTGCCAGGTGGCTGCGGTGGCAGCCCGGGCAGTGGCCCGGGCAGTGGTGGTAGCACAGGTAGCAGCAGGGGTGGCCTGGGCGGTCGCGGTGGTGCAGGTGGGCGGTGGTGGTGGTGATGCGGCTGCCATTCAACATGGAACTCAGGCTATGCGGATTCCAAATAAGACCGCCGGTCCGTGTTATAGGAGACTTGATTGTATTAAAAATAATGACTTAAAATGTCTTAAGTCATGTTTAAAGTTCAGATAGAGAACCTAGGGTATTTCAAGAGGCAAACTCTAATATATATTTTTTTTTAAAGAAGCTATTTTTCTCCTATAAAATATTTTCTGACAATTGTAGAGCCGAATCTTATATTCTGTTTCATGCAGTATTTTTTCTCCATTGAGTTTCTGAAAATTTGCAGCATTCTTTTCAGTTTAAGTTCTTCAGAAACAATAATCAAAAATGAGCAAAACCATATTTCTTTCCCTTTAAAAGATTTAAAAGAAGTTTTCCCAACAAAAGATGAGAGTGCTATCACGCAACACCTACAGGATGGACAAGAAATCAGGCTCAGTCAGCATGGGTTTAGAAGGGGTAGGTCTTGCTTGACCAACATGATCTGTATTTATGACCAGATAACTCGCCTGGTAGATGAGAGGAAGGCTGTGGATGTGGTGTATCTGGATTTTAGTAAAGCATTTGACACAGTCTCCCATGATATACTCCTGGGGAAGATGGCAGCAAGGGGTTTTGATAGGAATATTCTCTGCTGGGTCAGGAACAGGTTAAATGGTCGAGCCCAGAGAGTGGTGGTAAATGATGTCTCATCTAGTTGGCGACCGGTTACTAGTGGTGTCCCCCAAGGGTTGGTGTTGGGTCCAGTCCTGTTCAACATTTTCATTGATGACATTGATTATGAGATTGAGGCCATCGTGAGTAAATTTGCGGATGACACCAAGCTNGAATGGGTTGCCCGCAGAGTTGGTTGACTCGCCAACCCTGGAGGTGTTTAAGGGTAGGCTGGATGAGGTGCTGAGTGTTATGATCTAGATGTAGATGATATGTTAGTTGGATTATAGGTTAGACTAGATGATCTTCAAGGTCCTTTCCAGCCTTATCTATACTGTTATACTGTGATACTGTGTAATATTTTAGGAAATCAACAGCAGTTTTTGTGAAATATTACACTTCAGAGAGAAAAAAACCCAAACCCTACACATACGCACATACAAAAAAGTGATACTTCTGTAAAAAAAAAAAAAAAAAAAGATGTGATGTTAAATTCTGAGCATCTGCAATCCAAAACAACACCTTGCCGAGTGTCGAGAAATTATAGCTACAGAGTCAGCAAAACACAGGTGTAAAGGGCTCCCTCTGTGGAGCACAACTAACTGTGATGTTTGCTGTGTATTTGAGTTTGTTGACATGTTGTCTTGGGAAGCCTTGCTGGCAATCTTCTCTGGGAACCTGAATGCAGTGTGAGAGAAACATCACACTGGACTATTCAGCTTGAATCCTGCACCTGATACATACCGTTATTATTACCATTATTTTTAGGTTTGGCTTGTGGGCTTTTTTTGCTCTGCATTAATGCAACCAAGATCATAACAGCAGCATATGCACAACAAAGCTGCTAACCAAGGAAATATCAGGCTTACAACACTTCTTTGCACCACAGTTGCTTATCAATGAAGTGTGTGTATGGCCTAATTAACATAACTGGAATGACTATAGTTATGCTATCATTTTGTTTGCTTTAGCACATTCTGTTGAGGTATATGGGTAGCAATATTTGTTATTGAAATACTCCCCCTTGCCACAGTCAGGCTGTTTAATTTTCCAGTTAGTCTATTTTATTTATGGTGTGATTTAGTTGCTTAAAAGTGAGGAAAATGTTAAAGCCCACCAACTCTTGGCTTACACAATCTTCTCTACTTTGGATCTTGGACACAATTTGATAAAACTTTGAGTAGTTCTCACTCATGCAAGTAAGGCAGTCCTCTTACAATTAGTGTCACTATTCTCTTAAATAAGATTTTGGAAGACAGAAGCCTAAAAATAAAAATAATCAAGAACACACACAGATAAAAGCCTTTCAGGGTCCCATTTGAGAAAGTGAAATGCAAGTGAAGCTGTTAGTTTCAGATAACATTGCTAAGCGAAGACAATGGAAGAAAATGATATACACGTGAAACATTTCTTTTACCCTATCTTAGACTGCCCTGCTGAAATGAAATTGCATTCACTTTTGATAAAAACAAGATATCTCTCCCAGAAATGTTTCCGAAGGAGGTTCCTAGTGCAGCAGGATGATGCTTCAGTTTATTATAATCCATATGGACATACGTATCCTCATGGCTTCAGCAGTGGTGGGACCAGTGTTCTCTAGAACCATGAAAGCCCGGGCATCTTTGGCGTGTTGTAGTGTGACTGTAGGTCAGGAGAAGCAACAATGGTATATTGTTGTACCTCAAACTCCTTGTCTTTGGGCAGGTGGCGAAGGGAAGGGTACACAGGATGTCAGTCCTCCCTGACAGGCATTTCTGGAGGTTTGGGGCTGTAGAAATCCTTGTGATGCTATTGCCTTGAACTTCCCTCCCCCTCATGCATCCACAATGCAGGCGCACAAAACCCCTTCACTGGTTCCCACTGACAGAAGTCATGTACAACTGGCTCACCCATCAGAGATCTGGATCATCAGTGACCTTGCATTTCAACAGGATTAATGTCTCCTGCTTTCTGGTGCTGTGAGGACCATTATTAACATGTCATGTTGGTATAGCTATATGATTTCCAAAATTAGGAACATCAAAAGGTAGGGATGTATAAATTAACATAGATTACTGAGCATGTTGGCAGTTTACCACACCATTTGGTGTAGTCCAGGGCCTCTCATCACATTAAAGGAGTAACAAAGGTTCTCGCAGGTCTCTCGCTGAATGTGCTGGTTAGCTGGAAATTTTTAATTTTTTTTTATGGAGCCAAACTGTTCATGGCAGTGTTTTTATTGGGAGAGTACCTCTTATGTGCAAGCTGTCATACATACAGTCACTTCTAATCGGGAACAAGTTTACTTCTCAAGCTGACACATAACACAGATGAAGTGCCTTCAGCATGTGGCAGAAGTCTCTGAAATTTTTCCAGGGATCTTCTGATGAAAACCGGATGGTCTGAAGTCTTCCCTCTCCTCTCCCTTGCCAGCCCATTTGCACAAAGACAATATAGATGTCTAATTTAAAGACACCAAGTATAAAAGCATAGATGGAATTCACTGTTTTTTGGGTTTTTTCATGAAAATTATGATCCCATCACGGTCAAAAGAAGAAGAAGAAATGAAGAAGCAAGACATTTCAAGCCTGTTGTTAAAGAATTCTTACAGTGACTTTGCTGTCCCCCTGCGTTTTGTTTCACTCTTGATCAGGCATCATATGCAAATGAACACAAATGCAAGTTCTCCCTTAGAGTTGTATCAGCTACTTCTAATAAAAGCTCAGTATGTGGAACGTAATCATATACCAGATGTTTTTATTTACCAGTCCTTATTTTTTATTTAAAATTGCTCATGGGGTTTTCTAGGCACTTGGATCTGACTTAAATGAGTAGATCCAAATTCATCTCTGAAAATACATTATTCAATTGATGCAGTTTTACATAAGAGATGATTTTTTTCCACACATTATATTTTTTTATGACTCAAAAAATCTGTTACTGGAACACAAGCACGTTCTTTCTAAACACTGATTGTCACCATGAATATGAAGGATTGAGAACATAACCTTTGGAAACAAATATACATGTGACTCTTTCCATCTCACTGCCATCCCAAGGACTTTAGCATTGAAATGACCACTGATTCTTTTTCCTTTTCTCATACAGGCACAAAGGTAGAGAGAGGACTGAGGCTCAGAGCCAAATATCGCAATGTCCAGTGCAAGAAATGAAACTTGTGCCCTGAAGGACTGCAGGATTCAACTGCTATAGCAGGGTGTGAAACTAGTCATTACTTTTACCCATCTCCTGCTTTCTTCCTCTGACATACTTGTGACATTTTCTCTCTCATTGCAGCCACTAGCTGGTAATACAGCACACAGAAGTGTTTTGTAGGCTGTAAAAAGCAGAAACCAAGTGTTGTGACATGCCTGTTTGTGACCATAGCCGGACTTGGTGATCCTTGTTTTCCACATTTTTTTCTCCTTTTAAAAACACTACATATGCAAATGTCTTTCTGTTGCTTATTAAATTCTCATTGAAACCTAACCCTTTCTATTAGGACCTTACCTTTTGTTAACTACACTGCAAATCACGTTAGGGCTTTCTAGATGTGTGACAATTTAGTGGGTTTTATATAAAAAGATATTAGTTTCCCTTGCTAAAACCATATGCTTCAATTTTCCATTGTGATTTCTTAAATTCAGAATGAAGAAGAAGTATTCCGTCTGGTTTAAAAGCTTTCTAGTATATATTGTGTTGTGCTGTTTTGTGTTCTGGGCAAACAACTTGACAGTGCCTGGACATGGGGCCTGCTGCCTCAGAGAGGTGATGTGAGACCCTTGCTCCTTGCACAAAGAGAACCCGCCTTGCTCTATGCACTGGGGCTTCCAGCAGTACCATGCTGTGAGTCATTTTATCATCGTTGTCATCTGTGAAAACAAACATAGCTTTGCCCTTTATTTTGGTGGTGTTTGTACTTGATCCTTGAACTCTTGGACTCCCCATTCCTTTTCCTACCATGGCTTCTGCTCCCCTTCCCTTCCCATGCAGTCCTCTTGGCCTTTGCCCTTTCTTCTCCTCTTGTACAGCTTGTGTTTCCCTAGTACCGGGTTATTTCAACAGTGTGCATTAAACTCTTCTGCTAACTATATGGCACTTGTGCGGCTGCACGCTCCACTCAGCTTTACTCCATGCCTTCTTTATTTACTCTAGGTGCAGGTGACAGCAGTGTGGGCTGGAGCAATCAGCTGGTGCTGTCAGGAAGAGCAATAGGTAAAGTTTTACCTCAACAAGTCTAAACTGCCACAGTCACTAACACCTGGCCTGTGTGACCAATCTTAGCCTGTTGAGACCTCCTGCTGTATACATCTGGGAAACAAATACCGTCTTCCTTCAAAGAAAGGGGATTTTTGAAAAGTACAAGAATAAGTAGTGAAAACCTTGTTAAAGGGAACCTGGCACAACCCGGGAATAGATGACAATGTGTGTGGTTTTGTGAGGATCTCCAAGTCCTAATCCCTGCTGTGGTCCACAGGGAAATGCCTGCAATAGGCAAGGCAAGAGCAACAGGCCGAGTAGATACCTGCAGACAATGAAAATCGTGAAAACAACTCCTATCTGACATGTCTTACAGCACAGAATCTCTTGAATAAAGAGCCTCAAGGTATCTAATTACCAGAAATGGCAGAGATTTATGGTGTACCCGCATGAACACTTCCTAAACATCGCTCTTCTAATAAGACCACGTTGACCACTGCAGTGGTGGAAGTATTTGTTCATGTGCAATGCCTACCTCAAACCACTGCCTTTGCAGAGGACAGCTGCTCTGCCAAATGCTTCTTTTCGTACCTTAGTCATTTCCCAGCCAACAGGAAACTACCCTTTTCTCAGACCAAGATATCTCCTATACAATCCCAAATTGAGACACGTCATGAAAACACTGTATTTTTATTCAAACATCCATTGTTTAATTGTGTTGTTTTTATCAGCAAATTTTAATCTGGACTAATTTTTTTAACTTTAATCAACTTTCTTTTAAAAAATCCCACATGTGACAAGTCACGTTGTAATGCATTACTTCAGGCTGTATCTTTCATGTCGCATTAGAGTAAGCTGAGTTTAATGTAATTTGATGCTGCAACTGGCTTTAAACACAGGATGTGAAAGATTTGAAGGAGATGTATCTTTCAGGGGAAACAAAGTTTATAGATTTTTTTTCTTTTATCTACATTTGTCTCCCTTTTTAATTTCAAATGGAATACAAGTAGTGAGACTGTTAAAAATGTTAATCAATGCATCTATTTTTCCTGCTTGTAAAAGTTTTTTCAATTTACAATTCTTTGTTTGATTTCTGCTTTATATTTCCCAATTTTCTGAAAGAAAATCTACCTGGTGTTTATTAGGAAAAGGTTTTCTAGCAAAGCAGTAATTAGATTGGAGAAAGAATGGATGTATGTTCTCTTAATGAGTGCTGATAACAGAAGAAAGAATTCTACCTTTGAAAGATGAAGGTTTACATGGCTAAAGCCTGCATGATTCCACATGAAAAACCTCTTGCATTCTAAGATATTTTTAATTCTCTAATTCAAAGTTGAACGTAGCAACTCTATCATAAAAATGAACATACTTTCCTAACAGCAACAGTGAGGAAAAACAAAATAAAGGTAAAAATAGCTGGAGCTGTTAGAGTAGATTCAAATAATTTAATTTTTCATGTTTGGTTCAATAAATTTACACTTAAACATAGGGGAAAATGCATGTTTTTTCTTAGCAAAAGGAAAATTGTAACGTTTGAAGTTTTGGGGGTGTTTCCTCCTTGAAACTGTTTTGTCTGAACAAATAGTTTTTTCTCCCACACCCTCTATACAAATAACAGTCTAAACATGTAGTGCTTACAGTCTGCTTGAAGACTTCTCTTTCCTCACTACTTGTATGTTGTATTTTATTTTCTCTGAGACTATTCAGAGACCATGTAACCTATAGACCATATAGATTATATATAGAGAGAATGTAATCCATATATAGTCCTTATATAGAGTCTATATAGAGGGAATATATATGTAGACTGTAGTCTATAGACTATGGAGATTATATGTCTATAGACTACTGTCCCTCTATACAGAGTGTATGTGCAGTATACAACTATACCTCCTCCATCGCAAGGAAAGGGACAGGCGACAGCCCTCACAAAACCCTAACCTCGCAAAGAACTGCAGGGCGTTAATATGCATGCAGGCCACGCCCATTGCCCCACCCCACGGAACTCTGGAGGGCTCTGGGCACTTTTTTGCTTCTCCCCTCGGACTCGCTGAGCACGGGGAAGAAAAGGGAACCGTTTCTGAGCCCACTCTGACTCAGGAGACCCCTGCCACCCCCAGAATCTGTCGGCCTCTCCGGGCTGCCACGACTGTGTGGTCCCAGTGCAAACCCCGGTGCCGCTTCCCCTTCCCTGTCCCCGCGGCGCGGCGGCCCCGCGCCGGCCGTCCTGGCATGAGCTGCCAGCACAGGACCGCGCCAGATGGTTCAGCTGTGGTCCCGTGGCCCCACGCCTCACCAGCAGCGTGGGGTTCAGCTGTGGTCCCGCACCCCNCTCCTATAACGCAGATCCACGATCATATTTGGGATCTGTGTAGCCTGACTTCCATGTTGAATGGCCGCCCCCGGTGCCACCACTGCCGCCTGTGCAGCTGCCGCCACCACGAATTTACTGCAATGGACCCTCATCGTTACCATGTGCACTGGGCCAGACTGCGGTAACATCCAATTCCTTGAGTAACAGTTAAAGCTCTTTTAGGCAAGTCAACATTAATCTAAAAAGTCAGCCAGAATATTGCACTAAATTTTTCCAGAGCATGTGCCAAAAGATGTCTGTTGCGCTAAGCACCTGGCTAGGTAATCTGATTTGTAGTGCTGCTAAATGCTCTCAGTGCCAGCTCTCTTCATAGAGATAGCCACATGTGCAGCAGTGGAAATTATTATAGGTAGATTTTCTACAAAGCCTGAAAGGGGTCTCTGGGAACTTCGCATTTACTTGTTGCATGCTGATGATTCATCCAGGTTGCTGCAGGTCACCAAAAGGTGTTTTGCTTTACAACCCCTAAAGCACCAGCTCTTAAACAGTTTGTGCATAACTGCAAGGACACAGCAGAACAACAGTGTGGATCTTTCAAAAAAAGCTCTTATGTAAGCTAGTAACCATCACATGACCCTTAACACAAATCAGGTTAAGGCAAAAGCCAAACTAAAGTATAAAGTCACAATATCCAAAGCTGACTGTGTAAACAAAGGTTTATGCAAGGTATGGGCAGAAGGGAAGAAAAAACCCATTCAATCTGTACACATGAAACTGAAATCAAAGTTATTTCTTACAGCAGCCAACTGAAGTGCTAAAGTTGCCTCAATGCAAACTTCATCATCGATTTTGGCCTCCATCATGCCTGCAGTAACAGCTTGCAGCCCTTGGAGAGGAACATCCTGGGCAAAGCCACCAGTTCTAAATCACCTCTCCAGTAGTCCTTGGCATTGCTATGATTTTCAGCTTCCCACTCAGGTGGCACAGATCATTCCTTGGAAGCTTGAACTGACTTCTCCCTTTCAGCCCTCTCATGAGAGACATGATGGAGACAGTGAACCTTAACCAACTTTTCATGTGATATTCACAAATTTCCCTTCCAAAAAACTAATTGGAAGTTCTATTCTTTTAAGAGACAGTCACACAGTGTGTAAAACCCCTTGATAAAATATCTAAATAAATACATCATGGAAAACAAATAAATCCTGGTGATGATAAAAGACTAATCCAATAAACTTATCTGACCAAAACGTCAGTCTTGCAAAATCAATTGCATTTGTTTTCAAACACAAAGGCATAGGCAAGGTTTTTAGAAGAAATACATCCTCTGTAGGGATTAAACCACAAAATGATTTATGAATAAACTCCCCTAAGACAAACTAGGAAATAATTCCTAGAGGATCTCTATCAAGAACCAATGGGAATTTTGTCTCTTTTGTACTAGTTTAACAACCTACATGAAAACATGTAAACAGTGTTTGGCATACAGCATGTGATTTATTGCATACACTGCTTTGCCTCAGTCCTTTTATGGAAGAACTACAGTAAGTTGTAGAACTTTCTACTCCAGATCATTCCTTCAAAATAAATCCAGTTCAGATGCTCTGTGAGGACTGGTATGTCAAAGTGATAACTGGCAATTTATAAATCATCCATTTTATTTTGCAGTGAGACAGCACATCTGTAATTCATATTTATTTCCCATTAATAACTATGATGGTGCTGCTGCATTCATTGTTTCATGTCCTGTGCATTTTACCTTACTAACTAACCTTAAAAAAGAATAAAGAGGAGGACTTTTCCCCAGTTTCTTTCCCCACTCAGGGAATATTCTAAGATGAATAGTTTTAAACACATTTAAATAACTAATTGAACTAACAGATGCTCAATATTTTCATGAGTTCATTAAATCTCTATTTGTATCATTATATTTCATTCCCTTTTCAGATATCCACATAAAATATGAAAGCTGAGCAACACAAAGAGGAAATACTTTGTCTCATTTTAAAACCCAGTCAAAATGTTGAGTTACTCCAGGGTGGGTAATGGTGTGACTTTGCAGGCCTCCAGGATTCGTAAAATTGCCAAAATAGATTTGAGAAAACTGATGGGACTAGACTACTAAGAGGGAGACCTAGCAGCAAGAATATTGATTACAACCAAGTCTGCTAAGAGATGGTTATAACAGGCCAAGGTGCATTCCCTGCCTGCCCTCGGGCTATGCTGGCTGCTGAAATTGGCAAAAAATTGTGTAACCTGGACTGTTCCTATTTGCTCTTCTCATCACCTCACCCTTAGAAACAACTACACAAATTGCAACAACCCTATCAGAAAAGAGTAAAAGAAAAAGCTCAAACCATGCCATCTATGAAAGTTTCTTCTCCTGCATGTAGCCAAGCACCTCATGACTAGCTAGGTAAAAGAGTCCAGACAAAGCACATTTCATTGAGCAGAGCATACCTTCTTGACTTTGTCCATGTTGGGGTTTTTTTTCCCTTTTGCCCAGTTTCATGTTCGATTCAGAGGTTTCTCTGTTAAAAAGTGTCCTGTTTTGACAATTTTGAACTTGTATTAAGGTTTCTATTGAACCTTTTATTACTCAAGGATAACAATCTCCAATAAATCCTATACAACTAAGCTGAATGATTAACTTCCTAGCCCAAAGAGAAGTGGAACTGCATGGGAAACGTTAGATGTGCACTCCACCTGCCCTGTAATGCACCACTATTGCCTTAAAACCATCGTACTTAAAAATACCTTTACAGCAAGGTTCTCTCCTCTCCTTCTCCTGCCTAATACAGCTCATAAATAAAATATACTAAAGATTAAATCATTAACTTTGTGTAACACTAAACATTCAATGTCATTATCCTAAAATCCTTTTGGGAAGCAGAAGCAGTGTGCCCAGGTGGCTAAGAAGGCCAATGTCACCCTGGCCTGTACCAGGAACAGTGTGGTCAGTCGGACTAGGGAGGTTGTCCTTCCCCTGTACTCGATGCTAGTCAGNATGATTCCAGTTCAGCTCCCTATAGATTTTAGGTCAGTTGCACAAAGTCATAGCACATAAGTGGACTCAAATCGTGGTCTGAGCTCATAAGAGGCCAAGGACAAATTAATCCAAATCATCTTACTTTTAAAAGAGACATTTCAGTATGAGCACAGTCCAGATTTGTAGCTGCCTTACCTATGGATAAATGCAAGGCTTTATTGCTTCCAGAAGCTGAACAGGAATCAAATTGGGGGCCAAATACGACAAGAAACATCAGCCTTTTTGATCTAGGGCATTTCTGTGAGCATTTTTGCTTCAGGATGAACTCTGAATTCTTGAATTTATATTGTAGTACAAAATTCAACTTTAAACTCCATGTTATAAAGGGAAATGGAGAGCAAAATGAAAGCAGCATGCAAATATTGTGACATGTTTCCAATAACTACAAAATATTGCTTTTTAATGTTACATATATGACATTTTACAGATGCAGAAAAAAATCAGATATCTGTTATCATCCAATTAAGACATTAAAATAAATGCAAATGTTGAAATTACTGACCTGATATCCCTTTAGATATCAGGTCAATAGTGTGTGTTTAATTTGTTTTAGGAAGGAGGTTTTAAAGGACTAAGCACTCATGCTGAAAAATGGAAGAATATATCAAGAAGGGATGACTTTATATTTTTCCTTATCTTTTCCAACTATCTGATAACATCTACAGCATGCAGCAAAAAATCTTTTCATCTGACTTGAAGTGGCAAATGTCTTCCTAAAATTCATGAAAAAAAAAATTGTCTGGACTGGAACTTGAGTTTCCATTCACATCGCACTGTCAGGTAGAAAAAAAAAAACCACTGAGCACATTTCATACCTTGAGTAGAACAAACAAATATTTACTTCCTGAAAGCAAATGTTTGGGATGCATATGTAGTAGCATGTATTATTCCATCAGGCTGGAAGGAGGGCAAAGTGGCTGATTTTAAGCTTCACCCCAGGCTTTTGGGGCAATGTTGGAGTAGTCATGTGGCCTCCTGTGTGCCTCTGTGATTCAGCCGAGCCAGCCAGGCAGGAAGAAGGAACACATTGTGCTTCTCACTCTGGGGTTATTTTTGGACCTTTACTGGGAGGTAAAGAAGAGATGAAAGCACCATCTGAATTGTGCTTTTTGCTGCTGAAATAAAAGTAATGGTGTCTATCATATTTAATCAAGCTGTTTGTCGGCTTTTACTCTCCTGTACTTGAAAAACTGCAACACTTCGTTTTCTTTGTAGTGTTTTGATGCAACTTTTCTTCTTTGGCTCTGTTTATACTCAAAGGGATTTAGCACTGAACATAACTTTAAAGAGGTACTTTTGGTATTTGTCTAGAGGGCTTGACTCACAGACTCTGTCACACTCCCCCGCAGTGTGATAGCATTTCAGGTGAAGCATTGCAGTAACCATTGTAAAGCAGTGGCCATATTTTTCTTATATATTACTTTGCAATGAAAAGATGTTTCCTGTTCAAAAGAAGCTGGTAGTGCAGGGGGTGGCAGGTTCTAGTTTTGCTTTCAGAAAACATCACAGCTGCAGCTGGCTGAGGGCATGAGACCAGACAAAACCTCCTTGTGGCAGGCCTCTTTTCCCAAAGCCATGTACTTTGAGAGTGGGAAAAATTATTTACCAGTGCAGCACAATATAAGGTTAAAACAGCAGGATGCAATTCTGGTACACCAAAATTATCAGCAAGGTCTTGTTGACTTCTGCAGCAGGAGAATTTCATTCTCAAGAATACGTTTTTTCCCAACTAACAGGAAGAGCAGATCTTGTACCTGTCTGCTCTTTTGAGGTACCACCCCATTGTTAATACAGTGACACTGAGCGTTGGCTCTGGCTGTCTTCTGCAAGGTTCTCACATTCATCATGTACACTGTTTGGATATTTTAATGAACATTTCAGCTAATTTCATTTCCACCTATCCTCATCTTTCCCATATCTCTTTTTTTCCTCTTTTCACAGTCTTTCTCCTCTCTCTAATATTTCCAAAGCCAGCTTTGAATTCATTGATCTTGAAAACAAAACAAATTAAAAAATCCATGAAGAACAATTCACTTGCCAAATACAAATACTTTGACAGATGCAGCATACAAATGAAACTGTGATGTCAGTCAAACCTGTAACATCTAACATCAGAAGACCTCTCTCCCTCCTTCTAGATTTCTACCCTGTATTACTTTTCCTTGATTGCATCATCCCTTTGTGAAGACCAAAACTCTTGACAACATAACTATCCCAGTCTCTATAATAAATATATTGTAGAAACTGTGATTTATGGGTTTTGGTAGTAATTCTGACAACCTTGTTATAAGGCTGCAGGGATTTATGGCACAGATCCCTCAACCTTATGAAAACAAGCACAACAACCAAAGACCCAAGAACCTCTAATACTTAGCAATCTCTAGTGTTGTTTTGTCATAGGGAGGATTAAAAGGGCACACTGCATTAGTATGTGATTCACACTAAGTCTGGCCAGGAGATCCCAGATCCCCTGAGGGCCACAGCTGCACAGCTCCACACTGTGAGGACTTCTCAGTGGGTATTTAAGCCTAGACCTATACTTTAAAAATGTAAAATTGAAATCCACTTTAGTACAGTGGTGAGTGTCCCTGCCTCGCATGCGAGAGACCAGGGGTTCGATTGCCGCCAGGGAGGCAGTGGTTGGACTCGATGATCCTTGTGGGTCCCTTCCAACTCAGAATATTCTGTGAAAATTGGACCTGGAAATACCTGAACCTGCTGGTCAAGTCCCTTAGCTCAGAGGTAGCAGATGGAAAGCAGCTCCTATCTGTAGGGAAGCCACTAGAGGGAGGGAGAGGTCCACAGTGCCCTTCCCCAGGCAGCTTCTCCATCTTCTCCAGCACCAAACACAAGCCAGACTGTCTTCTAGTAGCAGGTGGGGACTCCAGTTTTGACCCTTGTCATAGGCCAAATGAAGGTGGCAGCAGTTTCCCAGCGTGTCCAGTGTCTGACCCTCCGAAAACTGCCTGGTAGCTTTCCTTTAGCCCACTGCTACCACATGGATGCAATTTCTCACTGCTGGTGCTGCAGGCCAGATGGATGTGTCCCATGAGCTGAATTCAGTCCAAGACTCATCAGCTATAGCATTCTATGCAGGTGGTGTTTTATACAAATATCAAATGTCAGGCCTTGGCTAAGTCACAGATAAAGTCTAATGCTACTGCCATAACACAATGTCCTTAGTATCATCCCACAATGTGGAAGAGCCCTTCCTCAAAATCATTCACTGCAGATGAGTCTGTGCTTATTACAGGCCCCAGAGAACTTTCTAGCAGAAGCATATCCAGAAGGAAGTGTGTCTCCACTCCTCCTCAGCTGAGTTTTAACACAGAATTTAATAAAGATTTATAGTTTTTCAGAGATTGTTTTGAGCTTAGACAAGGTCTGTTTTTTTAATCACACTTTTCTGCGCATGGCAGCAGAAGTGTTTCAAGAAATTGAAGTAATATTCCAGGTATCTCCAGCCTCACTCTATGTGCTACCATCCCTTGAACTTATGAGAGAATAGGCTTTATTTTTATGAGTCTCATCCAGAAAATCTTTGTGTGAGTAATAACGTTAGGCCTCATAATCTTACATTAATACTTATATCCCTGGGCATTATTACATTTTGAAATAAAAAATTAATGCTATAAAATGCTGGGGGAGGAGTGGCTCGAAATTAGTGAAGTGGAGAGGGAGTTAGGTGTACTGATCGACAGGAAACTCAGTATGAGCCAGCAGTGTGCCCAGGTGGCTAAGAAGGCCAATGGCATCCTGGCCTGCATCAGGAACAGTGTGGTCAGTCAGTCCAGGGAGGTTGTCCTTCCCCTGTACTCGGCGCTGGTCAGATCTCATCTTGAGTACTGTGTGCAGTTCTGGGCTCCCCANCCAAAATAAATAGAAAATGTACTGAGGCCAAATAGGTGAAAACTATCCTGTGCTATTATTTGTTAATTACAGTACTTGAAGGCTGATTGGATATCTGGAGATGGACAATTCCCAGAAGAGAAATTTCACTCCTGCAAGGAGCTTGAAATTTGCTAAGAAAGGAGGTGGTGATAAACATCATTCTAGTGTGAATAAAGCAAAAGTCAGTCTTCCTGCTAAATTAAGGTTCCAAGCATTTTGAAATGCTTTTCAGAGATGATATACAAGATTTCCCTTTAACTTGGATAAAGGCATTGGATTCAGGGAGGAATGTTTTAGAATCAATTTTTAAGCCTGAAGAGACTATGCTTAGCTGCTAATTACAGGGAGCAATATAGTAAGTGTTAAAGGAAGGATTGGTCTGGTGGACTTTGAAATGGTGACTCATATTAATCTAGAATAAACCTCCTAGATGTGCTTATTTTTCTCACACAGGTTGTGTTCCCCCAACAATTGAACATTCAGGTTGGTTTCCAGCAGACTTTCTTCTGTTAGTCCATAACTGTCCCAAGAGGCAGCGCACAGAACAACACACAATACTCAAGACGAGTCATCAAAAGTAGGGAGAATAACAAAAAAAATACTTTACATGTCTAGAATACCTTTGTGTATTGTCATTTGTTCTGGTTGGGATTTGCTGTCTTTTTCTGCAGACCTGTAGTCCAGTTCACATTTTTCTCCTTAAACACTTTCTTGATTATGTCAATGTGTGTTTTACCTACCTTATTAAACTGCATCTTGTTTATTCTAGGGCAAGTTTTTTTTAATTTCTCAAAGCCATTTGGAGTTTGGAGACTCTGCTATACGAACTCCTCATTTCACCATCTACTTAATTATCAAAAATATTGGTTAACTAATGTCAGACCCAGACTACTACTACTGCAAAATCCATCTTACTAAATCAGTCCAATTGCCAAATGCTAGAGATTTTAGATTGAACACGAAACCAAATCTCTTTGGATAGGGCATCAGCAAGGAATTGTGTTGTTAAAAAAGAGGCAGTTTTCATACTCTACCAGAAAAGATAGTTCAACATCAGCCCTAACCGCGGCCTGTTTCAAGGGAAGATTTTAAAAACTGCAGAATGGGCAGCTGTGGAACTAGGGAAGATTATCTTGTAACCAGAAAATTACAAGTGACAGTAGGATAGCATATACTGAACTTCTGCCAGACAACACTATCTGGGATTCTGAACAAGGAAGACTGAATGACTGAAGAGCTCTTAGGGAAGATAAATCTTGTACCCAGTGAGAGAGGATGGTTTTGGTTTTAAGCCCCTGTTGCTCAGCTTTGCAGGGGATCTGACAACTGTTTCTACTGCCAACTTTTCTTATGGGCATTGAACAGATCAGTTAATCTCTTTGAGCATCAAATCTCTTCCTAATTCTAAGAGACATAAGTTAAGTTATTTGAGGGGGTCTTTGATACTGTAAGTAAGACAAAAAAAAAGAAAGCAGCAAGCTCTGAAAAGGAAGGATGAAGCGAGAAGAAATCAAAGATATGCCTTGACCAGAACATAACTGGTGTCTGGTGAGACAAACGCACAAAGTAAAAATATACATTGCACAGCTTAGATAAGAGAAACAATGGAAGACAAGACCTACCTGTGATAAAAATAGTTTTAGAATTTTCACCTGATTTTGATACAGTCAAGAGCAGAGAGAAAAATAATTTTCTTCTTCTATTCAAAGTATTTTGGTCCCAATAGGAAGTGTATGCAAAATGAGAGTTACTAGAAATGAACAAGTAAAAGACTACAACATGTGAGTCCTCTTAAGAGAGCCAAAACAAACTTATTATCTAGATTAGGACTCTGGTGTGATTTTGGCAACAAATTCTGAGATCCTGAAAACTCACTGCATATAACATTGGGGCTGTATAAACCCCAGGAAAGCTGAAGTTCTGCTTTGTGCTTAACCAAAGTGGCTAAATGAGCAGCACAACTCAGGACTCGGTCCGGTGCAGAGAGGCAGACATAAACAGTTGAATCACAGAATCTTCTGAGTTAGAAGGGATCCACAAAGATCATTGAGTCCAAATGTTAAGTGAATGGCCTGTATGGGGTTAGAGGATATCAAGAAATTCCATTTTTATGGGTAAGGGGTTAGCAGGATTAATTGTGGCTGGAAGGAAGGATCTAAATCCCTTGTTATCCAGACAATCAGACCTGGCATGAGGAAACTCCGTCTCCTGGAGCGCATGTGAGCAACTGTCCCAAAAATAAGACCCTTCTTTGGTGACCCTCACTGATCCCATTGTACAGCATGTCTCCTTGCTTCTCAGTCTAAGTGCTGGAGGAGAAAGTGGGTGCAGAAGCAGCTGAAGTGTTGTTTTATCCTAGCTGGTGGAAGGGACAAGACAACTCCATGGCAACTCCATTTCGAAGGCAGGTGTGCACCATGTGCCCAAGAAGTGTAGATTAGGGCTAGGGTAGCTCATACAGCACAGCACAGCACACACTGACTTTATAGTTTTATAATAATACCAGGACCTAATAATTCTAAAATTTTCTGTACTTTGAATCATGTTTCTGCCATCTGCTGGTACTAACCACCACTATGCTTGTGGCTGAAAGTATCTATGAGTAATAAATTCCTTATGGTAGGTCTGTCTGAGGGACTAAATTCAGTGGTATTTGTTGGTGACACATATGTGCACAGGTATGCATACAAATCCACATATGTGCAGAAGCCATATTGGATTCTTCAGTAAACAAAGTCATAGCTTTTGTTTTCTTTGGAGTTCACAGGTTCACAGGTTATTCTGAGTTGGAAGGGACCCAAAGGACCATGTAGTTCAACTCCCAAGTGAATGCCCTCCCAGGGATTGAACCCACAACTGTGGAAGCATGGACACCATGCTCCATCCATCTGAACCTCCCATGTCACTGAGTCTCTCATCCAGGCTTTTCTTAAACACCTCCAGGGATGGTGACCTCACCACCTCCCTGGACAGACCATTCCACTGAGGGATTACTCTCTCTGTGAAAAAGCTCTTCCTAACATCCAGTCTGACCCTCCCCCGCCCCCGGCGTAGCTTGAAGTCATATTCTCTTGCTCTGTTGCTGGCAGCCTGAGAGAAGAGATTTACACCCACCCGACTGCAACCTCCCTTCAGGTAGTTGTAGAAAGGAAGACAGTAAGACCTCATGTTAGAGGCCAGGAAGTTTTCCATTCTCAGTGTGGGTGGAAGGTGAAACATCATTTTCTTTCTTCAGATTCAGGTCCTCTGTTTTCTGCAGAGAATCTGAGTTGAATTTCACACTTTGACATGCAGCTTTCCAGTGGAGAATGGTTAGAGGAGAATGGATGTAATGAGGTACACCCTATGAGCTTGAAAAGGAAAGATTAAATTTCTTTTCTTCTCCAGAAGATGAGCAGTTAACTCTCACTTTCACAAAACCTGTTCAGGTAGTTCAAGTCTATGTCTCAGCCTTGCAATACCCATGTCCCCTGCATAGGTCTGAATGTCCTTGTACAGTTCTATGTAACTGATATTCCTCAACAGATTTTGTATAAATGTGCAGAACTCCTTCACCTATATGTGCGAAACCACTGAGTTTATTAAGCCGGAAAGTGAAAGTAATTTATTAATTTAATTACAGATCTCAGAGGAGTGCTAATACAAGGCTAAATGGAGATCTTATGTATCTTCTTTTCTTGTACATTCACTGGGTACAAGGTAATCTAGTTTTAAGTAAAACTCATGATTTTAAATCCTTTGTTTAAAAGAGCTTTTAAAAGAATCCATTTCTCCTGTTTTCCTTCCTGCTCCTTTTCTTTCATATTCCCCTTTGAATAATACAGGTGTTATTTCTGACTTACAGGGATGGTCATCTGCTCTTCTCATTCTCATGTCGTCTCCCCGGATAGCAGAGGAATTATGAACCTTACATGCCTTTACTATCTTGGTCCCTGGGGAAATAACTTTAGCCACAGATATAGAGCAGAAAAAAATGAGTGAGCTGGGCTTTTTCACCATCTTTTATTTACACTTTTCATGGTTTCTTCTCTCTCAGTATTGCTTATGTATTAATGTTCATCCAGGAGCCCAGGAGGGATCAGTCTTTACTCTCACTGGAGTAACTTGTTATCACAGCAGGAAAAAGATGTAAGAGCCCATGTGAAAAAACTAGATAGCACCCAAATTTTTGTAACTTGCAACAACATTTGGAACTGCTAAAATTATGACACCAGCGACTGCTGTCTGGCTCAATTGAGAGTAACCCCATCCGTTTCAGAGCTACTCTAATTGTACAGGCTTCCGGTGTCCACTGCTGGCAAAACTCCATTTATAAAGTAGCACACACAAAATGAAGCCAGTTGTGGTACAGTGCTCTAGAGGTTTTGTACTTTGTGCAAATTGAGTTGTATAAAGGGGGTGTAGCAGGGAAAGAGCTGGCGTGCAACAATTTTATAGGATAAATTGTGATATTGCAGAGGGAAGTAACATTTACCTGGTTTCAAATTCCTTTACAAATTCAGACATCAGATGAAATTTAACAGGATCTTTTTACCCAAAGGCAGACTTTTTGAATAACTCTTGTGAGAAACAGAGAAAAGAGGTATTTTCCTGACTTTTTTGCCATTTTTAATTCTTTTTAGTTGCCTGAGACAATATCATGCACCCAGAAACATGAAACCCATAAGAAGTTGGGATGAAGTACATCTTGAGCACTGTGTGCAGTTCTGGGCTCCCCAGTTTAAGAAGGATGTTGAGCTGCTCGAGAGGGTCCAGAGGAGGGCGACNATAAAAGGGGAGAAGAGTATACTTACTTCACAGTTTTTAGTGTTTCAACAACCAACCTCATGTGACTATCATGAAACGTGTTGCTAGGATGAACCAGGAGAAACAGGGAACTATTGCAAGGTAATATTACTTAGGATTCAAGAAGAATGGAAAAATTACAACATAGTTTCTAGGCTCTTCCTTAGAAGATACTTCACTTCTATTTTACAAATTGAATTTTTCAAATTTTCTATTTTTTTTTTACCAGGTACCTTAGACTGATGAGACTAGCAGAGGCTGGGTTTAAACATAATCATACTGCACTTGCTGTACAGCTACATTGTACCTGTTCTTACAGGTAGGTAAATACAGGAAAGAAAGAAAAGCCAATGAGCAGCGTAGGCTCTATGTCTGCACAGAGAGCATCAAGTGGACTCATCCCATTCTCACCTTTCATTCAATAGCTTTCACCTGGCATCAGAGAAAATAATTTTCAAATGATCTCTCTGTTGGAAGGAATCTGAACCCACATTATTTCCCTTACCAGTCTTCCCCATGTTTTCACTCACTCTCAGTTTGGACCCATTCCAGAGACTATAAAGTACCAAGTCAGTTCTAGGTGAGTCTTATAACCAGTATGCTGTTGGGAAAAAAAATCATGTCTTATTCCACCTATGCATCCAGTCTGAGAGTTCTTGCATGGTGAGATCTTACGGCAAAATATCAGTTTCTGAATCCTGGCACCACAGATTTCCAGTTGTGTGATGGTTCCCACAGCACTCCAGTTGGTAGTTTCTGCTTACTGGAAGAAATGTAAGAAATTGTTCTTAAAAGAAACTGTAACTCCTCCATGTACTATTCATTCATCAGTGAATGAAAGTTAGATGCTTTGATGAAGAATTTCATTGAGCCAAAGACTTTGTTGAGGCAGTTACCTAATTTCCTAAAAAAAAAAAAAAAAAAAAAAAAAAAATCAATGGATGCTTTGTGATCCTATAGGAAAGAGAAAACTTCTCAGCAACCACTTGTGGGGAACTCAGAGGAGTCTTCAACCAGTTTTTTCAAGAGTAGTTGGTGGAACTATGGGAGCACAGCTGAGCACAGGTTTGACCATGGGTCTCTTATTTTAAGTTGGTCCTGCAAAGAGATGAAAGGAACAGTGATGGGCTGACTTCAAAGGCACTTCTGTAAATCTAATCAAGCTTTCACTTAGCTTGTACTTTTAATACGAAACAAAAATATTAAGAGTTGCACCAAGGCAAAAAGCCAGGGGCACCATTAAGAAAATCAGTGCTGTGAGTATCAGGCGCTGACATGACAGACTGTCATGAAGATGTATTTTGTGGGGAAATACTGCATCTACAATTCATTATTTCCAGTAGAAATAGCATACAGTACCATAAGCCACTGATGTGTCTCTTGGGGAATTTGCAGGAGATCTCCTTTATTTAACTTGAG
Organism: Pitta sordida; assembly: GCA_013390025.1. Taxonomy (NCBI): domain Eukaryota; kingdom Metazoa; phylum Chordata; class Aves; order Passeriformes; family Pittidae; genus Pitta; species Pitta sordida. The sequence goes on from WEKX01024423.1 coordinate 29,304, forward strand.
TCACTACTGAATGCAAGTAAATAAATCACAGAATCACAAAATCACAGAATCAGTAAGGTTGGAAAAGACCATAGAGATCATCAAGTCCAACCTATCTCCTATTACCTAACCTAGCCAAACCTGTTACCTAATCTGTTGTCATCCTGCAACCAACACACTATCCTACCTATAACACACTACCCTAATATCTAGGTCATGCCACCAAGTACATCATCCAACCTTTTCTTAAACACCTCTAGGGACGGTGACTCCACCACCTCCTTGGGCAACCCATTCCACTGAGAGATCACCCTCTCTGTGAAAAAGTTCCTTCTAATGTCCAGTCTAAATCTCCCCTGACACAGTTTAAAATCAATGCAATCTTCGTCTTAGAACTGAATGTGTAGAAGGTTTCTTCATTGCCTCAGGAATCTCTCTCATGATTTGTTTTTTATTTATTCCTATTGATTTAGCTGGCCATTGTGAGGTCCAAGTTTCCCTTCTCATACCTGAGATGTTGTCAGTGAGCAGAAGAAAGGGGGAGATTTCCTTGGAGTGAGCACTGGGTTTCAGTGATTACCTGAACTGCCAGTGGAGTTACTGCAAGTTCATGGCACCTCCTGTTCCTTGAAGACTACACCTTTTCCCTCTCTATATATATGAATTAACACACCAAAGGCAAGTTAGTACCAGGATCTCCAGGAACTTTTTTTTTAGGGAGTCAGCAAAGTGCTAAGGCAACGGAATTAGTGTAAGAACAACGCTCTTGTTCCCGAGATGGGGTTTCTGTTATATTAATGACATTAGCTGACTATGGAGGGAGAGAGGAAAGGAAATCAGAAGAAACTAATAGCTTGTGACTGAGCAAGTAAATCATATTTCACACTATCTTTTGGTCTTCCCTGAGCGAGCCTGATACAAAGCCCACCCAAAATTTTAGGCAGAAGACTGACTGGCTCTTTTCTGATCCTTTTGCAACAAATGAGTAAGCTGGATTTGGAGCCACTTCCATACAGGACACAGTCAAAACAAATGCAATAACCAAGAAGTAATTCTATAGCTTTGTGATTCAAATTCACATTCTCTTCTAACCAGCATCAACGAAATCATCTTATATTGCACACCAAGTGTTAGCATAACTTAAAAGACAAACCAATTTCAAACATCAGAGAAGAGAATAAACCATATAAACCATAGAAGCAGCAATTTCTTACTCTCGAAATCAATATCACTGCACTCAGAAGAGATTCGAAACCTCTCCAGTTTCTATTGCCATAAGCTGAGGCTCTGATTCCCACTGTAAGCATTGCTCAGCTTCAATAGACTTTGATCCTCACTGGGAGAAAACAAGGATCCCATCTCTGCCTGAACTTGGGTCCTACAGAGAAAAAATTCCCCACTTAGAAAAATAGAGGTTTCTGAGTTTATTCTTCTTTTAGCTTCCCACCAGGCAACACGTACATACACCTGGGTAGCATTCCTGATTCACCGCCTCTAATTAACCTCTCAGAGAAGGTTACCAGTTAATTTGCTGACCAATCCTAGACAATTAAAAAAAGAAAAAAAGAAGAAAAATATTCTAGGCAGTGATTTTGAGCATAATTCTTGAACTTTGCCAGGTAGAGCAAACAAACAGCCCTGGCTGCTGTGCAATAACCTCAATTCCTCCATCTGCTTTTAACACTGGTCCCTCCTTACCCCTAAATTTTCTCACTGGGAAGTTTCCTGATGTCATTATTGGTTTCATTGGGTAGAAATAATGGAAATATCCTGAGTATAAGGAGCTGTAAATGTAGACCAAAATTCAACTCACTGATCTCCTAAAAAACATACAGTCAAAACAACAACCAAAGTTAGTGCTTTGGATTTCTGATGAAAGTAATGATTTAATAAAGAGGTGTTGCTCTGCCAGAGAGTAGGCTGGTGCTGCATAAAGAGTTGGGAGGGGACACAGCTGGGACAGATGACCTCAGCTGGCCAAAGGGACATTCGACACAGCATATGGCATTTTGCTCAGTAGTGAAATGGAGTGGGGAAGGAAGGTTGGCAAGGGCTGTCATTGCTCAGGGGCTGACTGGGCTTCAGTGAGTAGGTGGTGAGCAACTGTGTTTTTTCTGCCTCTCTTATTTTTGGACTTCTATCCTTCTGATTCTCTCCTCCATCCCACTGGATGAGAGAGTGAACCAGCGGTTTTGCTGTGTTTAGCTGCCTACTGTGATTAAACCCTTAAAGGCTTAAAATCCAGGGATTTGCTGAAACATGAGGCTGCCCAAGTTTCTTGCAACTTCCATAAAGTGGTAAACCAGTATACACTGTCCCATCTGATAATTTTTAATCTCTAATTCCTCACATGCCCTAAAAACTTCCAGATACATACCTCCACTTTTTTCTCACTGGATTGGGGTTTACTTCCTTTTCTCTTGATGCTTTCTCCTGATGTTTTCTTCTGGCACCACCACTCCTCCCACTAGTCACAAAACAAGCTTCAACCTTCTGTCTCCTACTTTTATCCCTATGTACTCGTTGAAACTAAGCTTTTATCCCCATCCTCCTTGTTGATCCTGGTGGCAAGTCTCAACACTAAATCAAGGGTTGAGAACATATCAAGTCTGTCACTGCCACCACCTTCCTGCAACCCCATCGCTCCCTGCAACCTGCCCTGGTGTAAGAGACTGGACTGTTAATGTTTAATGCCTTAAAATCCTCACCCATTTTTGAAGGTGCCAGGATGCTTTGCTGAAGCCAGATTTGCTTCAGGTGTGTGGTGGAGAGTCTGCTTAAGACAGAGGGTAAAAAGCAGGCTTTAAGGCAGATCCTGCAAAGTGGGATGGTGCTTTTTATAATGATAATGTCCTCCCTTACACAACTGTCCCAGTTGTGAAATTCCCCCATATTACTGGGGAAGCTCTGATGGTGCATTACTGGCTCAACTGCATTGACACGAGAGGCAGCTGTTATGTCTTAACCATCATCATGTCATAAACCATCAAAGACCCCTGGAGCATGCCCAGACTCATTTCTGAGGCCTTCCACCAGACAGGAATCTTCTCCTGCCCAGGGGTCAGATGAGGCATTCCCACTTAACCTGAGAGTATTTTAAGCCATTGGACTTTGTGTTTCATAGGCTTCTTCCTCCTCCTCTGGCAGATAAAGACCATCACTTCACCAGTAGACAATGATCAAGTCTCATCACAAGATCTATGGGTAGTAATATGTTTTTGCTCTTATACATAATTTCTTTATCTTTCTTTCTTTTCCCCTATACATTTTGTTAAGTGACATTTTGTGCTTTCATATATTGCTATACTGCTATAGATGATAATAATAAGCAAAATGCCTCCATGCATGCTTTCCATTGTAACCATATACGTGTATTTTTAAATTAAGCCCTACATATATATACTTACAAGCACTGGTCATTCAGAATTGTTTCACTCTAATCTGCCTCAAGGGATTTATTAACACAAGCCTGAGTTACACTCACCTTCTGGGCAGGTCGTAACACCTGGTCACACCATGGCCAGCTGTGGCACAGCTGTGTATGACAAACTGGGAGGATGTTTCTTTCTCCCTAGCTCACCTTGCTGAACTCAGGCTAAAGTTTGATTCTGTTTTGCCCCTGTCCTGCCTTTTTTTAAACTCTCCCTCATTCTTTGCTTCTTGCCAGTTTAGGATCAGTTCTCTCTCATGCAAAGGAAAGAGGGTAAATACCTAAAAATAAATACAACTGTAAATGAACTAGATGTTCTTCTGCTTGCTCTCTATGTAGCGAAGCATAACGGGGAGATTATCAGGCATGTAGGATGGAGCAAAGGAGATGAAAAGTTGTGGAGCACATGGAGTTTTCTCTTTATGAACTTGAATGCTACTCACTATTTGAGTTCAAGTGCATTTAAAATGATCAAGTATGACGACAATTACATGACATGTCTTTCCTGGGTTGATTAGAGGTTTCTTCACTGCCCTAGATCTTTTCATCTCACTGTTGCTTCAATTTGATCTCCTGGAGAAAGGGACAGGGTAAAGGTATAACAGTTGGCTTAGGAAAGTAGATTTTTGATGTTTGTAGCAGCCAGGCATCATTACTATCAGAATAGCTATGGCTGACACTAATATGTTGGACTGGATGTCGCAGTGGGCCACAATGCCTATGTACTCCACTCAGTATGCCTACATCCTTTCTGTTAAAGTGGGTCAGAAAGTTGGTCAGGTTGCTTAAAATATTTTCATCAGAGCTCAACACTCTGCTGCAGGAGTATGAAAGAGCTAGTGACTCTATAAGTTAAAGTCATGGATGTTAGTAATGGATGTTAGTACCACAGAATAAACTTCTGGCAGACACAGTGACTCCTCACCCTCATTGTAATTTGTTCATGACTAAAGGAGTCAACATCCTACTTAAGTTATTTCTTAGGACATTGTGCTTTTCTGTCCTCTGAGGAGGGGCTCCTTAATGTTTCTACTGTGCCCCTTAAAAAATATGCAGTGTGAGGAAAAGATTTATGTACCCACTGTTTTCCAAAAGTTGTGAGCCCTTGAATAAATACTGCAATACTGAACATCTGAAAGCAAACACAGCATCTGGGAAGATGGGGAGTGGCACTTCCTTGAACAGCTGGCAGTGGTGCACACACCACAGAAAGTAATCAACTTCCTCAGAACAGCAGGATGTGATATCAAGATCCTGTCCCTAGAATGACAAACTGGCAGAAATCACTTAGCAAACTAGAAGTTTTCACTGTTTTATTTTAGATCTGGGCCCTCAAACCAGTTGCGGATACTGGTCCATCTTTCCCCAGAGATTACTGTTAAAATTATAGACCTGCATCGTTGTAAGACAAAGTGGTTTTCATAGCTTAATGACTTTCTATCTTCCTGGAAAAAGTCAGGTTATATCAGAGGAGTTTGCAGTCTATTCTGGTTACTTGCTTAGAGACCCTAGACATAATCAAGTTCATTTCTCTGCCTCTTATTGAGGGCAGATTTTCTTTTATGCCTTCAAAGTACTGTCTCAGTTATTTATAAATGTTCATCAGATCATTTGCCTGTACAAATTACAGCCTGAAAATTATCTCTGAACTGTGTATTTCCATTATTCATTTCAGTCTCCACTCCTGATTGGATGCCTGAAACTTTATGAATAGATAAAAAATGGAATGATGAATAGTGAATCATGAATAATAAACAGAAGATGAGTACACTTTTTCAAACTCCTATTCCTCCATGAATATGTGTACCCCTCTATATCAGTTGCCTTCACTAACATTCATATGCAGGGAAAATAGATTGAAACAAGACTAACAAAAAAGGGCAGGAAAGCAGCTGAATCAAATCAGGAACTGGCTTTTTTTTTTTGCATAGCTGTGAATGTACTACTCAGCAGTTATTCAGCTCCAGCAAAATCCAACTGCTCTGGGGACAGAGTTAATTGCAGAGGCAAGTGCAGGATTTTTCTCCACCTCGTCCTCCCTTCACCCTCAAAACTTTTCCAGGATAGTGGACACATCACATTGCTTCTGGTTTCTTCTTCTTTCTTGGGAGTACGATAGAAATAATTATGCCCTTCCATCTTCTTCTAGAACCCTCAGGCATTAATCATGTCAGCATTTAGATCCTTAGCCTTTTATGTAATTTACAGGTATGTACAATGCAGATGTTGCTTAGAGATTATTCTTAAATTATATTTTTCCCACAACAAATTATTGATAGGTTCTGTGTGCCTGACTTGTCAAATCATGTTATACTTTAAAAAAAAAATCGGTCATTTCAACTAAACTTTATTTTCTTGTGCAATGTCCAAAATATAATAATTATTGTTTTCCTAAATGACAACAATTTGCCCTCCTAAGCCTGAAAAAAAGTCTTCTAATTTAAATGTGTAGAAACATCTCAGTAGTGAATGCAGGCAATTACAATCATTCTTGCTCTCCTTTACAGAATTATAGCAATGTATTTTTTCTTAGCTGTGGACTCCAGCTGCCTAACGTTGCTGACCACGACTGAAGTTCTGAACATACTTTTTCAAAAAGATTTTATTTAGATTGTGAGATTTGTGCTTGTCTTTTTCTTGTTTTTAAGAATAGATCTGTAGTAACTACACGTGCATTTCTAACTTCTTTCTATTTAGGGAATCTACGTAACTCTTGCACATTGGTTGTTCAGCCTGGAGAAGAGGAGGCNATGAAGAGGCAACAGGATTTTTGTCTTTAGAAGGTAAAATCTGAATCTCCAGGGTCTTACCTGTAAATGAACAAATTAATAAGACTGAGCCACCCTTCTGCATATGATCTAAAATTTTGTTGCTAGTTATTATCAATCTGTTTTGAACATTTTGAAATTCAGAAAATGAATGTTCCTAGCTTGAATAAAAACAGTCAAGTCTTTCAGGAACTGCTGGAGGGTACTCAGCCAAAAGGATCCATTAGTCACCCAGAATTACCCCTCTAAATCAGACTGAAAAGGGACTTAAATCTGCTTTTCTCATAGAGTAAGTGCTTCCAAAGAGCCTTTTGCCAGCTGGGACTCAAGATGGTTATGCTGAAACCAGCACCCTTAAAATAGTTTGGGGTTTGACTTTGGCTTTCTTAGTGACAAAAGTCAATTGAATCCAGAAATTTGCAGTATGTTTGAACTACTCTTATCCGTACTGTGTAAGGAGAAATAGCTTCCAGGTATGCATTAAACTGACCTGTATAGTTCTGCTTTTTAACACTTTACTGAAGTGAAATGACAGAAATTTCGGTATTTATGGGATACCAGGATCTGAAGATTTTCTGGAAAAGCTTTTAAAACAAAAAAATATTTTTAACAACATTTTAAGCTATTAAAGTGTATAAGTGCTTTTCAAAGTACCGGATACACTTTCTTCAGTCACAGAAATAAATGATGTGTCTGTTTATATTTTAGCCTTGAATCTCTAAAAAAGTATAATCAGGAAGTTCAAAGTGCCAGGTGAGACTAAAACTCAGTTAATATAAGTTTTGTAACAGTTTTTGCCACTTTAAAAAAAATAAGATAGCTTTGCTGATGTTTTCTTTGGTGGTTCAATGAACTGCAAATTAGGGTGACACTTTTAGTGTCCTTTTTAATCATTAAATTATAAACGCATTTCATCCATCTCAAGGTATCACAGCAAAATTTACAAGACAACCTTTCCAAATGGCTCGTAAAACACTGTTGCTTACTTTGTTCTAGATCTCACCTCAATCTCTTGTCTCTGTTACTTTCAGAGATAAATTGCTATTTCCATGGTGCCTACACCTGTAATAGCAACTGTCTTTTCACCACTTGTCCTTCACTTTTCTAACCCCTCCTCATTCCTGCTTTTATCTCTTTGTGTCTACAGTGTAATCCTCCATTTCTCCCGTGGAAACATTATATTTTAATATATGAATACAAAAGACAAAATATACCCTGGTCTTCCCTTCCTTTTCCTTATGTACTCTAATGTAGGCAGCTCCTCTATGCCTTCTCTTCTTACTCCTCAGTTGTTCAAGCGTTCCCATCTCATTCCATTCCCTTCCTTAGTCTTCTCCTTATTATGCTCTGGCTTTCTTTTTCCCTCACCCATACAAGCAGGCTAACTCTTGTTCAGTTCACATCAAACTTCCTCTCCAGCCCTTCCTCTCCAGCCCCTGCCTGTTGTCTTGCTGTTTCCCTCTGAGCTCTGGCTGCAGTGCCGAGTGCACTTCTCCCCCATGCTGGTTTGGCTGCCTTGGCCTTGAACATAAATTAACACTTTTGGAAAACTCATCATTTTTCTTAACTTCAGTAAGGCTTTTCTTCCTTTCACTTTTTGCTGTCTACCAATACTTGTTCTGGAAGTCTTCAGGAAGATTTCTTGTTTTCCTCTGTACTGAGGAGAGCAGAGTGGTGCTCAGTAAGGCCCTATTCTTTATAATGCTTTTGATTTGATTCTTCTCACGTTCTGCTGCATCTCATCTGTGAACCAACAAATTCATCTGTGACAAAAAAGTATGTCTCTATTTCAAATCTATTTCCTTGTGTTCTCTTGAAAACCTTTTAAGGTATCTTAAAATTCAACAATTAGTCCAATCTGAACACAGCTAAAACACAGCTCTTAACCTCTCTTCCTTGTAAACTTGTTGCTTGAACTTCAAAACTGCTTTTCATTAGCACAATAGGTTGCTCTTAAATGGATGTAATTTTCTGATGAGATATCTATAGTTTCCCACTCCATGTCATACCTCATTCTTGCCGAGTCTTCTAGCATCTCTAAGATGCATTCCCTACATATCAAGCCATACAAGAGTCTCATATCTATCTCTTAATTCAGTTTCTCAGTTAAAACACTGACATTTTCCATGACCTTTGTCTAACTTATGAAAATGAACAGCTCCCCAAAGCACACACAGAGTCCCTTGAAGATAGCAGTATTTTTCTGTAAAGCCTACTTGGCTAACATTACATTGAAGCCATCACCATCTTAGTGATCAGTGTCTGATTTTTTGGGTTTTATATGACCAGAAACTAACATTTTTAGATCCAGGTGCCTGTGAAACATCTCATTTCAACTTGCTCTTTAGTGGATAAAAAGAAACAAAGCAATGTTAGGTCAGATCTGATATGTTGTTACATACAGTATCTGTTTCCCTTCTCTGGTTGCAAAGAAAATTGGGGATCATTAGCTCAGATGTCAGTATCTGCAATTGTACTATCTGAAACTATTGAGAAGAATCCCACTATTTTGTGGATTTGAAATATTTTATCTTAGTTTTTAAATTATATGTAGCTTGAGAGCAATCATATATCCATACCTGCACCTGTACAAAGCCTAATGCAACAGGATTCGAGGCCATGAATATGTTCTTATGGTGCCAGTGTAATGATTAGACTTCAAATTATCTACAGCATCAAAATGCTGTTCAAAAAAGACTGAAGAAAACATCTTGCAAAGGTTAGAGGAGCCAGAATGATATATAGTAAGAATATGGAGTCATTTAGAAGCAGTTAATTAATAACTTGTGTGGCTGGTATTCACAGCACTGCAGTCCCAGTGACTCTAAACATATGGCAGAATAATGCTGAAAAAGAACAATGGCATTTGGTCAACTGCACTCTATAGCGCCTATTTATTTACTTATTGCTAACAGTTGTATGTAAAACTTTTCTTGTTTCCCTTTGGAAAGGGTTTTCAAAATAAGATCCAAGCTACTTGGAGAACACATGAAGTCGCAGCATCATTAAATCATTCCTGTTGGAAAAGACTTTTAAGACCATAGAGTTCAATCATTACACTGACAAGTCCACCACTAAACCATGTCCCTATATGCCACAACTATATATCTTTTAAATACCTCCAGAGATCCTCAGACTTTCATAGCCATAGGTAGCACTTAGTAAAATGTTGCTTTCATTTGGCAGCATGATTGCTTTTTATCAATAAGTGAAATTCTAGGGCTTGTGCTAACACCATGGGTCGTCTGCTCATGATTGTCTTTGAAAGGTCATGGAGATCAGGAGAGGTGCCTGAGGTCTGAAGAAAGGCCAGTGTCACCTCAGTTTTCAAAAAACGCAAGAAGGATGACCCAGGGAAGTCACAGAAAAGGTTGGAAAAGACCTTGAGATCATCAAGTCCAACCTATTACCTAACACCATTTCATCAGTTAACCATGGCACTAAGTGCCACATCCAGTCTTTTTTTAAAAACCTTCAGGGATGATGACTCCACCACCTCCCTGGGCAGCCCATTCTGATAGCAAATCACTCTTTCTGTGAAGACTTTTTTCCTAATGTCCAGCCGAAACTTATCCCGGTGCATCTTGAGACTGTGTCCTCTCATTCTGTCAGTGATTGCCTGGGAGAATCACAGAATCACAGAAAATTATGAGTTGGAAGGGACCCACAAGGATCATCTAGTCCAACTCACCA
>WEKX01024425.1:3691-20379 GCA_013390025.1 Pitta sordida
TTTTGGAAGCTGGGGTAAAACCCTGCATCATTTCCCTTAAGGATATAGACAGTCGGGCACTTTGAGTCCCTGTGTTTGGTATTTCTATTTCACACTTTGCATTTTCTGAAGAGCCAACACTATTTCTGTTTTTTGTCTGTCATGCAGCTTTCACTCTCTCAGATTGTATCCTCAAACCACCCCAGAGGACAATTACTGCAGACTCTGCCTTACCGTCACAGGATGCTTAGAGAGTTACAGTGCAAACCAAACTCCAGAAGTGTGGAAATTAAGTCTGAAGGTGCTTTGAAATAGGAAGTGTTGAGCAGCTCATGAGCCCCATCTGAGTGGTGAAAGATTAGTGCCTGGAAACTGTTCTCAGCACAGCATGATGTCAGCATTGCCAGCCCATAGGAATCAATGCAAGGAAAACCTAAATGATAACAAAAGTCACATTTCCTCCCTTAATGACTTAGACTGTGAAGTAAAATCCTTCACAAAATCTCAGGCCTGCACTTCCACACGACAGGAGTGGGCTAGACACAGTTACGTATCCGTCAAAATCCAGACTGGGCAAAGGGAAAAGAGGGGGAAAGGTGAACTGAGGCATGTTATTTGAGTAGTGCCCTGATTTCCACTTGTGCTTCCACTGAGGTTGTTTACAGAGCTGTGCTACAGTTCTGCTAAAAGAAAAATAGCTAAGTGTTAACTTGATATTTATAGGATCATCACTATCTCATGTATCTCATGCCCATAATAGAAACCTCTTTTCAGAAAATTAAAACACCTAAAAATATTACTTTTCTCTGCTACAAATATACAACGCTTAAAATATGTTCACTCAGGAGCTTCATGCCAGCACTGGCAAAGTCCTGGTAAGTATTAACCATGAGGTAGAGAGGAAGACTCATACACGATAATTTACTCATAGTCCTGTTAGGCCCATTGACACTTTACATAAAGCTATGAATTGGTTTCCTTGAAACATACAATAAGCTCTGTCTCACAAAAGTGAAAACAAAGATATTTAATATAGCATTTACATGATTTCTGCAAGCTGTTATAACCCTTAGTTAAGGGCAACTGGAATTGAAATCGCACATCTAGTTGTAACCTTACCTGCTGCACTCCTCCTCACTTCAACATATTTCTGTCTTTCTTTGGGAGCTGATCCAGAGAAGTTGGAATCAATTCAGGAATATAAATTGTGTATCCAAAGGTCCAGTAATCCTGCTGCTTCTTTAATTCAATTAAAAACTTGATAAACCTGTGTAAAAGAATATGTTATATTTGAGTGCTTCCTATAATGGTCACATAATAGTATATGGCTGCAGTTAGTTTATTTATTTGAATTTAATAAATCACTTTGCAGCACAAATGAAATTAAAATTCATGTTTAAATCAGTGGAAGTTTTATTTCAGAAAGACTTGTTGGGATTCAAAAGCCCTTAAGAGGTTGATTCCACAGGACTTGGTTTCAAAACTGTCTTCTCTTCAGATCAAAATTCCACTTTTCTGAGTAAGGTTGAGACAGTTAATATTCAACATACAGCACTTGTGTGTCAGAAGATAGCTAATACCATGGAGAAAATAAGTACCTAGAGCAAAAGGAGATATGAGCTAAGTAGAAAAAGAATTACTGATATTCTAACAGCATGATTCTGAATAAAGTGCTCTCAGCAGAGTACTGAAACAAAAAAAAAATTACAGCAGAATATGCCAAACAAACAAAACTAAGCTATGAAAGTTTTGTTCTGGGGATTTTGTGGTTTGAGTTTTTTGTTTTGTTTTTTTCTGAAATGATTGACAAATATTAGACAGCATTTAATTTTTTCGTCATCCATCACTCACTGTTCTTGTAAACCAAATAAGTTCTTCCCTACCCCCTGATCTAGTAGTCAGAGCCGCAAAGCTGTGATGTTTACTAGATACAGCTTCAGAGATTCCTCAAATCACTGTGTCTTCTTTTCCACCTTTCATTCTCAGGAGAGAGAAATTACCTTTCCAGGCTCTGAATTTATAAAGAGCATACCCTTGACGGAGAACAGAGCAGGGGGCAGCACTTGGATTTGCCAGTCCATACACTTAAACTTGGTCTTTTTCAAGTCCACGCCTACCTTGGTGGATCATCAAATAGTAAATATTGTCTGATCTTGTGGAATATCAGAAATGGCAGTACAGTTATACCCCGTCCTTCGCGATGAACGGGATAGGCCACGGGTGTCGCGAAACGTCAGACTCTCAAATAAGTGCAGGTCATTAGTATGCACGCAAGCCATGCCCTTCGCTCCACCCTCAGCCAATCAGGAGTGCTGGGGAGCCTCTTCAACNAACTCACCATCTAACACCTGTACAGAGACCGAAAGCACATCCCAGAGTGGTAACACAAGCCTAGTTCCCTCACAGTCTAGCAGGCCACTCCGAGCCAGAAGGGACCCAGGATCATCCAGCCCTACACCCCCCAGCTAGACCCAGGATCATCCAGCCCTACACCCCCTAGCTAGACCATGTCACTAAGCTCCTCATCGAGTCTTCTCTTAAACACCTCCAGGGACGGTGACTCCACCACCTCCCTGGGCAGTCCATTCCAACGTGCAATCACTCTCTCTGTGAAAAACCACTTCCTAATATTAAGATTAAACCTCCCCTGGCATAGCTTGAGGCCGTGCCCTCTCATTCTGGTGTCATCAGCCTGGAAGAAGAGGTAAATACTTGAAACCGGACTGCGGGAAATTTATCTTGCAAATTGCCGGGGTCACAATGGCGAGCTCGCAATGTACCAGGGACATATTGTATTTTAAAAATACCAACAATTCAACAGGGACTAGCAAAAATACTGAGCTCAGAACTGGATTTTGGAAATCAATATGAACTTGTATGAGATCTTAGATATTGGCGAGATAAAGAGGTTATAAAGTCATTTGCTTTCAAGGAAGGGTCATATTTATGGATTACCAATAATGTGTCATAGAATCATCGAAGTTGAACAGGCCCCCCTGAGGTCCCCTACTCCACAGAAGTGATTAGTAACTGCTGTGCCAATTAGACGCTCACAAATCTATCGGCCCAGATAGGATCCACTCCAGAGTAATGAGGGAACTGGCCAAAGAACTTGCCAAACCACTCTCAATCATCTACCAGCAATCCTAGTTAACCCAAGACATTCCAGCTGGCTGGAAATTTGCAAATGTAACACTCACATACAAGAAGGGTAGGATGATCTAGGAAGATACTAGCCTGTCAGACTAACCTTGGTTCCAGGCAAGGTTAGGGAAGAGATCGTCCCAACTGGCATTACCTGGCACAGGTAGGACAACCAGGGGATCAAGCCCAACCAACATGGATTTATGACGGGAAGGTCCTGCTTGACCAACCTGATCTCCTTCTATGACAAACTGACCAGCTTGGTAAATGAAGGCTGTGGATGCAGACCTAGGATCTATCTAGAGCTCAATAAAGCATTTGACAAAGTCTCTCACAACCTCATCCTGGCTGCCCATGGCTTGAATGGGTGGACTATTACATGGGTAAAATACTGACTGAAAGGCTGGACACAGAGTTACGATGAATGGAGCTAAATCTAGTTGGTGGCCAGTTGCTAAAGGTGTTCCCTCACGGTAATTTTTGGGGTGGTCCTGTTTAAAATCTTTATTGATGATCTGTACATGAAATCAGTGGAGACAGTTACCCTCAGTAAGTTTGCAAACAACACTAAGTTGGGTGGGAGTGTTGATCTGTTTGGGTGTCCTGTTTGACAGCCAGCTGAACATGAGCCAAAAGTATTCTCAGGTGGCCAAGAAGTCCAATGCCATCTTGGCCCATATCAAGATTTATGTGGCCAGCAGGACTAAGAAAGTGGTTGCCCTTTCTACTCAGCACTGTGTTCAGTTTTGGGCCCCTCACTTTAAAAAGGACGTTGAAGTGCTAGAGTGTGTCCAGCAAAGGGCAACAAGGCTGGTCAAAAGTTTAGAATACATCTTTTATGAGGAAGTACCGAGGGAGCTGGGTTTGTTTAGTTTCAAGAAGAGGAGGCTCAGGTGGGAGCTCTCCACAACTCTCTGAAAGGAGGTTGGTGGGGCCCAGTCTCTTCTACTGTGCCTGCAGTGACAGGACAAGAGGAAATGTCTTCAGGATGAGACAGGTGAGATTAAGATTAGGTATTAGGAAAAAACTACACTGTTAGAGTGGTCAGGCATTGGCATAGGTTGCCTATGTAAGTGGTGGAGTCATCATCCCTGGAGGCGTTTAAAAAGCATATGGATCTGATGGTGGCTAATGTGATTTAGGGATTACAGTGTAGTGCTGGGTTGACTTTTGGACTGGATAATCTTAAAGTCTCCTCCAACTTTGATGATTCTGTGATTCTACAAAAAGGGTCAGCTAGAGTAGGCCACTGGAACTGCGTCCAGGTTTTCAATATCTCTGCAGAAACTCTACTATCTACCCATATTTTTTTTTACCAATTTGATTTTGAAAGATATACAGTAAGCAACATGCAGCAACCCAGTAGCATCTCAATATTTCTCATGACCAGTATATAAGATTATCTCTGAAGATTTTTGTACATTTGATTCCTGATTCCAGCTACTTCCTTGAAGAAAAAGGCTCAGATGTGTTCACTATCTCAAAATCTCTACATCTTATTTCATGTTATTATTTATGATGTGACTCTGAGAATAAAATGTAAAAATTTTTTATTTCTTACAAAGACCCTTCTTTCTTTTCCCCCTCCTGTAACATTTTTCCCAGTCCCCAAATGAACATTTTCAGATCAGATACAATTTTTCATACAGATTTTGAGGAAGTTTCAGTAGAGCAGAGAGAGACTGTGAAGAAAGGAAATGACTGCAGTTACCCTGAAAGCTATGATGATAACTTGCAAGTGTTGGGCTGGATAGTTCTGTGGGTCCCTTCTCGCTTGGAGTGGCCTGTGAGCCTGTGAGGGAACTAGGTTTATGTTCACGGCTCTGGGGTGTGCGTTCGGTCTCTGTACGGGCGTTAGCTGGTGAGTTGGACTAGATGATCCTTGTGGGTCCCTTCCAACTCGTAGTATTCTGTGATTCTGTGATTCTGTAATATCCTACAATGTTGAATTCCTTGCATTCCAGTGACTTTTCACAGAAACAAATGGAAACTGAGAAGGAAAAGGCACACTCTGGATTTTGCTGTCTTCGTGGGGGTAGTAACTAACTGTTCTTGGAGCTTTCTTTCCCATCTCTGCAAAATACCAAAACTAATAAAAGAAACACAGATTTTTAATCTGGAGAACCAGCTCATAAAATGGAAGAATTCATTCAACAAATGAGAGATTTTCTTTTTCCTTTGGACTTGGTAAACAGACAGTTGCCTTTATAACAGAAGAAGAGAAAATGAAAACCATAAAGAAATTTACTACCACAAATACCATGTAATCCAATCATACTCCCACTTGAAATGAACTGGTGTTTTGTCATTGGAAGCAGAACTAAGTAATTTCCCAACAACTGACACGGGTCCTTCTTTTCTATTTATTCAGTAGAAGAAATATTCCAAATACACTATCCTGCCTGAAAATCATTTACAAATAGAAGTTTTGAAGAATTTGAAGACTTCAGTCGCTTTTCATTGATGAAAAGTGTCTGCCATCAAAGAGACAATATATCTGTAATTCATTGGTTTAACAATACATAGGGATTCTATTCTATGCCATTAAAGTTTATCCTTAAACATGTATATTCAATGCATAGCTCTGGAGAGAATTAGATCCTCCTGTATACCTTTCAGAAATAGTTGTCATAGCACTCTGCCCAGAAGACCTTCAATTGACTAATGTTGGTGGATTCATCCCAAAGAGATTTTATTATGCAACTACAAAAATATGCTGATGACAATGAACAAAACTGAGTGTTAAAAAAACCCTGGACAGGCTAAGTTTTTATAAAACTTGTTTTCTGGAAAAAGGAAATGGTACTGGGTCTCCATGCAGAATAAAACACTAGGGCACAAAGGAAAATCTCAGTTTAGGAAATGGGAAATATACAGAACATGTAGGAGAATTGTAAGATGGATAAGGATCTGGGTGAAGTGGACATAAAGATTATGTTAAAAACTGGGGCTAGAGTGGTGTTTTTGGATATGGTTCCTCAAGGATCACTCTTGTGAACAATCATTTATCATCTTTACAGAAAAAGTAGAAGTATGATGATAAATTTCCTGCTGATGCAAACACGACATGCACTGTAAATTCAAGAAGAACCATTATACTAGGTAAAAGGAGGATTTTGAGATGTGAAGTTGTAAAAAAGGGGATGAAACACTGTAGAAATAATGTAAGGTCATGCAGTTAGGAACAAGTAATAGTTCCTCATTTATACTGTGAATTTTTCAGATAGAAATAACAGAAATATACAGATGTCTATCAAAAAGCCATCACTGAAGCCATCAGTGATATAAAAAAAGAGCTTAATGTAGTTCTGCTGCCTTGAGAAATACATTTTCACAAAATACAGAGAATATCTATATTGTTCAAGAAATACTGCAGTGCCCCTGTCTACAATGCTCTGTGTTTCCTGTAACAAATCATAGAATTGCAGAATGGTTTATGTTGGAAGAGACCTTAAAGAACATTTAGTTCCAAACTGCTGCAGGAACACAGGTTCACAGGTTATTCTGAGTTGGAAGGGACCCACAGGATCATCTAGTCCAACCCCCAAGCGAATGCCCACCCAGGGATCAGGCCCACAAGCATGGAAACACAGCCACCACATTCCATCCATCCAAGCCTCCCACCAGCTAGACCATGTCACTGAGCTCCTCGAGTCTTCTCTTAAACACCTCCAGGGACAGCGACTCCACCACCTCCCTGTGCAGACCATTCCACTAAGAGATCACTCTCTGTGAAAAAACTCTTCCTAACATCCAGTCTAAACCTCCCCTGGAGTAGCTTTAGGCCATGTCCTCTTGTTCTGGTGTTGTCAGCCTGAGAGACCTTTCAGTAGAACAGGTTGCTCAAAGCACCTTCCAATCTGGCTATTCCAAAGGTGTGGAACATTGAAGAAGATAGTGCAACAGAGGTGTTTTTTCAGTAAAGTCTCTTCCCATCTATGAAATCATGTCTTTAGCATAGTTTGGTTGCTGAATCTACCTATGAATACTAAATAAAGGATTTTAGCTTTTTTGTTCATAGATAGTATACTCATCCTCAGGAAATTCCGTATGCAGGTGAAAGTCATAGAGAGATACTTATGTTATGGCATGGTGTTAGTATAAGAAAAATTGTATTTACAGGCCACTAGTCCAAGTTAGATTAGGAATAAAAAAATTTATCTCAGAACAGAGCACTATGAATACTGAAGCATCATCCCTATATCAGCAGTAGAAAATAATCCTCATTAGGACAATTTAGCTTGCAATTACAGAAACATGGAATGAGATTTACAAATAAATTTCCTCTTATAGCCCATACTGCACACACACAGTTTTTATTCACAAACACTACTACTGCCTATTTTCCCCCAATTTATTATTTAATAATTCTAATTTAAGGCTACAAAGGGAGACAAAACATTTGTATTTCTTTCTTCTATTAGAAGAAGCATCCATGTCACAAAACAATGTTTCTTGGGCAACTTTGGTTCTGAAGAGCAGCATTTTGACACCCTTAAATTCAGTTATTGCTAAGTCATGAAGCAACAACTATTGTTGTGTTGTAAGTACGAACACAGTAAAAAGAATAACTTACTTTATTAGAATGTCGAAGAAAAATAATATTTCTGAAAATAATTTCTCCACAGAGTGATAATAATCCTGGTTTTTAAGAAACCAAACAAAATTTTCTGCATTGCCTGTAATCTTAAAAGATATATTTTCACTCTCACTTGTAGTTCAGAAAAATTAATAAGTCGAAATGACACTTCTAGGATATAGTTTTGTGGTTCTCGGCATTCTATATAATTTAAATCCAATGCAAACACATTAAATCTGAGTCATCTATTATCTTGCATTTTTAATTACTTACTTGCATACACTAAAATGAATAATACTTTAGGAAATATCTAAAATGGGGCACTCAATTTGTAGTGTCATGGTAGAAGAATATATTTTTTAAGCCTATTGGTATCTCAAGGTCTTCTCATACACAGACCAAACATTTAAATAAAAGGTAAATTTTTGTAAAAATTACTCTCTGTCCCACAGACCAATATTAAAATCAGGCAGTTAATAATGATTTTTTTTTTTTAAGTGTCAGATTATTTTAGGGTGTTTTTCCAGCTCAGATACTGGCTGAAAATACCAACAGAGCTATCACTGCTGTGCTTAATGCCGATGGCAAATAACACTTTCAGGAACAGGCATTTGATTAGCCATTAAAGAGAACCCGCTCCTAACAGTCTTAATCTTTGAAGTCTAAAGATTCAGTGAAGTTTAAAAACAGAGAGAAAAATCATTAAATGTGAATGAATGTCTTTACTTTGCAATAGTCAAGCACTTAAGGCACTGACAGATATTACTATATGAGTGACAATAACAAGTCTAGCAGAAGCTATAGATATGCATGTAGTTAACCACATGCTTAAAAACACTGCGACAGGTGAAGTCCACCTATGTGCTGCTCCTTTGTCAAATTATACTGTAAACACATCAAGATTTTTTTCAAATGGTTTTCAACAGGAAATTGAATCTTAATTTCTTTATCGCCCATATTCCACTGCACTACACGAGTGAAAGTTTTCTGCCCATTGTAGAACAGCAAAAATCTAATAAGATCTATACTTTCCCCAATTTCCTTTGCTGTAAACGATCATTATTCCATGTATATTAAAGTGTATCTAAAAAATCATTTTTCTTCATTTTTATGCGCTATTACACTTGTAAGTATTTCAGCAACAGGAGTTGTTTGAAATTAAAAAAAATCTGACACTCTAACTTGCTTGATTAGAATTCCTTTCTAAATAATTTTAATAAATTAAAAGAAACAAATTAAATTGCATTGAAATAAATTATCTTTAACACAGAAATTATACCAAGCCTCCTTTACAACAGGACTACATATAAGCTCTTCTGGAATATGACCAGTTGAAGATCTTTTCTATGTTAGTGACACAGCTATTTAGTTTCTATCCCCCATCCTACTTAATTTCTTCAGAGTTTGAATATGTGCTTGAAGACAAATGGAGGACCTAAATCCTTTCTGGGGCAGCTAATTCTTTCAAAACTTTTTTTTTTTTTTAATGTAACAGTTTAACAAACTTTGTGAGGGTCAAGAATTTACTGAGCACTGCCAAAATGAGTACTATGAAAAAGGAGGAGACTGAGACTCAGCCAAAAGTAATATTATTAAAGCATTCTTTATAAACACGACTGGCCAATTCATCCTGTTCTCGAGACTACAGACTTGTTCCACTCTGGCAGAGCGTCCTACCTAACCGCACATTGTTCTTTGGTCATCATCCAAACCCTGCTGATGGACTTGGGAGCCTCTCCAGGGAGCTGAGTGCACTTTGGATTGCAGCATAAAAACACCAGTCAGACAATTTTAAAGGTCTACTGAATAAGGCACTGCCTTCAGAAATTAGTTTGTATCTGAAGTTTCAGATGCTAATGAACCGTTCTTTTATACATCAAGACAGTAAGTATATGGTATGTCCCATCATGAGTTTAACATCTGAAGTATTTTGTCATTTAGTTTTATTTGAAGAACTGAGGCCCAAAGTAAAAACATTTCTAAAAATGGGAATAGGTGCATCCAAAAATGGGTACAGCAAGTAGATTCTATTCTTGAAATAGGAAGAAGTGAGAGATGGGAAATGGTGACTCATGATATACCCAAGTGATTTAGGAGGAAAGGTCTTATTTTTTGAATGGGACAGAGATAGTAATAGTTTTAAACCTACTGCCAATACTAAATGAAATAAAAATACTCAAACTTGCATAGGTGTGAAACAACAATTAATAAATTACCTCATGGCCAAAGTAGGATGCAATAAATGAATATATAATTTAAGATTCATTAGATTATACTGGAGATAATTGAAATTTCCAAAAGCATTTAGCACTGCTTCACTGTGCTAACTTATCAATAACAAAAACTTATTGCCTTTGGTAAATATAAAACTGGTCATCACATAGATCTTCAAAAGAGCTCATCCTTGAATGCCAAAAGTGCAACTAATTTTGACACTTTGCCTTAAAATACAGACCATACACTCAGGAAAAAAATGATCTTTTTTATAGTTGTTAAATATAATTTCTGTGTGAATATGCTTCTTGATGACAGTGAAAAACTGTCTTTGACATCATATCTGAAAGCAGTAAATTGAAAATGTATTCTCTACATTAAAAATCTATGTCTAAAGTAGGAAGCATACCGTGATATCTGTGATATTTGCAGTTTTGTAAATGTTGTTGCTTTAGTGTTTTGAGACATGGAAGAGACAACCCAGGACTATTATTAAACACATGGATTTGAGACTTTCCTGTGAACTTTAGGCAACCAGCCAGAACTAGTGAAAGCAAATCGTAAAATATTAGGAATTTTTTATTACCTTAACAGCATTTGCAACCACATAGTTAAAGGAGAATTAGTGTTCTTTCTCTTGTGTTACTACAGAACTTTCTGTGAGAGCTGCCCTTGGAGATACACAAAGGTCGTTTGTATAACCTTTTTTTTTTTCGTGCAAGTTACTTGTCATATAGTAGCATCCCTTGACATCACACAAAACACTGCTGTGGAGCTGTTTTATGTAACAAAACTCCCCTCTTACATTCACGAAGCCCAACACGTGTTCTCACGGGGGTTCAACCAGCCTGTGCCTCAGGGTTAGACAATCTCAGTTCAATTCCCAAACAAGATTTCTACCCTAGAGAGTGACAAGTTTCCAGGCTCACTGCTTTTCTCAGACAGGCTGTCTTTAACAGAGAGTGAAAGGAGGAGGTCACATCCTGTTCCAAGAGGGAAAAGGAAGTTTGTATGGTATGTTATTTTTTTATAACAGAAAAAGGCTCCCAGAATCCATCTTGTGCAATCTGCTTAGATAGTACCTTTAAGTCCAGACCTCTTATCATAGCTGATATAGTTAAACTATATGTAGACAGGTCAGTAGTTCCTCCAAAAGAAGTAGCAAAATATTCTTAAACCACAAATATTGTTTAAAAACACTCCATTTATCTGCAGATGAGTTTTTTACCTTGTCTTTTCCCAACATACTAAACTATACTATTAGAGGTTCTTGTGATCTTTTTTGCTTCCATTGCATTGTACAAAAACGAGATTTATCAGATACCATGACTTTAAACATTTTTCTATGCCATTATTTCAAAGGTAAGTGAATACAGACTGAATCTAAAACAGTGTGTGTACCGTTAGCTATACTTGCCTTATTTATCAAGAGAAGGGATGGATCTGAGTGAATGACTTGCACTGCAATCTAGCCTTCCATCTTTTTTCTTTTTTTTGAGCAAGAATTCTTTTTATGCCCTAGAACAAATCTAAACATTATTCTTGCAGGATAGTATTTTCAAATGCAGCTTGTACTAGTCCATTGGTAATCTGATTGCAGCCATAACTAGCCAGTAACATTGATTAAATTGGAATGGAATTAGAGACAGACACCTTTGATAATTCAGCTGGCTTCAGCACTATGTATTTTATAACTGAATTGTCATGTCCATACTAATTTTATTTTTTAAGTTCCACAGAAATAAACAATAGAAGCAGACAGATTGGGGGGAAAATGGAAAACTGCATGAAGTATGATTAAGAAAATAAGAGATTTTTCAAAGCAAGTTACTAACAACATTCAAACTTCATTCTGAATTTCCTGGATTACTCTACTATGTTCCTTTCAGGAAGACCCAACTAGAGATTTTATTCAGGGATATTCCACAATTATATTACTACAGATTTTAACCGAGAACTCGCTCCACCTACTAGAATAAGAGAAATGCCAAGAACATTCCTAAAATCAAGTATCAAATGAGCCCAAGTACAGGCTTTGATGAAATAAAAGTGCGTAAGACAGATACCCTGACTTCTTGAAAATCCAGGTAAGGTATGTTTGGTTTACACATTAACCTTATCAATCAAGTCTGGACAGAAACTCCACTGAGGACAAAGTTAGTCACATAATCAGTGGAAAAAGATGGGAAAAGATGTCTGAAGAAGCCATCAGAGAAATTAATCTTCCGTTGGCATAAATATAACTGTTATCAGGAACTTGCCTGGCCAGAGCAAAGCAAAGCTTTCTTCCCCACATTGATTGCAAAATGCTGCAGGAAGTTTACAAGGAAGAACTGGACAAAACCTTATCCTTTCCTACTCTTTCCACAGTTGCAGTTTTCCTGCTCTATCATTCATCTGAAACTGAATGTCTTACCTGGTGCAGGAAATTGTGGCTATCCCAAAAGACATTCTGGGCTTTTCAGAGTTGTGAAGCTGAAAGTCTTCAACTGCTACAGTACCCATGCTAACAAAGTTCCATCTTCCAGTTCTCCACAGGGAAAATCCAGATCTTGGCAGTTTCTGAGACTATGACCTCTTCATCTTTATCACAGAATTACAGAATTATTTGGTTTGGAAGACACATTGAAGATCATCTCCTTCCGACTCCACTCCCATAGGCAGGGACACTTTCCACTAGACCAGGTTGCTCAAACCCCCGTCTGATCTGGCCTTGAACACTTCCAGGGACGGGACATCCACAATCTGGTCAAATTGTTTTGGTACCTCACCACCCCCACAGAGAGTTTTTGCCTAACAGCTAATCTAAATTTGCTTTCTTTCAGTTTGAAGCCATTACCCCTTGTCCTATGTCTATATGCAGGGCATATAATTAAATCCACTTTAGTACAGTGGTAAGTGTCCCCACCTGGCGTGTGGGAGACCCGGATTCAATTCCCGCCAGGGAGACAGTGTTAAGAGTTGGACTCGATGATCCTTGTGGGTCCCTTCCAACTCAGAATATTCTGTAAATATAAAAAAATGCCTCTTCAGGTCTCTTGTAGTACCCTCTTAGGTACTGGGCTGTCCTGTACATTATTTTTACTTAGATAAACTATCAGAAATTATTTAGAAAAATATTTTTAGCATTATCGCAA
The DNA here is from genome assembly GCA_013390025.1 of Pitta sordida. NCBI lineage: Eukaryota > Metazoa > Chordata > Aves > Passeriformes > Pittidae > Pitta > Pitta sordida. The sequence goes on from WEKX01024425.1 coordinate 16,745, forward strand.
AGAAGCCACGCATGAGTTCATTGACCCCTGAAATGTCCAACCTAGCTATTGACAAATAATACCTGGAAAATTGAATAGTCTATTCCAGGCCAGGGGCAAAGAAGCCTGCAGTTAAGTTCTTAATAAACCAATGAGGGCAAGTGGCAGAGGAGGCCACACCTGGCAGGAGGAATGGTTCCTACACAGGAGGAGAATCATATACGAGAGGAAAGTGGCCTCTGGTGAAAACTGTCTATAGGGGACAGCCCAAAGAAACACTGGCTGGATATTAATGGCATACTACTCCCTGTAGTTCATGAGTGCCTGGTTTTCTCCTGAAGCTTTCTTCTTTGTTCTCACCTGACTTCTAAAAGGGCAAAGTGAGTCCTAAACATGGGCAGGCAACCAGACTGACTTTACTCTTTAATGCATGAAGCAGGTGCTCCAGGGTGCTGCCTGTTTCAAACTCAGCATCTCATTTGTTATAAACTAACACAAAACTCCTCTAGGCATGCTGGACCCAAATAATTCCTTAAAACACCAAATTAATCCAGACAGCTTAGTGCATAAAATAGTGTTTTTTCTTCAGCTGAAGAGATGAAAAAGGTCTGTGTTGAGTCTCATGTGACCTTTATCAAGGACAGTACAGAACAGACAGGTTTTACCTTAATAGCTCCTTGTAGCTGTGAGTCTGACTTTGATAAAGGTCATTCAGGTCCAAAATGTTGGGTCATTTTCTGTTACCGCTATCTGAAAGAAAAAAGGCAATCTTTTTAGTACAGTTGTACTCATTTTTAGCATTACTACAGAAATATTCATTTAGTTCCAGGATGAACTTTTTATGTTATTCTGTATCAAATATAGTCTTTTCTACTGTGTCTGTTTAATTCGCAGAACTCTCTTTTCTGATCAAATATACTGCCCTCTGATTGGGCTGGATCTTGTGAACTGATGTGAGTAAACAGAAACAAATGGTGCTGCAAAGTACAAATGTCATAGTTCTTTCTTTTCTGTTTTGGGTGTTTGGGTGGGGTTTTTTTAATAACTAATTCATTATGCAATATAATTGTCGTGGTTTAGACCCTGGCTGGATGCCAGAGACCCACCCCAACTTCTCCTGAAGCAGAGAAACTGGAGAATAAACCTGGTTACAGGCAAAAANCATAGGTTTTCACTATGGTCGGTCCAATTCACAAACAGCAGTGGGATGCCTGGAAGAACATCTCTATCCCTTCTCTCGTGGGTCTGGGGGCCTTCAAATCTCTCAGCCTCCCGACGCAGGTTCTGAGCTGGCACGCTACATCTTACTACTGAACTTTTTTTTCTTCTCTCCCAAGTATGTTATTCACAGAGACGCCTCTATCTCTATAACCTTGAAGGCCATGGCAGCACGGAGAGCTCAGGCAAGAACTGAGCTGTTAACCCCCTCGCTGCCAGAGCAGCAGAAAACCCCCTAAACCATAACAATAATAAAATGGAAATGGGGGGCATTTATGTGTGTAGTCACACTGTAGTTAAGATAATTGGGACCAGCTGTTACACTCTTCTGTTTTTTTCTGGAAGAACATAACATTGCACAAAGCTAGCATGGCAAGATAACAGACACAAGCAAGATGCTGAGGCATGTACTTGAAGCCTCAATGATTTTCAGTGTTGCTCTTCAAAAGGTTTCTCATCACTACACCTGTGAAAGCTGTATTTTCAAGTTTATGTTCATATTTGCATTCTCACCATGTAAATTCCACACACAGCACCCTAACAACTAGTTCTAATTCCTCCCCCTTCAGTGTTTATCCAGGACAGGCTACCTTGAATCAATTACATACATAACGGGCAGAAGGAGAGGAAAATCCTGCCTGAAAATCATTTCTTTCTAGAACTGCCTAATGTTGCACATTCTTCCCTCCAAACTCATCTCAAAAGCAACTCGACAAAGAGTTTTGCTTACACAAGTTGCTATGCCACCTGAGAAATATTGATTTGGAGACAGGACTGCATCCAGTGTCTGTTGTAACTGATTAAATGTAAGAAAATTAATTCAGACTTTTTCTTCTCAATCTTGTCCTTACAACAAGTTGTAGCAAAAAGAGGATATAGCAATATAAAGGGGTCAGTTTTCCCTTGTGATGGTGACTAAAGGAAAGAGAGGTAGGTTAGCTGTGACTGTCAAGAAAGCACTGTCATTGACAGAGGAGAAGGAAAATAGGAAACAGGATACACACTGTATCTCTACTGCAACCTACTCCAAACTTCTTTGGTAATATGTAGTGTCTACAGACTAAGAACACTTCTTGATGTAGCCCACGGTGGCTTATCTTAGAAGCTCTGCAAAAGTTTTGCATATGGTATTAAAGGATCCTTAAATAATATGTACATATAAAAACAAACTTTCATTCATGCCTACCTTTAGGGATGCTTGCTTCATTGACTTCCTTTGATGCCATCCCCTCAAATAAAAAGATTCCTACTACTGTGATCTATATCCTGCTGTTGTGACTTGACAGAGACACAGCTGGAGAAAGAAACAGCCTGAAGGTGGCTGCACAAGTCTACCAGAATTAAAAAATAATGAAGCTATTTCACCTTAAAATTTTTCAGGCTAAAGTACATTCTAAGACTAAAATCAGGACAATCTGCAAAAGATTTCTTATGCAAGGCATCTGGGCGTAAGTTCTAACTACTTCAAAAACATAGATGTTGTTTTCTCAAGAGATTCTAGACTTTGGGGACCAGGATGAAGAGGTAGAAGAAATCATCCTAACTAGAGAATCCCCAAGGAGCAGCCATACTGGCAAAGCACTCAAAACCGCTAGTATAAAAAAGAAGAGAAGGGGGGTGGTCTTAGGTGACTCCATTTTGAGGGGAACAGAAGGTCCTGTGTGTAGACCAGACCCATCCCACAGGGAGGTCTGCTGCCTCCCAGAGGCCTGGGTTCACGATATCACTAGGAGGACACCTGAATTCATTAAACCCTCAGATTACTATCCATTGTTAGTAGTTCAGGTTGGCAGTGATGAGGCTATTGAGAGGGGAGTCAAGAAAATTAAAAGGGAGTTTAGGGAACTTGGTCAACTTATCCATGGGGTAGGAATGCAGATAGTGTTCTGCTCAATCCCTGTAACAGCAGGGATGAACAACGACATACGCAGGAGAGTCCTTGCTATTAATAGATGGCTATGGGGTTGGTGTGAACAGAAGAACTTTGGCTTCTTTGATCATGGGGAAATATTTAGTAGTCCTGGCTTACTGGTGTTGTGCCACAAGACTGGAAATTGGCCAATGTGACACCCATCCACAAGAAGGGTAGGAAAGATGATCCTAACAACTACAGACCAGTCAGCCTGACCTCAGTCCCATGCAAAGTCATGGAACAGATGGTCTTGTGTGCTATTACACAGCAACTGCAGAACAGCCATGACATTGGATCTAGCCAGCATGGATTTCAGAAAGGCAGGTCCTGCCTGACTAACTTGATCTCCTTTTATGATCCAGTGACTCGACTGGTTGATGACAAAAAGGCTGTGGATGTTGTGTACTTGGACCTTAGCAAAGCCTTTGACACGGTTTCCCACAATAAGCTTCAGGAGAAACTTGTAAAGCACGGGCTGGAAAGGAACATTTTATGCTGGGTTACAAACTGGTTGGAAGGGCGAGCT
>WEKX01024426.1:0-27545 GCA_013390025.1 Pitta sordida
TTGATATATATAAATATATATATATTACGTAGATATAAATACTTAGATATAGATATATGCTTACATAGACACATACACATATATACATGTATATATGTCTATATATAGATACGGTGTGCATATATATTATATATATATATGGGGTATTTTATAGTGGTGTAGAGATAGATAGATACATACACAGACACACAGATAGATACACAGAAACATCGGGTTCCAGAACGGTTGGTGTTGGAAGGGATGTTAAGGCTCATCCCATTCCCCCTCCTGCCATGGGCAGGGACACCTCCCACTGTCCCAGGCTGCTCCAACCTGGCCTTGGACACTTCCAGGGATCCAGGGGCAGCCACAGCTTCTCTGGGAGTTCCATTCCAGGGCCTCCCCACTCTCACTCCTTCCCAAGCCCCCATCTCTTCCCCTGTGGCCTGTCCCTCCAGCCCTTGTCCCCAGTCCCTCTCCAGCTCTCCTGGAGCTCCTTTAGGCTCTGGAAGGGGTTCTAAGGTCTCCCTGGAATCACCTGGTTTCCATGCCCAGGCAGCAACGTGTCTTAGATCACCTCTAGAAAATCTGCTGGAATCACTGGTTGGGAAAGGAAGGGGCAGATGTTGGGGCACATCAGCCTTTGGGGTGTAATGTGTGGCTGGAAGGGAGAGGTTCAGAGCATTCCCCTTGTCACAAGAGCTTGTTAGACACATATAGAGGGGTCTAGAGGTATAGAAACCTATAGACTGAGGCACTGAAGGAATCCCAGGGATGTTGCAGGAGGGTGAGGGACCAGGGTGGGTCTGGGAGCTCTGGGTCACAGCCCCAGTTCCAACTCCTGCCCTGCTTTTCCCCTCAGGCACCTCCTCTCCTCCATGCCCAGCTCCTAGATGGATAATTAATGCAGCTCAGGAGGGTAATTAATGCAGCTCTCCAGCAGGATCAACTAAATATTAAGGGGACTTTGGAGGTTTGCCCTCTCAGGGTCGCTGCCAGAGGAGCTTTGCTGTGCAGAGCCCAGCGGGGGATCCTGCTCAAATAACTCAGCAACCCCCCAAAAAACCCCCAAACTACCCCCAAGGGTGGTACACCCAGCCAGGGTGTGATCACCCCAAAAAAGGGGGTTAAATCCCAAATACTGCTTTGAAAGCGGGTCAACAGGAGACTTCATGTGCTTTTATTCACATCCCAAATTTCCACTGGGGCTCCTCTAACGTAATTCCTATTTTTTCCTAACAGCAGAAGCAACTGGAGGTCAGGGACAAGACCTGAAAAAGAGCCACAAGTGACAACAGAGGAGAATTACTGAAGGACCTTCTGGCCAACCAGAGGCACAATCCAGCTGTGTGCACAGCTGGAACTCAACTCTTTTCCGTGGCCAGAGCGGCTGAGTGAGGAAGGACGTGGCTCTGGGGTGCCACCCTGTGTCTGGTGCTGCTGCAGGTGTGAAGCGACATTTAAGACTCAAAAAGCCTCAATTCCCACCAATTTCCCCGTTCCCTGGACTCTGTTCCCCTGATGCCCTTCCTTACCCTCCTGTTCCTTCCCAGGGATGTGACTCTGGGGACATCAGGGTCCCTCTTCTGGCCAAATTCTGGGGAAAGGCAGAGTGAGGGGATTTGTGGAGATTCCAAAGGCCTCCAACACTTCCCCTGGTTATGGAGCATCCAAGGGCAGAAGGACAGGGAAGAGGAAACCACCACACCCCTGGGGCAGCTCCAGGAGTACCCGGAGGGGGAGAGTTTCACCTTTTCCACTCGATTTTAATCAGCTCATCAGTGAGGACAGGACAGGCATTGACAGCACGGCTGGCTAGGAGGCTTACCTCTACCATATTCCAAATGATATCCAAAAGGATCCCAGTGGAGGGAGGGGGCTGCACCTCAGTGCTCACTGGAGCTGCGGATCACACCAGGATCACCTGCAAAACTTCTCCCCAACACCCCTCGGTGCTCTTGTCATTTATTTGCACAGCCCAGGGACCGTCTCCTTCCTTATCCAACAAATCCCTCCCCAGCCTGAGGGACGCAGTGATCCCAAACAGACCCTATAGGATCCCAACAATTCCTCAATTTTGGGGAGCTGAAAGCGGGGAGATGAGTTCACTCCCTCCTCCTGGGTGCTGGGCTACACCTGGGAGCACCCTGGGGTGTCCAGGAGACACAAACCAACCCTCCTGCGGGTAACAAAGTAAGACAGAGAAAAGCACGGAGTGCACAGGGTGGCACTATTGCCTTAGAAATCCCGGCCGGACTCCGGGAATGCCGCTGTTCTGGGATGAATTCCCGCAGCCCTCCCGGCCCCGAGGATTCCCCGCGGGCTCCCCAAACCCCCCAGGGCAGTGTCCCGGTGCTCAGCCCTGCTGACACGACCGCTCACGTTTCCCTGTGGATTTTCCTCTGCCAGGGTGGTGGAGGCGTTTTCTGCCCTGCAGTTCGGGTGGAAAAGCCGCGGTGGATCCCGGCAGGGATGAGGGACATCGCTCAGGACCTGGCACGGGATTAACACCTCGGCTTCTCCCGAAACATCCTCCCGTGACCTTCCAACCCCAACCGCTCAGGGATTCTGTGAACATCCCGGGTAAGAACTCCTGCCCACAAGAATCCCTCCATCCCTGCGCCCAGGCTGCTCCAAGAGGCCCCCAAATCCCCTCTGTCCCAGGAGCGAGGCACGGACCTTGAGGACGGCTTGTCCTCGGGGGAAAGAGGACACAACGAGCTCTGCTTCCAGTGGGGGCAGAGGAGGAGGAGGAGAAGGGGCTCACCTGATGCCAGGGCCCGGGTTGAGCCCGGCATCGGGGCCGTCTGATCCTGCACCATCCCTGATCCGACTGATCTCACTAATGCAAAGCCCCGCAGGGTCTGGGGCAGGAGCAGCAACGGGAATTTGATTTACTGCCGCTCAGGGGAGGAACTGAGACGGTTCCATCACCTCCACCGCCGGGGCCGGGGGGCTCCTCCCTCCCCGACTTCCAGCACAGAAATACAAAAGTTTCCGACGGGCCAGTCACAACTTTTCCAGCGGCAGCTGCTCCGGGCGGATCAAAACTCCATCCGCAGCAGCTGGGGGGGAGAAATTCCCCGCTGGCAGGTCGAGGGGGTCACTGGCAGTGAGTGACAGGGGTCAGGGTGTTGGGGGTGACCCAGCACCTGTTAACGGCGGCGAAGTTCAGCACCTCCTCATTGTGCCGCTGTTAATTCTCACAGCTCCGCAGCCCGTCACTCCAATTAGCGTTGTTGTCCTTCACCCAGCTCCCCGACTAACGAGCTGTGGCAGCATCCAGGGATTTTCCTCCCAGTTAAAGACCAGTGTTAACCCTTCACCTACTGGAAGCTCCTGGTTCTTCAAGGTGGGCTCATCCAAGGGGGCTCCAGGAGCTTTTTGTGGACAGGCAGGTGCTTCAGAATTGCATGTGAGGAGAAACATTTCGAGTGAGAAAAAGGATTTGAAAAATTAAGGCGGCTTCTGGGTTTCACAGAATCACTGAGGCTGGAAAAGACCTCTGAGGTCATTGAGTCCATCCTGTGTCTGACCCCCCACCTTGTCCCCCAGCCCAGAGCACTGAGTGCCACCTCCAGTCCTTCCTTGGACACCTCCAGGGATGGGGACTCCAAACCTCCCTGGGCAGCCCCTGCCAAGGTCTATCCACACTTTCCATGAAGAAATTCCTCCTGATGTCCAACCTGAATCTCCCCTGGCACAGTCTGGGGACGTTCCCTCTCATCTTGTCACTAGGGGTGCAAATCCTTTCAGCGAAGCCCCAGCCCTTCGTTAGCCCCGGGTTTAATTACTCTCCCACGAGTCAGCACTTTTCCAACCCTGCTCCTTCCCTGCATCAGTGCCACCACCCCCAAGGGCTTGGCAGCACCTCATCCTCGGGGTTTGGGGACCACCATGAGAGCCCCAAACCTCCCCGGCAAGGGAGAAAGCAGCACAAGGAGCTGGTTCCCCTCCAAAGATTAAAACTGAGGAGCAGGATGAGCTTTGCCTCATCCCACTCCGGCAGCCAAGCAGATGTTCGTGTCTCTTGGCAGGGGCTGAGCCTTATCTGATGGCCGCGTTTCCCCGCTGAGATCAGCGGCCTTTGAAGGCTCGGCAGAGGTATGTCGGGGCTCGTTGCCTCTGACAGACTCCAGGTGGGATTTGTAGCTGGATTATGTTGCAATTCAGGACCTTGAGGGATTTTTTTTTTTCAGCAGGAACACTCTGCCCCAAACAGTGAGAGGTGGGGGATACATCTACACCAAACAGGAACACATATATTTAAAATAACGTCTTACAGCAGCTTTGGGAAGAGGCTGGCAACAATTTGGCACTGCAGATCCATCCTTCTTCACCTCTCCCACCGTTTCAGGTGTCAGGATACCTCCAATATGCCGAGCAGCCATGCAGCCTTCTCTCGGGACACGTTCCAGCCAGCCTAGAAAACTATTTAAAGTCAGCCAGGACTCAGGAGAAAGTGGCTTCAAAAATGCATCAAAGTGCTGCAGGAGGGTTGTGGAGGGAATAAACAGGGGGGTGATGGAAAGTGTGACTTAATAAAACCCTCAAGCAGAGAGAGGGGTGAGGACAAAGCAGCTTTCCCCGCTTGTTCCCATGGGATGGAGGAGGAGCAGCAGATGGTGGTGGGACCACGGCAGCAGGATGTGGGTGTTGAGGCAGCAAACAGGCACAGGAACTGAAACTGGAGACTGGGTATCAATCAAGCTGCAGTGATATCAGAAAAACCAGTCAGACCAGTAGCAAAGGGTGTTGGAGGCGTGGATCCAGCACACGGTCACAGGGGTTGGGGTTCTGTCCCTCTGCACAGGAGCAGCACTGAGCTGAAGACAACACCTAAAGAAACAGACTTTTTTAAAAGAGATCTTTTGATTTCTACCTGGTTCATTTCAGCCTTTTGTTCCCAAGGATTTCTTGGAGTAGGTTTAGATTAGACAACAGGAAAAAATTCTTCCCTCTGAAGGTGGTGAGGCCCCAACAAAGGCCAGAGAAGCTGTGGCTGCTCCACCCCTGGACGTGTCCCAGGCCAGGCTGGACAGGGCTTGGGGCAACCAGTGGAAGGTGTCTCAGAGCAGGGAGCTGGAATGAGATGGGTTTAATGTCCCCTGCAACCCACACCATTCCATGATTCTGTGGTTTTATTGTCCCTAGGATTGTGCACAGCCAGATCTCCTCTCCCTTCCCACTGGAGAAGGAACCACAAAGCTGGTCCCAGAACTGAGTGCAGGGTGTTAAGGAACACAGTGAGGAAAACAAGCACAGCCCAAGAACCTGAGCCAATCCAGTCTCTGGCCTGACCACAGCCCTCTCCCAACTGCTCTTATTTCGTGCTGCTTCCACCTTCCTCACCTGCACATCATCAAACCATCATTACAAGGGCTAAACAGGCTCCAGGTGACTCTGATCTCCTCCTCAGCCCCTCCCTTCACCCCTCTGGGACCTGCTAATGCAGCACAAACGTGGGGACAGAAATGTCCTTCACCCCTTTGGGGTGTGCTGCTAATGCAGCAGAAACGTGGGGAGAGAAATGCCCTGAGCTCCAATTCCTGCTCCGGGATGGTTTGAGCTGCAGGGAGAATCCTCATCCGCCCCAGGAGGGGGAAGATCTCATCTTCAGCCGCTCCAGTTTGGAGTCACCTGCTCACAACCCACAGCAGCCAGAGTTTAAACCCAGGGAAGACAGAGGAGAAGGGATGTTATTCTTCCTGCCGGGGTGCAGAACAGGCAGGACAGTGTCCCCAGCACTCAGCAGCCACAGCCTTACCTTGGCTTTCCTCAGAAGGGCTCTGTGGGCCGAGGCTGCAGCATTCCCAGAGAGGCTGGAGCTGCACAAGGGTGGATTTCCCACCTCCACGTGGCCCTGCAGGACTCCTGAATCTTCATCCCTGAACTATTTACCTCAGCAAGCCCCAAACCAGCCCCACGGTGCTAAACCAGCCCCAGCTGTGATTAGTGAGTTACTTTATCACTCAGCACAAGGCTTCCAACCCCAAACCACCATGTACCCGCCTGAGCACCAGACAGCTCCTTAAAATAAATCACTCATCCTGTCCTCGGGTTGGATTTGGCAACAGAAGAGCCCAAACACCCCTGGCATCGCTGCTCCCAAACCTGTTTGCCCTCCACTCGTGAAACGTGGTTTGAGAGGTCTGTTCTCATCCAGGGGTGGAACCACCAGAGCCTGAATTCCATGGAGAGCTCTGTGTTTGCTGGAAGGGTGCCCGGCGTCCACGAGTGCGGATGTGGGGGGAAGATTAACCCTGGGAAGTCCTGCTTCAAACCCAGAGTCAGCTCTGATCCTCAGTTATTTAATATTTACATCTCGGCTGCCGCTGGACCGGGTTTTTTGAAGGGGTTTTGATGGGAGGGGTTGAAAACCCGCGGACACAGAGAGACCAGGGGGGAATTTTCCTTTGTTTTATTAAAAACTTCCAAAGGCCTAAAATGAAAATGTACACCTACTACAACTTTGTACACTCACAGTTAAAGTGCTAAAAATTAAAACTTTACAAAACCGACACTGGACTACTGTAAACAGGTTCTACCAAGAGCCTGAGGGCGGGTGGGGTCGGGATCGTCCCCCCACCCCGTGTGCCCGCCCCGGGCAGGTCCCACGGACACGGACACTCCTTCCCCTGCCGCTCAGGAGGGGCCGATGTTACAACAGGGACACCGGAGAGAGCCCGGGGAAAGCGCTGGAGGAGGCGTTACATGCACCGAGATCCCCATGCACGGACCCGGCAGCTGCTCTGGGCAGGCAAAAGCTGCGTCAAACACCCCGCCCCGAGGGGAAATCAATCCCAAGGCGGCTGGAATGGGGGTGGGAGTGGAATTCCACGTGCACCTGGACGTTCTGCTGTTGGAGGTGGAACCTCGGGGTGTCTCCTGTGCGGGGCTTGCTCTGCCCCCTCCCCGATGCTGTTTGGGGGGTCCTCATCCCTCTGGAGCTGGGATCAGTCCCCTCGGGAGGGTGGGCACCACTCTCAGGGCTGGCCTGGCTCTTCTCCTCGTGCCCTTTATGAGGGTTTTCCCTTCTCTCCCTGCTGGAAGGACTCGGGAGCAGTGCTGGATTTGGCTCACACCGACACCGGGGACATCCCCATCTGACACTTCCAGAGCAAAATCTGGCTCTAAGCTCTTAAAAAAGGGAAAAATTGAGAGCAGACAAACACCTTTACACCTAAATGTGGCCTTTTGCTGCTGTTGGATTGTTCATGCTCTAGAAAAAAACGTAAGTGGCACAGATCCGAGGGGAGGCGGCTGCTCCTTTCCCAGGCAACACCACGGCAGCTCCAGTTTGGGATATTCTGATGCACAATCCACGAGGGAGGAGCTGGAGAAGCTGGGAATTGTACAACTGCTCTGCCCGTGTCCCAGGACAGAGGGTCTGGCTGTGGAAACAGCACAAGCAGAGCGTGTCCAGCTGCAGGGACAGCCCTGGAGCGGCTCAGGGACGGCACAAGGGCCATCCCGGGCAGGGGTTTTGGGAATTTAAAGCTTGGCACCCAGGGCAGGGGGTGCCCAATGTAGGAGATGCCTGGTGCCCCTGCCAGAGATGGTGGCTGGGCCACAATCCAGCTGGGACGTGGTTCAGAGCCCCTGGGTGGGATGATTTGGGAGCTGGGGCCCTGCATGTGGCCTGGCTGGGGAACTGCCCCACGACTGCGATCAGGTGACATGGGAGAAGGGCTCCAAAATCCCGGGAGGAATGCTCTGCCCAGGTGTTGGAGATCCAAGGGAGAGGGGCAAGGAGGCCAAACCCCAGCCAGAACTCCAGGTTTAGGTTCAATCACCTCGCTGGAGTGACAGGAGCCTGTCCCTTACAGGACCCAGGAACGGTTTAGGCATTCCCACCTGGAGGGAACACAGGGGCTGAGCCTCACAAATGAACTTTTCCAGCAGGATCTATTTCCAACCTCCATCACTGCTCCCCTCCCTGGCTCTTAACAAGTCAAAGCATTGCTGCAATCTAAAAAAAACCCCAAAGTACTGGAAACTGAGCCAAGAAAATCAATGTAAACACTTGAGCTTATTTAGTTTGGTTCCATTATTTAGGGAAACTCAGCTCCCCAGCTCCTTCTGCAGTCCCAGCTCCCTAAACCCATCATCCCTCTGCAGCAGGACAGTTATTCAGCGGGAGCTGAATCTCGAAATAACACACGTCCCACCTCCAGGGAGTTGTGGTTTCGCCAGTTTAAGTCGCCCAGAAGGATTTTCTACAGGCACCTGCTTTGCAGAGGGGATGTAGGGGATGGATGTGGGCAGTTCTCCCCAGGGATGGCCCCCGGGGCTGTTTGCTGAGCAAACAGGGAAGCAGAGTCTGCTCTGCCCCGGGGCTGCTGGACTGACAACAAAGGGCTTTGTGATCCCGCCCTGCCTCTCCTTGGGAGCCAGAAGCCCAGTGGAAGCAAGGAGGAATATTTGGGGATGAATTTATCTGTAAGATTCGTGGCTCCCGAGAGGCAGCCTTTGGTTCCCCAGCTGCAGTTAAAACGGGTGATTGTGGAACAGCTCCGTCCCTGCCCCCGGGGCTGTGCTCAGGCAGGGAACCATGGAAGGGCCATGGAGAAATAAGGATTCATTTCCCAGCAGTGGCCTGTGGTCATTACTGAGGTAGGTTTGAACGGGATCAGTGTCTCCACCAGAACATCTACAGCACCATCCACCTGGTGGGTCCAAACAGATGATTTCCACGCCAAGAAAAAGCCCAAGCTGAGAACTCTCCACTGTGAATGTGCAGCAGGGAATGGAAACAAACTACAGCAGAGGTGAATCCATAATGCCAAACTCCCTGGTTGGGAAGGATCCTGTGCCCTCCTGCCAGCTCCTGCATCCTGCTCTTTCCCCAGCTCTGGGCAGCTCCTGGCCTGGGTTTCTCTCACGGCATCCCAAGGAAGGTGGATCATCCCTGAATAAAGTCCTTTGGGCCTCAGCCTTCCTCTGGTTCTAAGGAACGGGCTCTACATTCCTGGCTGGGCCACAAACTCAGCTTTTACATTATAATTTTTCTCTTTGTTTTTTTTTTTTTTTAAGTAGATCAGGAACAGGCAACCTCAGCTTTTGTACAGGACTCTAAAAAATAAGTGGCTGAATGTTATCTAGACAACTGCTCTCAAACCCCATTCTCTTCCTACAGAAACTGTAAACGAGTAGAAAATTTAAATAGTCTTTTGTAAAAAAAAGCAGGGACGGTACAAGGTATAAAAAAATCGCTCTTCCCTGCCTGTCTCCTCCCCTCCCTCCCCTCCCAGCCCAACGCCTGAGCTGCTCTGGGAAGAGCTGGTGATCCTCGGTGGAATTCCTTCCCCGCGTTGTTGTGTTTCCAGGAAGTCCCTCAGGCAGTGTTAGATGTGTCCAGGAGTCAGTCCCCCCACCAGAGGTGAGCCCAGGAATTCCTTCAGCCACCCAGAGTTCCCTCACGTCTCACTAGAAAGACCCAGGGGCGGCACCTCCGCGCACGCAGAGGTGGGAAAAATTCGGTTTGTTCTCCACAAAAAAACGTCAGGAACGGCGTCTGACCAGGAGAAGTCACGGAATAAATAATTAACCCACGCAGGGGTTCCCAGGAGACCACCAGGTTCTCACTCAGTCACTCAGGACAGCTCCAGCTCCAGCCTGAGCGCGCCGGCATCGACACGGAGACACCGGGTTTGGCTTCCTGACCCCCGAACGAGAGGATGGCGACACCCGGGGGATCCCCTCCCGAGCCGTGGAACCGCGGGGCAGCCGTGCTCAGGCGCTGGTGCCGTCCTCCTCGATGACCCGGTTCATGCTGGTGCCGTGGGTGATGTGTGTCGCGGCGCTCAGGTCCCTGGCGCTGCCGTGTCGCGACTGCTCGTTCAGGCGGTGCGAGCTGCTGTGCCGGGAGTGGTCGGTGAGGCGGGACATGCTGCCGTGCGGGAGCCGCTCCTCCACGCCTCGGTAGCTGCAGGGGGTGTACCTAAACGGGGACACCACCGTCACCATCGTTACCGCCGCGCTGGGCAGAGAATGCGAACACATCCCTCCGCTCCTGGCAGGGAGGAACGGCCTCCCCCGCTTAGCTCAGCCAGCCCCGGGCAAAGCGTTTCAGCTCCGGGTTGGTAATGGAGTGAAACGCTTGAATTGTGTAATAAACCTTCACGTTACAGCGGGCGACTTGTGCCCTCCTTGGCTTCCTCCTTGGCAGGGCCGGCACTATTTACAGGACAAAAATCAATTTACGCAGAGACAGGAGCAGCCACACAAGTGCTGAGCGGGGGCTGCGACGGGTTGGTTTTCCCACGTGAACTCCCGTGCAGGAAAACCAGCACCGGACACGGTCACACCGTGGAATTCACAATTCAGGGTGGACACTGAAAATGCCGTGTTTTATCTCTCTCCACTCCAAGCACCAACAGGGAGGGGAGAGGTGAAAAGAAGGACACCTCCAGTTCCAGCACCGCGATGGGGGGAAGGGGCCTGTCCAACCTTCTGCACAAGAATTCCCCAAAGGGGCCGTGGGCTCCCCACCCCTGGAATTGTCCCCGTGCAGCCTGGAGCAGCCTGGGACGCAGGAAGGTGTCCCTGCCATGGCGATGGGGGGGTGGGACTGGATGCACCAGTTGGACCCGGGGATGTCTGAGGTGCCTCCCACCCAAAGCAGCCCCGGCCGTACCGTCCGTCCCGGGAGCGGTGCAGGCTGCCGTGGTAGCTGCTGACTTTGCTGTGGACACTGCCGGCCTTGCTCCGCTGGTCGTCCAGCATGGCCAGCTGGGTGGAGGAGGCGTGGGTCGAGGTGCCCTGCGTGGAAGTGCCTCTGGATTTGCGGATGATGGGGGTGTTGGGGTCCCTCAGGAGGGACTGAGCGAAGTCTGGCTCCTGGAGCACTTGGCGACTCTCGTTTACCACTCTGAGCAGCGAGACGAGCAATTTGAATAATTAACGTTAATTACTGCGGTGCAGAAGTGATTGCGGCACCGCAACTGCTTTACAAACACCACAAGTAGAACAGCTTGGCGAGTAAGGCTCTCTATTTACATGATAATGGCCCTAATTGCCTCATTTTGAAGCACCTCTACACGGGGCTATTTCAGCAAAGCTCCCCGCGCCCGACCCTCCGCGGAACGATCGGGGTGGATTTGGTGGTGGAGTTAGGGGAAATCCTTGGGACAGCGCTGGCAAGCTCGGATCCCACAGGGAATCCACCTCCTCGCCCGAAAAAGGGTTCAAAACCTGGCTTGGAGCTGGAGCAGGAGGACAGCCGGTGCTGTAAGATCCCCGACACTCCTCTTTGGGATTTCATCTCCCCTTTCCTCCCCTCTGTGCTGCTCTTTCATGTTCCCTTCCCCGGGCCTGCCCAGCTCCTCCTCCCGCTTCTCTCGCTCCCAGAGGGTCCCGGGCTCCCTAAGGAGGGAGGTTTGTGTCAAAGGACAAGAAAGGAATCCGGCTCTACGGACCAGGCAAAGCCACGGAGGAGTCATTTAAAGCCTTCTGCCTTTAAGGATCTGCTTTAAAAACTCTCCTTAAAAAACAGCATTTATTGTGAAAACTGCTACTCACGGCTCCCACCATTGTCTCTAAATTCACGCCGTACCTTGGTCTGAATTAATTTCATCCTCACGGAAGCTCCAGGAAATTCTCATTGCCACTTTATCAAACTGCACCTCGGCACTAGTGCACGAGGAGGATTAAAACCAAAGGAAAAAGCTTTTAACTGCAACCACAACGCGCAATTTCAATTTAGGAGTCTGACTCAGCCGACTTGATGCACTTTTATAAATAAACCCTCCCAATCCTGCCTCTCAGTGAGTGGCAGAGCAGTTGTGGTGTTCACCTGAAACAATTCCTGTTGAAAGAATATTCCGAGGACAGATGGAGCAACGCAGATTTGACTCGGGGAACACAGAATAATGATGGAAAAAACAAGCAATTCCAGGGGAGGTTTATTTTTGAGCTGTTGCTCGTCTTGTCCTTCCTCGCTGCACTTTAGCCAGCGAGAGTTTTGTAGGAAAACCACCCCCCACCTCCCTCCCTGAAAACCCATCCAAGATGCTCCTGACTCGCCAGCCCCCAGAATTCCATACTCACTCTTTTTTCCTGCGCCCGTGGAAGAAGCTGGCCCACTCAAAACACGTCTTCTTGCTGCCCACCCAGAACACCGAGGGGATGCCCACCACCAGGGCCATCAGGTACTTCATGAGGAACAGGATCAGATCCGGGCGGCTCATCTGAGTGACCTGGCGGGAGGAAAACCGCGGCTCCAGCATCCCCCGGGAGCTCCCCGCCGCCTTTGGCAGCTCCTTTAAAGCCGCTGCCCCTGCCCCGAGCCAAAGCAAACAGCGCCGGGGGTTCCTTTGTCCCGCAGCTCCTCCGACCAGGACGGAGCTGCCCCCGCACAAAAGGCTCAACCGCCGCGAGGTCTCGGCCTTTCGTTGGGGTTTCTGGGTCTTTTGTCCGTGCCCTGAATTCCGTGTGGGGTGTTCGCTGGGCTGAAAACCCCGAGGGCTCGTTTCTTCGGTGGGGGGCAGGCGCTGGGGGGGGATCCCGGTGGGGATGTTCCAGGGGGATCCTTCAAGGGTCATACCCCGCTCCCCTCCCTTGGGAATTCTCTTCCTTCAGGGAGAGCAACTCCACTCGAAAACACCCTCAGGGTTCATTTTTGCCAACATTTTCACACGTGAAGGGTTGGTTTGGAACAGATGCGGAGAAAGCAACAAGGATATTCCTTGCAGGAAGGTTCTGAAACAAAGAGGCACCCAGGGGCTCTCTAGAACTGATAAACCTCGAGGGCACAGAGCTCCAGGTTTGAGCCTGAAGGGCTGTGAAGGAAAAGAACAAACCCCTCCAAAAACCATCCGTGTGACGCTGTCACTACAAGGAATGTTGCTCTGGGAGGGTGAGAGTGGGACTGGAACCCTCTGGGATTCCAGGGATTCCCTGGGAGTTCAGGGCAGGGAACAACCAGCCCCTCTGACTTATAAGGACTCAAAGGTGTGGAAAAAATAATGAAATCAACACTGGAATGTGGGGAATAAAGGAATAAAGAGGTGTTATGGCTGCGTTAGCCGTGGAGAAATTCCAGCCTCATGGAGACAGAACTCTGGGATACCTTCAAACATCATCAGCCTGTGAGAGCCCACTCAGCATAAAAAATAAAATAAAATTAACAATTACCCAATTAACAATTACCCAACAGAAACCAAGCCCTCAAAAAATCACCCTCAGTATTTCCTAAAGTGGAATAAGTGGTGAAATCCATCATTTCCTAATGGAGGTGATGTTCAGATGTGTTTTTATATTTACACTTAACGTTTGTCTGCAGGGCCAACTCCCCCCTGGCAGAACCAAAGACCTGAAGGGAGTTTAATTTAATTTAATTTAGATTTTTTTTTTTTTGCATTGGGGATAAACCAGCAGCTCCAGCACCGAAGCTCTCACTTGCTGCCTGTGTGAATTCCACGAAGATTTTACAACAAATCACTTGGTACCAACCACTGCTCAACATCGTCACGGGGAGGAGATATTTGGAATAATCAACACCCTCAAAACTTAAATCCAGGAGATTTTTGTTTAAGAAGAGTCAAAGATACAACTCAGAGTGGGGGGGGAAGGAAAGGGGTGGGAAAAAGGGGATGGGGAAAAATGAGGAGGAAAAAAAAGGGGGAAAAATAAGGAAAATGCCACTAAAAGTGGAGAAACTCCATCCCAGCTGGAGCAGCCCCACAAGCCCCGGATCTCTTTGTGTCCCTAATTATTCCTTGGGGCTGTTTGCAGGGGGAGGTTTTGTCCTTTCCCTGCCTGGGGCTGGGGCTGGGATTGTTCCAAAGCATTTGGGCATGAAAATAAAGGCAGGACTCGGCCCTGGGAACAGGAGGAAGGGGTTGGACATCTCTGGGTTGACTTCGGATGTCTGCTCGGAATTTTATTGGGGGGGGAGAGGGGAAATATAAATAAAAATAAACTGAATAGATGGAAGTGAAAATAGAAAATAGAGAAATGAAGAGATTTTTATCCCAGTGGGGCTAATTTTGGGATAAGGGATCCCGGAATGGTTTGGGTGGGAAAGGACCTTAAAGCTCATCCCATTCCATGGGCAGGGACTCCATCCCAGGTTGCTCCAAGCCATGGACAGAGATCGGGCAGAGATGTAAAATGAGGGTAAAAACGAGGGTAAAACCAAAATTATTGAATTATTATTAAAGCCAACTCAGCTCAGTCCTCACATTAAAATCCATCAGCTTGGAATGAAACAGTGGAGAGGGGGAGGAAAAAAAATTGAAATAAAAAGGGCTGTTGGTGTAGCTGATAAAAACGCTCCTCCCCATGACATCAGTGGGTAATTAAGGTCTTAAAAACACTGAGGCCGTTTGAATTTTTGTGGTTTTTTTTTTTTTTGAAAGCAAAGATCAGAAGGGAAATAAGAGAAGATTCGGAGATAAGCTCAATAAGTGCTTCAAAGAACTCTCTCAAAATTGCTTGAGTTGGGCTGAGCTCAACAGAGAGAAAGCTGCTTCCATCAGGAGCTGGGGCACGTTCACACAACGCTGAGCACAGCGTTCCCAAATCCCAGGGGCTCCTCTGTGCTCCTCAGAGGTTTGCAGGGAAAATCCTCGAGTGAAAATGTCGCGGAAAAATCAAAGGTGACCTCTGGAAACGAATTAAATCGGGTGCAGATCCCTGGGAGTGTCCAAGGAAAGGTTGGGAATTGTCCCTGCCCATGGGATGGGACGAGGTTTAAGGTCCCTTTCCCACCCAAACCATCCCACGATTCCATGATTAAAATCACAACCTGCAGGGATGGGATGTGGTCACGGTACAAACCCTTTTCCCTCTTTCCTGGTCTCTCCCACAAACTTGAAACACCGAGGACACCCAGGTCAGGCTTTATGAGCTCCTTTTTTCCCCCTGCACTTACTCCACAAAGAGAGGGGATGCTGGGACATTTCTCTCCTGGTTTTGTGGGAAACCAGGTTGGATTTCCCAGGGAAAGCAACAGGCACCTCCCAGATCTGCCAAATAACCCGGAGAAGGTGATCCAGGCCCAGCCAGGGAACACCCAGGCAGCCCACAAACCAAGGTGGGGGCACAAGGCATCTGTTTGGGGATCATTTATCCCCTCAGGAATCCCTGGTGTTTCTGATTTGGGCTCAGGAGCATCCAGGAGAAGCCAGCCCAGGATTAACCCCGGCCTGGAGCAGCTCCGTATTCCAACCCCCTTCCTCAGCAGCTTTCCAGGATGAATTCCTGGGGCATCACCTTTCATGGCAAAGACATCGGCAGTGGAAAGAATTCCAGCTCCCAATTCAGGGCAGTCTGGGCTCAGGAATATTTGCAGTTGAGTTAAACAACACAAATTCGTAATAAAAATATCACCTCGTTTAGCCCCACGAAGCTCCAGATCCTCCCCCAGTTTCACGACACGTTTCACTCACAGCCATGGAAGGAGGAGATAATTTTCCACCCAGCTTTGGGGATGTGGCTCCCTGATAAACCTGCACCGTTTAATTAGGGGAAGCACCGTTTGGTTTAAGGGAAAAAAAGAAAAAAATCAATCCCAAGGGATGAGTTCAAAGAAAAACCCTCCTAATGCTCCCCGGGGTCTCTGGGTCCTTCAGCCCGACTCGGTGTGAACGAAACCATTCTTGTGCTTTTGGCTCCTGCTGAGCCATTCTCTCCCGGTTTTCCTGGGCATTTGAGGAGCATTTTCCTACATTTCCCTACAGGATTACAGCCCTTGGTCCCAGGGTTTAAAAAAAACAGCTTTGGTTCAGTTTGTGCTGAAGCAAAAACCCTCCTGATTTTACAGATTCTTGGTCGAATTTTAGATTTGAAATCGCTCAAGAGGGAAGCACGAGCTCCCTGGTTTTTTTTAATCTCTTTTTTAAGCAGTTTAACATATTAAAACCTGCTCAGGGGAACCTGCACACACCCCCTGCCAGAGATTTCCTGCCATAAAAACGCTCCCCCGTGGGCTGGAGGAGTCCCACCCCAATAAAACCTAACGGGGAAAACAATAGAAAGGGTTAAAAGGTAATAAAAGGATTATTACCCAGCCTAAGCCAAACCTTTAAGTGATATTTTATTGCATTAAAACGTGAGCTTGGATGATTCCAGCTGGTGTTTTAACCGCTCTAGAGGCAAAATCCTCATTTTTAACACCCCTGTAGGTGCAGCTGCACAAGGGATGTTTGCTGTGAAATAAGAGTTCCTTTCAAACAAGTTAAAGAAAATATCTCTGTAATATTCCACATTTCCCACTTGGGCTCAAAAAAGAAGTTGGTTCTATGTAATTAATACCTGAAATGTTTCTTTTTCAACTGCGTCAGACTAAAATTGGATAAACCAGTTGGATCTCAGAGGCTCCTGCCTCAGTTCAGCAGGGGAGGTGAGTGCCCTTTGCTTGGGGAAAAAAACCAAACCAGGTGAGCTGGGAGCTCTGGGTTTCCTCAGGAAACACTCCAAGGAAGACTTTACACGGATGTTTTTCTGACACAAAACCTCCAAGCAAAGCAAAGCACCAAAACAGCGACAACTACAAAAATCAGGCTGGTGACACCTCGGTTCCAAGGCCAGAACTCCTCCTAACACACCTCTAATGAGCAAAAATCACCTCATTGGCCTAAAACACCATCTTTGTATCCCTCAAAGGTCCCACACAGCCCTGAATCCCCTCAAAACCCCTCTGAGCAGCCACGGGAAGCCTCCGATTTCCCAACACCGCCAAGAATTCCAGAAGGCCCAAGGCGTTATCCAGCCGATCCGAGTATGGGAGAACCTTCCTCCCGTGGGAACGGCAGGACTCGGAGTCGCCAACCCCCTGCCCAGCCCGTCCCTCACCTGGTAGGGACAGGGGATGTGATACTCCCGGCAGCGCTCCTGGATCCAGGTGGTCTCCCAGACGCCGCGATAGGCCTGCTCGTAGAAATAGCAGCCGATCACCACCAGCAGCGGCACCAAGTACAGGACGCTGAACACCCCGATCCGGATCATGAACTTCACCAGCTTGTCCTGGTTCTCCTTCTCCAGCGGGATCTCGATGCGGACGCGGTTGAGGGAGATGATGCCGGCGAGGAGGAGGGAGACCCCCACCACCACGTAGAGGCAGAGCGGGGCGAGCACGAAGTACCTCAGCGCGTCCACGTCGTAGAGGCCAACGAAGCAGACGCCGCTGATGTTGTCGCCCTCGATTTTGTTCATGGCCAGGAGGATGATGGTGAGGGTCCCCGGGATGCCCCAGGCGCTGGCGTGGAAGAGCAGGGCCTTCTTCTCGATGGCTTCGCTGCCCCACTTGGGCACGGCGGCCAAGAACCAGGTGATGGTGAGGATGACCCACCAGACGCTGCCGGCCATGGTGAAGAAGTAGAGCACCATGAAGAGCATGGTGCAGGCCTTGTTGTGAGAGCCCTGGGTCACCGTGGAGGCCTTGTACTGCGCGGGGCTGGAGGCGTTGCAGGCCACGCGGTCCTCCAGCAGGAAGCCGATGAAGAAGATCAAGGACACCATCATGTAGCACACGGCGTAGAAGATGATGGGCCTCTCCGGGTAGCGGAACCGCGTGACATCGATGAGGAAGGTGAGGAAGGTGAAGAGGGTGGCGGAGAGGCAGACGATGGAGATGACGCCGATGAAGTAGCGGGCGAAGGAGAGCTCCTCGCGGCGGAAGTACATGTTGGGGCAAGGAGGGGAGCAGTCCCGCACCCTGAGGAAGGAGTAGCCCAGATCCGGGTCTATCTTCAGCTCCCGGGGGCACCAAAAGCCGTAATCCCTCTGCACGGCCATCGGAGCCTCTTCCGTCGGCTCCCCGGCCAAGTTGAGGTCAACGAGTCGAGGGTACGGCTCGTCGCAGTCTGGGAATCTAAAAAGTGGGGAAAGAAGCATTTACAAGGAACACACAAACGCTTTGCAAGGATTAGGAACCTTATCCATAGGTGTGGCTCCAGACACACCAACGGAGCCAAACCAGGCAATACAAATCGTGGGTAATCCATGGAATTCTGCACTGTTTATACACACGCTCCAGGAATCCTTGTCCCGGAGTGCCGTGGATGTTGAAACTATAAAAGAGGTTGAAAAGTAGATAAATCAATGGGCAAGGAGCCCATTGGGACTTTAGGAATAAAGGTGAGGATAACAAAGCCCAGCTCAGGGAGTCTGTAAATTAAGGCTTATTGTAAATTGAGACCATGTGCCCATGGAAGCAGGAATTTTACAGGGAATTTTAAAGCCTTTCCTAAGCAACTGGACTTGGCGCTATCACACAGCCTGGCATTAACAAATATAAATTATGGATTAAAGATATTTGTGTGATAAAAGCTCTGAGTGCAGCCTAAGGACTGCTGGGGGTACAGTCTTGAAGTAGACACTGGAGGGATTCCCCATACAACAAGAAGCCTCTGCTTTACTCGGCTAAAATAATTTTTAATTGTCTTCCGTTCCCTCCAATCCAGCTGGAAAAGAAAATATTTTTTCCTGTTTGTGGTCTCGTATTTTGACTGTTGGAGCCACTTCTTTTAAAGAAAAAAAAAGCTTTAAAAAACCCCAGTTTCCAACAGCTTGGAACACCATCAGATACTTCCCCGTACGTTATCTGTGCTTTGCACACAAGCTCAATGAAAACTGAGCTTGTGGATTTTTACACTCCTCAAAAACCAGCTCAGCTTTCAACTGATCTTTTGAGCAGACGACAGGAAGAGAAACTCAGGGACACAGGCTGGGAAACGGAAGGGAAAACAGGGACACCTGGACCGGGAAACACGGAGACCGTCAAACAGGCCGGGATTGGTGCCGAAGCGTTTTCCCTGGGGTTTGCTCACCTGGTGCACTCCATGTCCTCGGGCCAGGAGACCCCAAACATCTCCATGAGCTTGGAGCACTCGCTGTAGGCCCTCTGGCAGAGGCGGCGGCAGGGCAGGGTCACCCGGCCGTACTCCATGCACACCGGAGCGTAGAGGGCACACAGGAAGGGCCGGAAATCCCTCGAGCATTCCAAGTTCACCATCGGGTGGAAGGGCTGGGAAAGACAAAGGGAGGGGTTCAGCAAGGTTTGTGGGGTGTTGGAGCACCTGGCTTTGTGTGGTCTCCTCACAACCAGACCCTGGACCTTGTTTCTCTGTCATTTTAGAAGGACAGGGGACAAGAAGACACACAAGGGACACTGGTGCGCTGGATTTGCATTTCCTGAGGGGAATCTCAGTCCTGCCACGGGAGGGAATTTCGTAGAAGGAAAACACAGCCCCAACCCGCAGGTCAGAAATTCTCACACAGCCATAGAAAACGTCCCAGCTTCCAGGGCAGGGCTGGAATCACGGGGAAGGCACGTTAAATGTGTCATTCCTTCACTAACCACCCGAAGGCACCGGGAAATCAAAGCCTGGAGGGAAAAAAACGAGTGGGAAAGGAATCAGGGTTGTCTGGTGCTCCTGTGGTGCTTTGTAACAGGTTGGAGTATCAGTGAGAAAAATCTATCACAGTCAGGCAGAGACAGCTGGGCTGGAGCATTGCTGGAGACGAAAAAGAGGGAAAAATTAATAGGAGAGGGATTTGTGTCTTAATAAAAGCTGGTGCACGTTGATAATCCATGTGACCTTCTTCCTATCCAGTGTGGGCTCGCTCTGCTCTTCTTTGGCTTTAAAACTCTCCAGGAGTTCGTGGATAATTTATTCCAAGACTGTGAGGGTGGCACCTCCCGCTCTCCAAAGCCTCCCCAGCTCTTTGGGTATTAATGTAAGATCAGTGACATTCCCCTGAGAGTGGGAACCACGGAACATTGATGTACATTGGGATTTACGACCCTGGGATATTGTAATTTTGACACCAGAGTTGGTATTTTACTCCAATTCAGCAAGTTTGGTTTTTTTGTTCCAAACTATAGGACAGAAAAGAATGAACAGCAAAAAACAGGTCATTTCCCGGGGCAATGGAAGGGAGAAATACCAGGGATTTTAAGGGGAAGTTTCACATCTCAGTTCTCCCTTATCACCTCTTTAACTCTTCCAATTCTTCCAGTGAAGCTTCTGCTCTGCAAAAAGTTAATGTTTGGAACACAAGACAAAACCAGGCTGTGGTTTAAATGTGGGTTTGTTTTCTCTTTTAAACATTATTATTGATCATGGTGATTCAACTCCATTTTCCAAATGGCCCAAGACAGGAGAGCTCTGAAATCCGGCAATAACTTACACCAAGAGCAACATAAACCATCCATGAGGAAAAAGGCAGGAGCAGCTGGGAAATATTTAATGTTACTCAAGGAACTCCTTCTGTTTGGCTGGGCATGTACTTCAGACGCATAAATAGATTTATTTGTGGGTATTTATTGCCCTCCTCTACGCTCCCCTGCTCTCCTCTGTTGTGCCTCCCATTCACCTTCCAGAAATTTCTCTTTTCCTGCTGTTTTCTGGCCTCGGTTAAAAAGATCTGTTAAAAATGGGTTTCGCTTGAGTTGCAGGAGCTGAGCTGTTGAGGAAACGTATTTTAAATATATTTAAATCACCAGGGGGTGGAGAACAGGAGATAAACCCCTACAACAACCCCTGGTAACGAAGGAGAAGAGACTGAGCTGCTTTCAAGCAGCAGCATTTGGGTCTGTAAGTGCTGCAGCTATAAAATTATCTTAAAATGATCTCGCAGCTCCCGAGATGAAAAGTCACTTCCACCTACTGATGACGTTGTTCCCTATTAAAAACCGAGCCAGGGGGATTAAAGACTCTCTTTCTGACAAGTTATAACATCGAGCCTGGCTCCTCTGGGGCCTCACAAAGGGCTCTCTGTTCAATGGGATGCACCTTGGAAAAAGGGAAAGGGAAGGGGGCAAGGCCAGGAGAAAACACATTGGCCCCAGCTCCTTCCCTCCCTGAGAAAAGCCTTAAGGGCCATCCCCTGAGACAGGAGGAGGTTCCTGCTCGCCTTGGGTGATTCTGGGGAGGGGATGATGGAATCACACAATGGTTTGGGTTGGAAGGGACCGTCCAGTTCCAACCCCAACTTTCATTCCTCTGGAACGATCCGTGCCCGTTTTGATCCCCAAAATAATTCCTGAACAAACCCTCACTTTTGGTTCCCAAAGCAAGAGAAAGAATTCTAACTCAAGACACCCTGGACACGCATTTCAGATTCACACTTCTCATTTCACCAAGGCAGAACAGACCCAACCCCTCCCTCTGTTTCACACAGACACTGAACTTCAGAGCATTTAAATGACATTATTTTGGTGACATTTCTCCGTTCCCTTCGCTGATTTATTCCAGTTCCTCGAGCAGAGAGCTAAACAGGGAGCATCCTCGTGAACTCCTGGAGGGAAGGAGGGAAGTTTTCCCCCCCTCAGGCTCCTGGGAAGGGAGCGATGCAATGACTATCAATTGCTGCCGCAATTCCCCGGTGGAAGCAGCAGCCTCAGGGCACATCCAGCTGCTCTTCCTGCCCTGCTGGTCCTCGGGAAAAAAAAACCCGAACAGCCCTGGAATTGTGTCGCGAAGGGCGCTGCTGCCTCCAGGGTTAACCCTTCAGACAGCTCCCAGTTAAACCCAGTTCACTCTGACCCTCTCTGTCCACTCTCCAAGGCTGTCACAAGCAGGTTGGGTTCTCCCCAGCCACTGGAACTTTGTTTTCCAGTGTCCTGACCCCTCTAAACCCGCCAGGTTTCCTGCACTCCCCTGAAGTGGACATACTGAACCTGGAAATACTTGAATTAATCCCTGAGCTGGACTAAGGGGCTGATGCCAAGTGGAGACGAGGCCGAGCTTGAGCGTCCTGGTACTTCCTGAAGGAAACCAGGTACTTTTATATATAAATATATATATTATATTTGTAATTATTTCTGGCTTTGCACGTACAAAAAATAAAATAAAAAGCCAAATGGGGCACAGTTGCGGCTGCAAATTGAGCCTGGAGTAAAGCTGTGCACACATTACCTGCAGGAACCCAAATCCCCCGGCTCAGGATTTGCTGGGGGTTGGAAAAATCATGGTTGTAACGAGGATTAGATGGGCACTGCACTACTTTAGGGACTGGGAAAGGACAAATAAATAAATCAGATTTTTTTTTTAACCTTAGTACTAAAAAAAGATGCCTGCATTGAAATAGTTGTTTCAGTAACTCCCAACAATAAAAAGGCAAGTAATTACCACGGGTTTAAATGAGGTTTTTGCCTTGCTATGGGTCGAACCAGACATCCCGTTATTCCCTTTAAAAACTAACACCAATTATTCTGCCTTCCTCCAAAAAGGGGCAGCCACCACCAAACCACCCTAAACGTTCAGTCTGCCGAGGTTAACACCTCCAAAATCCGCAGGATAAAGACGAGAGTCATCAAAAGACACCAAACGACACTGATCCCTGCCCGTGTGACTGCAAAGCGAAGCCATCTGCTCCTGCTCCATCGGAAATTCCAGAAAGTTCCCCTGGAAGACCCTGAGGGGACAGCACCCATCTGTCAATCCGAGCTTTCCCAGGGAGCAGGGTGGGCCTGGAAACCATTTCAGTTTTGGTTCAGTTTGGTTCCTTCTCCTGAGGTGCTTTGGGCCTCCTCCTTCCCTTCCCTGGATCCCAAATAAACACCCACTGGGCTGTTCACACAGCACGAGTCACACTTGCCTGGACAAGCAGGAGTGGTTAAACCTTATCAAAACACTGGTTTGGTGGTGATTTTTCATTTAAATGATATTTTTCCATCTCCTGTGGGCGCAGAGAACAGGGTGCGATCGCCGCCTCGGAGAGGGTTTGACACCCGCCGGGGAGCGCAAAATAGCGTTGGAGAGGCAAAAAAAGGGGGAATTTCTGGAAAATCTGAGGGAAAACATGGATAAGGACGGAGCCAAGATCCAAAACCACGGATCAGATTCCCTCCAGGTCTCATTCTTGCAGCCACAGACACACAACATGAACACCCTGAACAGTTAAACCACCTTATTGCCAAAATACAATTAAAACAGCACAAAGTGTGCCGGGGTCATCATCATCCTCCTCCTCCCAGATGGCCACGGAATGAGGACAAATCCCAGTTTTCTTCTAATATTATTCTATTCTAATATTCTAAAATTCAGGGGCAGCTTCACAAGGGGCAGAGGTTTAATTATTATTTAACCTCGACCCCGTTCTCTCCACTGCCCCCAGCCTTGTGCTCCCCGACGTGGGACTGACATTGATTTAAACCCTCCTCAAACCAAGCTCAGACAACTTTATTTTCCTCCTATGAAACCCCTGTGATGATGATTCCCACCGAAATATTTCGGGGAATCCTCCTGCAACATCCACTAAAACAGTTCCTGTTACATTAAAAAAAAACCCCAAATCCAGTGGGGCCAAATTTTGTCGTTCGTGAGTTGGACCCAAAAATCCTGATGGGACTCTCCCCATTCAGGATATTCTGTGACTTTACCCCGTGATTTTATGATGCACATTGAAGCTTTTCTGGACTGTCCAAATGGGAAACCAAAAGTTCAGGATTTCCAGTGATGGAAAAATCATGTTTTTTTGGGGATGTGTGGCTTGGGAAGGAACATTGATCCAACTCCAGACATAAATAACATGATGCAAACTGAACTGAGAACAGAATCTGCTGTAAAAAATCATCATGGAGAGCAAATAAATCCTATTTGGTGACAGGAATGGTGATATTTTAACAGCTGTGCCTTAATCCAACGTTACAGACCATCTGTTACACACAGACACATCTCTGAGCCTCAACACCGAGGATATTGCACTGGGAGGTCATTAAATATATCAAATATTCAATATATTCACTCTTTGGGTTGGAAAGGCCCTTAAATCCCGTCCCATTCCCTCAACTCAACAGCACTTTCAACCTCAATTTAGAGCCAGAGTTCTTAACATTTCTTTCCTCTTTTTTAATACAATTCTCCAATTTTTTTACAAAAATTGAAGCACAAACAGTGAGAAAACGAGGTGGGTTTGGGGGGAATTCTCAGTCTTTGGGAAGGGTTTCTCTCCTCCTTTCATGATTATAATTCCACAGTGAGTTTGTAGGTTCTGAACAAACACCGACTCCATTTGTAAAATACGCAGAGAAAATGTCACCGTGTGACATTTTTGTTTTCTTGATTTATTTTTTATCACTGACAACGATCAACAAAACCTGAAATCCAAGGGGGAACTTTGTTATTTTTCCATGCCCAGATGAGACCAGGGAGGTTAAAAACATAAAAGAAAAAAGGCAGGAATTCTCACGGCATTGATTCATCCACTCCTCCACAAGGACAGGAGGAGGAATGATGATTAATGAGGGGGGGGGAAAAATGTAATATATTTGAGTTTTCTGAGAAAAAGCTTAAAAATATGAACGATATTTGAAGGGGGGTGGGGGGAAAAGCAAACGAGTGGCGGAATTGAAAGTTCTTTAAATTCAAGTTTCCTCCTCGAATTTAAAAACAAAGATGTTCCTCCTCGAATTTAAAAAGGAAGAGGAAGATGTTCCTCCTCGCCCAGTGCCACAGACATGACAACTTTTGTCCCAGAAATCCGGGAATATCAACAAGTTGACGAACCGAAAGCAACTTTTGAAAGAGCCAACTCTGGGGTCTCCGGGCCGCACAAAGACCGGCCACAAGGAGCCTTTTCCTTCCCCCTCGTTCACATTCAAATGAAGCAGCCCCTTTGTGCTCCTCTTTTCAAATTTTCCTCCCTGGTTTCCATGGGAACCCCCCGGGATGAGCGAGGGGAGGGAGGCAAAGGGCACGACTTGGATCGGCGGAATCGAGATGCCAACCTTTGTCGCCCCCCAAAACTGGGGGTAACCGTAGGAACACGACCCCGAGGGGGGAAAAGGGGCGTAAAAAACCGTGATGCAGTGAGAAATAAATAAATAAGAGTCTTAGCGATGAAAAATAAATTAAATAAAACGAGGGGGGAGGATCCAAACCGGTGCTGGTTCTACCTCTGATTAATTCATACGAGATCACAGAGAAAAGAGGCAAATCCTAAAATCTGCCATGAGAATTCCATGGGGTGATGCCCAAATACTCCCCTGGGCTCTGGAGGTGTTTCTGAAATTCCTAAATTTCCACGGGATGAGGAAGATGGAGCTGTGGGATCCAGCACCAAGCAGGGAATGTTGTGCAGGAGGTGGAGGAGCCTGGTTGGCGTCGTCATTGTCACTGCAGCAGGGATGGGACAGACTCACAGCCTGCCCCACACAAACAAAAATAAGCCATATTTCTATTTATTTCTATTGTTGTTGTACCTTGTAAAAGAGACAGCCAGGAGGGTGAGCCCTGCAAAATCATTAATGAGATGTAAAAGGAAAAATACGGTCCAAAAAGCAGGGAATGTGTGGAGGAATGGAAAACCAGCAGGTGGGTGTTGGAAGATTTAAAATAAAAAACAAAACAGGTAAAAAACCAACAGCAGATTCTTCACACAACACTCAGCTTTGTTTGGGGGGAAATGGAGGACAAAACCCGGCTCCATCTCCCACCAAACTGGTGCCGGAGCCTCCTGAGGGCTGCAAAATGTCCCTCCTGGCTGAGGAGACCCAGAGGGGCACCTGGCAGCCCTCAGGAGAAGTTTGGGGGTTCCATGAGGGACAAACGCTGGCTCAGGTTCCCTCAAAGGCCCCAAACCCTCCGCCATCCTCACCGCGGAATATGGGAATTCGGGAACAAGGCAGCAGGGCCCAAACGAGGCCTGGGTGGGTTTAGGATTTGCCTTTTAAAACCAGACTTGGAATTCTTCTTCTACCACAGGAGAGGAGCCTCACACCCACTGATGATAAAACATGACTCGGATCCATCAGAGCCAGCCCAACTTTCCCCTAAATTCTCCAGAAACAAAGAAGAAAGACAAAATTGGTGACAACCGCTCCTCAGGGCTTCAGTTATTCCATATTTATTCCCTTGTCGGTTGTTGGGGCTTTCTCTGGGAATCCAGCTGGACCCACCATCACACTGGAGGGCACAAGGGAAAAAAAAACCTTCCAAGGAAAACAAAAAGGCACCTGCCAGGCAAACATTACCTACATCACTGCCAACATCTTGCACAAAACCCCACAACAATTTCGGCGGCAGATAAGGGGAAAGAGAAAAACCAACATCTAAATTTTGGATCTCAAGCTCCGACTGACTGAAGAGTATTTTGTGATTGAGCTGATGGAATAAATCCATGTGTTCCACCTTTCCTGGTGGTTCCTCCTCAAGGCTCCAGCAGCTGCTGCAGAGTCAGAACCATCTGCCTCCCTGACCCTGAGAACACCCCGCTGGGAGGAGACGTTGATTAAGACGTGGATCATTTATTTCCAACTGAATCTTTACATAAAACTGATTTTTTTCCTCCCCTCTCCACGTGTTTCCACTAAGCCATTAAGGCCAAGCTTGGTTTCCGTATTTCCAGAGTTAAACTCCATCACCACATTCGTATTTCCTGCACTAAAGGATTCACCTCCAACGTGCAACCAGGAGTTTATTAATTGAACAAACCCCCAAATTCTCTCCCCTCTCTCAGCGTTTTCCAAATATTCACATGGCACTAATTAACCAACACAAAACAGTATCCCTGCAATTACTCCCTGGAATTCAGGCTCTCTAAAATCCTTGTCTCCTCCGTATCCATTTTAGAATTAAATATCTTTTTACTGCTCAGTTTTTTCACCTGTCATACCCTGAGCTGGTTGTTGGTTTTGTTTGTTTTTTTTTTAAATGCAATTATTTAGTTCCTGGAGGTATTAAAAAATAAATAAAAATCTGTGGGAATCAGCTCCAGGGATGAAACAGCTCCAGCTCTTCCCGGGTTTTTCCTCACCCACAATTTGTGCCCTTCACACATCAAGGCTGAACCAGGAGCTGTTGCATTCCAGACAGGCCCTCAGGTATTCCCAAAAAATCAGGGATTTTCCAAGCAGGACATTATTATCTGCAATCCCATCTTCCAGGTTTTAACAAAAAAGCAATTTAAAAGCTGCTTCTAATCAAGATTCCAAGAGGGAATAAGAGACTACGAGAGAAGAGAAGGTTTTAATCAGCTGCATCCCCACGATCCCGCACCATTCCATTGTTCTGCAGGGATCACAATCTCCCAGGCTAATGAGGAAATTAATCCTGATTGTAAATTAGTGCCCAGCAGCTGATTAAAACCCACTTTTCCAGCAGCTTTCCACGCCGAGACTTCCAGGAGTTCGGGATTTTCCCACCCTACATGGCTGAGGAGGAGGGAAGGAACATCACTTCATACTGGAAAAAAAAATCCCTCTGATCCCACGTGTTAAGGGCAGGGAATAATTATAGAAAATTATAATTATCAGATTATATTTGATGCCATTTTAAGCACAGCCCAGTTCTTTTCCACCTGACACATTTTGCTGGTTCTCCATCACGGCCAGCCCAGGATTGGGGGAACACGTGGAGGAATCCAGCCCTGAGCCCTGGAACTGGCTTGGGACCGCCAGAAAACAGGAATATTTCAGAGCAAATGGGAGTCTGGAGTCAGGAAGGTGAAGGCCTGGACAGCTCCCGGCCTGGACAGCTCAGCCCCCCAAAAATCCCTGCCCAGCTCAGCCTCCCCCCCAAAAATAAATCCCTGCCCAGCTCAGTCCTCCCCCCGAAAATAAATCCCTGCCCACCTCAGCCTCCCCCCCAAAATAAACCCCTGCCCACCTCAGC
>WEKX01024426.1:31203-50935 GCA_013390025.1 Pitta sordida
GGGGGGGAGCAGATGATTGTGAAAGGAGAGGCAGAGTTTTGCAAAGGAGCTATAGGTGATCTATTAATTAGTGCAGACAGATGGGTGCTGTAATTAGGAGAGCTTTTACCACAGATCCAGTCGGGGCACTCTTTGGGAAGCCTCCGCAGAGGAGATTTTGTGGTTGTTTTGATACGGGTGTGAAAACAAAACACTTTCGATGACACCGGGGATAAAACAAATAAATCAAATAAATAAATAAAACAAAGAGGGGACGGCTCCTCGTCCACCAAATAAATAAATAAAAGGCAGGGAAAAGGGGCGGGAGGCAGCAGTTGTTGTGGATTTTTACATTATTTACCAGCAGAAAAAGCTCATCCAATTGCTGGTGTAAAGGACAAATCAAGGCGTGCAAAGGCAACTATTATAAAGAGTGAAAACCATGAAAAAAACAGGGTTGGTTCCCATAAGTTTGGGAGGTTTTTAACCCCCCGATAAATGTCAAAGTTCCCAACGAGATAAACAACTCAGAAAGAAAGGATGCAGGTGGATCCAATACCAGAGAAATGGAGGGGGGGGAAATCAAACACCCACCTGGAATCCTGCACAGGTGGGAGGGAAATGTCACCTCGTCATCCCCCACCACCCAGAGGGAGCAAAGGAAATAATTCCCGACATCCAAGCGCTGCCCCAGCCCGTTCCCACCCACGGCAAGGCACAAAAGGAGGACGCATCCAGCTCCCAGCTCCATCTTAATTAATTAATTAATTAGTCAGCGGCAAAGAAACTCCAGCGCTTTGCTCCCCTGCCCCGCTTGGGGTTTGTCCTCGGGGAGAACCATCATCCCCCAAATCCTCCGCCCCGGCTGGGGAGGGAGGATGGAAAGGCACAAAAAAAAATCCCGGTGGGATTTCATGGAATGATGGAATGGTTCGGGCTGGAATGGAGCTCCCAAGGCCGGGATGCCCTTCCTCACACACGGAGGGAGGGATGGCTCAGCTCGAGTCCCACGGGAAGGAGGTGGAGAGGGAGCGGTGCCCCCCGGGAGCATCCCGGTCCTTTTCCCTTCGGATCCCGCCCGCCTCGTAAAGGCCAAGGGAACCAGCGCATCCTCCGGGATCGCTGCCGCAGGGCCGAGGAGGAGGAAGGACAAGCACCTGCCCCCCTTCCCCGCTGGAAAAGCATCCCCCGCACCCCCCCCATCCCTCGGCCAAGGCAGAGAGGCGAGGGACCCGCATCCCTCTGCCGGTACCGCAGCGGGGCAGGGGCAGCAGAGCCCCGCCATGAGCGCGGAGCTCCGGGGTTACCCCGGGGGTGCATCCAGCCCCTTCCCCTTCCCCCGGCGGCGCAGCGCAGCACGAGCATCCCCCGAGCCCGGGCTCCGCTGTGCCCGCCCGGCCGAACCAACGGCACCCCCGCGGCTCCACCCCCGGTACCTCCGCGGGGAGAGGGTCCTGCGGCTCCTCTCGGGTGGTGGCGGCGGCAGCGCCCGCGCCTTCTTCTCCTCCTCCTTCTTCTCCTCGTTCTTCTTCTTCTCCTCTCCTCCTCCTCCTCCTGCCGCTCCCGCCAGGCCACGCCCCCCGCGCCATGGCGCCCCGCCCCTCGCCCGGCGGGCCAGCCAATCAGAGCGCTCCGGGCGCGTTGCTAGGTAGATCGGAACCCCCGGCCGCTTTAACCCCGCCGGGGCGATCTGATTGGCTGGCGCCCCCCGGGGTTGCCGTGGCGACGGGATGCGGACGGGAGGGAGGAGGAGGAGGAGGAGGAGGCGACGTCCGGGGGCGGAAGGAGGAAGGTGAGGGGACATTGGGGGGGACACGGGAGGGATGTCCCCTGGGCTGTGCCAGGGCAGTGACTGTCCCCTGAGCTGGGGGCACCTCCAGCCCTGGGGGCACCTCGGGGACGCTCATCCCGAGACATGGAGGGGCTGGAGCGTGTCCAGGGAAGGGAACGGAGCTGGGGGGGCTCAGCCTGGGGAAAAGAGGGGTCAGGGAGCGCCTGGAATTCTCTGCCCAGTCCCTGCCAGGAGGGGGGAGCCGGGTGGGATCGGGCTCTGCTCCCAGGGAACAAGGGCTGGGATGGGAGGGAACGGCCTCAGGCTGGGCCAGGGGAGGTTTAGGTTGGATGTTGTTCATTTTTTATATAATTACAGCCAAAATCACTCTCCTGCCTCAGCTCGAGGCTGGCCCAGTGAAATTCGGTTTATTCCCAGCTGAACCCCTGGGCTGCATCACTGTGGATGGAGGGGATCAGGAAAAATGAATCCCTAAACTTCTGTGGGACCACAAAGGCTCTTTTGCCGCAGGGACGTGGTCAAAAACCCACGAGAGATCAGCCCAGGTGGGGTAGCAAACAGCATTTTCCTCATGTCCAGTTAAACCTTGGATCCTGGTTATCCTCATTTCTCCTGCCTCTGGGATGTTTGTGGCCCAGGCTGGATCCTCGTTATCCTCATTTCTCTTGCTGCTGGGATGTTTCCCGAGCCACGTTTTTTGGCACAGAAGCTGCTCAAGAGACTCCAGAATGTGGCTGCTCCAGGAGCAAGAAACCACATCTGTGAGGGAAGCTGGGATGTGACAACGGACGGGCCTGTGACTAATGTGGAAGGTTGTCCCTGGAAAAACAGGCCGAGGTTGCCTGAACCTGTTTGGTTGTTTTGGTTTTGGTGTTTGTTGTTTTTTTGGGGGGCGGTGGAGCTGTTTGTGTGCCTTGCAATGGGCAGGAAAAACAAAAGAGTAACCCCAGTGAGTGATGTATCCCAAATACACCCAGGGAAGTTGCACAAGGAGCCTCTGGAATTGTCCAGCTGCAGGATGTGAGGGGGGGGGAAAATCCTACAATCCCAGACTGGGATCGGGACATTAAAACTCCCCCTGTTCCATCCCCAACTATCCTAAATTTCTCCAAGCCCTGTCCAACCTTGGACACTCCAGTTCCTTCTGGATTTTGCTCTCCTGGTTCCTCTGGATGCTTTATTTGGGATGAAAAGGTTTATTTTATTACCGCTTTATTCAGGATCCTTGATTCGGGATAAAAGGCTTTCTCCTGGATTCCCAAGAATTTTCCTCCTTAAAATGCTTCACTTTTCCTGTGGTTCTGTCCCGTTCCCGTAGGTGGGAAGAGGATCCAGCCCCTCCTGACCCCATGGCTTTTGCAGCCCCTAAAAACACGGGCAGCTCCAAGCTGCAGACCAGGATGAGCACCTGGACCCCACTGAACCATCAGCACATGAACGACAAGGTGAGTTCTCCTGCAAAATCCAGGGAATTTTTGGGGCTGGAATTCCTGGAAAACTTAAAATATTAATTGGATTCTTCACTTGCTCGTTAAACTCTTCTGTATCCAGCTTTTTTTTTGCCTTGTGGAAGGACCTTTCTCCTGCTTCAAGCCAACACTTGAATCCTTTTGTGATAAACTAAACAGATTGGAGCTCTTTGAAGTCTTTTCAATTCTCTTTGAATCACTTTAATCACCCATTTCCTGCTTAAACGGTGGGTTGGGTTTTTTTTTTTTCAGACACACATCCCTGTGCAGCAAAGCAAGTAAAAATAAATTACAAAAATAAATAAATGAAACCACCTTTCCCCCACATTTTTAAACCCTCTGCTCCTTAAGGCAGCTGAAGATTCGACGTGACCTTTGGGGTCCCTTCCAACCCAGACCATCCTGTGGTTCCGTGGGTGGCGTGTCCAAGGCCAGGAGCAACCTGGGATGGTGGGAGGTGTCTCTGCCCATGGCAGGGAGTGGGATGGATGAGGATGGGATGGAGGGAATGGGATGAGCTTTAAGGTCCTTTCCAACCCAAACCATTCCATGACTCCCCAGCTGTTTTAAAGGCTGGATCAGGGACAGCCCAAAAGTCAAGGAGGAGGAATTTGGGAATCTCGAATTACTGTGGTGCAGCTGAGGAGGAAGGGAAGGCAGGAGATGGAGCATCCTGAAGATTCGAGGTGACTTTTGGGGTCCCTTCCAACCCAGACCATCCTGTGGCTCCGTGGGCGGCGTGTCCAGGGCCAGGGTGGATGAGGCTTGAAGGTTTGGAGTGTCAGGAAGGGCTGGGAGCCGGGGGAGCAGAGGGAGGAGGGATTTGCCAGCCTTGAACTTGAGCTTATCCAAACCCACCCGAAGAGCCGGGTGGG
The DNA here is from genome assembly GCA_013390025.1 of Pitta sordida. NCBI lineage: Eukaryota > Metazoa > Chordata > Aves > Passeriformes > Pittidae > Pitta > Pitta sordida. The sequence goes on from WEKX01024426.1 coordinate 35,319, forward strand.
AGATGCCAGGAGCTGCATCCTGGGAGGAGGAGAGGACAATAAACCCGGGCTTGATGAAGGCAGTGGGTGATTACCCCAATTTGGGGCCATTCTGTTGCTAATTAACGCTTCCCGACAGATGTATCTCCAGGAGCGCTGACAGCAAAGACGTGTCTCCCTTTGATCAAAGACCATTAACTTCGCTCCCGGTTACACAAATCTCACCCCGCGCCGCTTAAATCCGCCAACCCCAAACTCACATCTTTGACTATTCATCGCTGGCTCGGGGCAAATCCTTTTCCAAGCTCAGCTTGTTTAAGTTTGTTGGGTTGGGGTTTTTTTTTTGTGTACTTTGCTGAGTGTGTGTGTGTCCCCCCCAGCCCCAAATAAAGCAAATAATAAACTGTCAGCGCGCGAATAAAAGAAATGTCATTTTCCAGCCTTTGCAAGAGCCTCTCCTGCTGGGAGAGCCAGAGCCGGAGCTGTCAAGTGCTGCGCCAGCCCTCAGCTCCGGGAATGTCTTTCTCGGCAGGGTCCCTTTTCTCAGGCTGTCACGGGGTTTATCTGGAATGATCAGGCGCGTTTTCCTCCTTGTGCTTAATCGCTGTTTGATAAGCTGGACTTTCCCCCCTCCCCCTCTTTGATCTGTCTCCTGGGGGAAAAAAAAAACCAACTAAAAAACATTTACAGCTTTTTCTCCACTTCCCAAGTTGAAACGCTGAGGTTTGTGGGAGTGGGAAGGCGCGTGGATAAAGGTTGGTGTCATAAACCCTCGGCTGGATTTTGACACTGGTCCTCCCTCCCTCGTGGGGGCTGTCACTGGGGTTTTTATCCTGCTCCTTCTGGTTTTCATCCCTTGGGATTGAATCCTGTGTGAGAGGGACTCAGGGTGTGTCCAGTCAGGAGATTTCAGGCATCGGATGTCTCCAACTCGGGAATAATGACATTCCTAAAATAAAGAGGGAAGCCCAGCTCCTGTTGTGAGACAACACACAGAACTCTGGAGCCAGACTGGGAGAGCTGGGAATGTCCAGGCTGGAGAGGAGAAGGATCCAGGGAGAGCCTGGAGAACATTCCAGAGCCTAAAGGGGCTCCAGGAGAGCTGGAGAGGGACTGGGGAATGCCAGGACACAGGGAATGGGGAGATTTAGGTGGGATATTTGGCTGGGAGGGTGGGGAGGCCCTGGCACAGGTTTCCCAGAGAGGTTGTGGACTCCACATTCCTGGAAGTTTGGGTTGGATGGGACCTTGAAGGTCAACTTTTCCCAGCCCCAGTTTGGCCTTGGACACTTCCAGGGGTGGGTGTGCATTGAATCCGGGAGGTTTCAGGATCCTGACATGGATCCTGCTGGATCTCAGGAGCGGGTGGGGATGTGGAGGTCAGGGAGAATGTTCGTGGCAGTGACCGGGAAACGATGGAATTCAGGATGAAAAGAGTGAGGGAAACAGCAGGATCACAACCCTGGGCTTCAGGAGAGCAGACTTGGGCCTCTCCAGGGATCTGTCAGGAAAAATCCCATGGGAAGTAGCCCTGGAGAGACGGGAGATCCAGGAGAACCAATGGATTCCCAGACTTTAGGAAGCCTTTCCAGATTTTCCACCATTGTACCCTGGTAGGTTTTTTCCAGGGAGAGTGGAGGTGGCAAGCCAAGGGATGTGGATCCTTTCCCTCAATGCTGTGTCCATTTCTGGGCTCCCCGGGACAAGGAACACACGGAATCTACCAGAACAAAGCCAGGGCAGGGCTGTAAAGATGATTCAGGATTTGGAGAGGCTGATCTTTAGGGAGGTTGTGGAATCTCCATCCAAGGAAACGCTCCAAACTCCTTACGGCCAACCCGCCTCAGTTGATCCCATCGGGAAGTTCGGACCTAAAGGAGCTCCGCAGTTTTATTCCAGGCTCATCCATTCAGTGATTCTGTTCCTTGCTTTCCAGGAGGTATTTTTTTCCTCAGGACATATTGAATCCCCTGGGAATACTCAATTTTCTTTGTACCTGTGTGTGTTTTCCAGGTATTTGAAGAAAGAAGAGCCTTGCTTGGAAAATGGGTAAACTTTTTAAAATATCCATTTAAATACAGATACAGCTCAGAACTGATCAAGAGTTTATTATTATTATTATTATTATCCAATGGGAATTTAAACCCTAACAGGATTCATTTTCCTGAGCGGGGGAGGGAGCTGTAACTGCTTTATTTTGGGGGGAAAGTCCCGGATACCATTTTCAGTGGTATCCGGATGATGGAAGGGAAAGTTAATGTTCATTTAATAGTCTGAGAGGGCTTTTCCCTGCCTTAATGATCCCTTAATGACTCTGCCAGGCTTGGAGGGATTTCCTGGACTTTGGAGATCGGGAATAGGGACAAAAACCAGCTGGATGAGGACGAGTGGAAACTTCTGTGTGTTAAGAGTGATTTTTATAAACACTTTAGACCTCGGAAAACCCTCTGCATGAATTGCTGGGAGTTCTGGCGGATGACGAAGTGAAGATGAGCTGCCAGTGCCTTCCAAATGGGAAGAAAGGGGAATATTCCAAAGGGTTAGAGGCAGAGTTATTCCCAGGTCTGCACTCCCTGCATTTTGGGAGAGCTGAGGACCAGCTGGGAGCAAGTCAGAGGGGAGAACAGACTCGCAGGAAACAGCCCCTGGGCTGTCGAGGTGTAATAACGTCTTGCCAAGGACACAAAAAGAGGGAGGGAACGGTCTGATCCAGGAGTTCACACTGGACAAGGAATCGAGGGTTTGAGTTGCAATGGCGCAGAAACAATTGAGACAATGGTACAGACAATTCCCGCCTGGAATAGCTTCCCCTGGGGGCTTAGGGGTGGAATCAGGGCAGACAAACAACCTCAGGAACAGTTTGGGAAGAGCAGATCCTGCCTTGTGGCAGGAGGTGAACCCACCCCGGCGTCCCTCAGCCTTTTCCACTGAGGGACCATCGGAATTCCTGGAAAAGCAGAGCAGGATGCCTCCCGTGCTCCAAACCCCTTCATGCCCTAGAAGGTGTTTGGGGAGGAGAGGGAGAGCTGTTTCTCCATCTCCCTTCAGCCCGGGGAATTTGGGTTTTGCTGCCCGGGGGACCCGTTCCCACGTTCGCTGAGCTCGGCTCCGTNCCCCTGGAAGGTGTTTGGGGAGGAGAGGGAGAACTGCTTCTCCATCTCCCTTCAGCCCAGGGAATCCATTCCCACGTTCGCTGAGCTCGGCTCCGTGTGCTGGGATCAATGAGGATCAACGCCCCTCTCCAGCTCAAATCCCGGGACACAACCAGTGTCCCAGGGCAGCGAGGGGCCTCTCCGGGCTGAGCCGCAGCCCCCGGGCCCCCCTCGGGTGTCAGGGGTCGTTATTTGTGTGTGTGCACCCGGGGAGTCATTGTAAAGCGATCCCGGTGTCACACGATCCCTCGGGAGACACTGTTGGCCGGGGACGGCTCGGGGAAAAGCCGCTCCTGGCTGCGGGAGGGAGAAGGGGAAGCCAAAGGGAATCCGGCCCGACTGGTTTGGGTTGCCGGGATCGCGGGCGAGGTGGGGGGAAAGCAGCCAAAAGTGGGATGGGGACTTGCTTGTTAATGCCGGGAAAAGAGGCGAATTCTGCCAACCTTAACCCCTTGGATGTGCCGGAGAAAAGGATGGTGCTCCCGGGGCTGTTGTAATGGGTTTTCTCCCTCCTTGGAAGACCCCCGTTGGTTTGGTTGGATGGAAGGGGTTAAACGGGAGCAAATCTTGTCCCGGGGAAAGTGAAACGCGGTTTGTCTCGAGTGGTTCAAATCTCGATCTCTTGGTGCGGAAGAGAATAAAGCCGGTTACCCCCTTGTCTCTGGAACTCAAAGAGGGGAGAAATCCGACTTTGCAAATTGGGGATTGTTTTAATGAGGAGGTGGGGATTGACACAGCAAAGCTTGAGGAGGGGACAGGCAGAGCCTCCTCTGCCCCCTCTCTGCTGCATTTTGAGTTTATTGGTTACAGAATCCCGGGATATTCTGAGTTGGGAGGCACCCCCAAATTCTCAGGGAATGTTTTCCTAAGCCTCAAATCCAAAGGTTCTGCTCTGAAATAAATAACTTCTTTTATCTGGACAGAGTATTTTAAACTATTGCTCTGCCAGTCCTTCACTTTAACATAAATTTGGAGGGGGAAGAAGAAGGGGAGGAAAAAAAAATCTAGGTTTCTAATCTGTTTTGTTCTGAAAGGGACAGGAAGGGACGTTGGACATTAAACCATTCACCCATAAGAATAATAATAAAAATATAGGGGGAAAAAGTGGTTTTCTTACTATTTTTGGAGGTCACATTGAAGAAAGGGGTTAAATGCAGGGATGGATGTGCTGTGGTTTGAGCTGCAGAGAGCAAGTGGAAAGGTGTGGAAAGGTGTGGACAGGTGGGTTCAGGAAGCAGCTGCGTGAGAGCAGAGTGGGCTGAGGTGTGGGAAGGAAGGAGACAGGGAAAAGGAACATTCCCCAAGGAGGGAATTCCCCAAACAGGTCAGTGTTCCCTTGGAGAGGAAGGTGAGTTTGGGTCAGGGCTGCTCGTGCTGTGCAAGCAAGGAGGATCCCAGAATGGTTTGGGTGGAAAGGGACCTTAAAGCTCATCCCATTCCAGCCATTCCATGGGCAGGGACACCTCCCGCTGTCCCAGGTTGTTCCCAGCTCTGTCCAACCTGGCCTTGGACACTTCCAGGGATCCAGGGGCAGCCACAGCTTCTCTGGGCAACCTGTGCCAGGGCCTCACCACCCTCCCAGCCAGGAATCCCTTCCCAATCTCCCATCCCTCCCTGGGAAGCCATTCCCTGTGTCCTGTCCCTCCATCCCTTGTCCCCAGTCCCTCTCCAGCTCTCCTGGAGCCCCTTTAGGCTCTGGAAGGGGCTCCAAGCTCTCCCTGGATCCTTCTCTTCTCCAGGCTGGACATTCCCGTGTTTGTCCCTGCTCTTCTGCTTCCCGCAGCTCCCTCTGGGGATTCCTGCTGCTCCCTGGTCCCGAGGCATTTCCTCCCTCCTGGCGCTGCCCCGGGAGCCGGGACTGCTCGGGCAGGTTTGGAGGCAGATCCCAGCGATTGTGGGGGATGAGGTCAGTCCTCNTCCAGTTTGACAAGTGGACGGACGGGCAGAGGAGGAGGATCCTGGTGGAGCTGCTGGAGCGCTGCTCCCTGTCCCAGCAGAGGTTCTGTGCCAGGATGCTCCAGGAGACAGTGCCCAGCCAGGCCCTGGATTTCACCACCAGGCTGCCTCGGGTCCTGTCCTTGTACATCTTTTCCTTCCTGGACCCACGGAGCCTCTGTCGCTGTGCTCAGGTAAAAAAACAACCCAACCCAACAGGTCCCTGAGGCTCAGAAAATCAGGGGGCAAGATAATTATTAAAAAAAAAAAGGGGGAAATCATTAGTTTTTGGTGAGGACACACCAGTGCTGTTCTCCAGCAGCTGCCAAAGTGATTTTTCCCCCCCAGAAAAGGTCTGGTGCTTTCTGAGAGTCATGTTCCTCTGAAGTGCCTTGTGCTGTGTGCAGAGGCCTTAATTCCTTGAAAAGAACCACAGATGATGCTTTAATTAAAGCAGATCCTTGAAAAGGCTGGAGGGCCAAGTGCTGGATGTGGAGGAGCAGAGAAATTACAGCGGCTGAGACCCCAAACGTTTCTTTGTGTGGGGTAAAAGTGCTGTGAGGTGCTGCCCAGAGCTGCTCTGGGTGAATAAATCCAGATATTGGTGACATTCTGACTGATATCCCCATAATACGAAGAATATACCAAAATCTCAGCCTGGGTAAAGCTTGTTCTAGTCCTTTTCTCCAGGGGATGTAACTCAAACTATCCATTCCCAAGCAGGGAGGACACGGATGAGGAAATCCTAAGTTGGAAGGGCCCCATGGCACGAAGGCCTTGGGTGATTTAAATGGTTTCATCAAAGGTTTAGATGGAGCTGAGAATTCAACTATTTTAAGGGCAAGGGGGGAATGATATCCCCAAGAGTTTTGGGTGCTTGGAACCTCCAGGTCTGCAACGTTTCCCAGGTGAGCTGGTACTGGAAGTACCTGTCAGAACTGGATCAGCTCTGGATGCTGAAGTGTCTCCGCTTTGGCTGGTACATCAACTTCTCTCCCACCCCCTTCGAGCAAGGGATCTGGAAGAGACATTACATTGAGATGGTGAGGGAGCTGCGTATCACCAGGCCCAAGGTACCTCTGCAACTCCCTTCCAACTGGGAAGAACCTGTGAACTGGGTGCTCTGGTCCCTACACCCTCGTGTATTTCTGGGGGGGTTTCCCCTCTAATTTTAACCAACCCCCCTGAATTTCTCCTCCCAGACTCCCTCTAAGGAGGAGTTCGTAGTCATCGACGTGCAGCCCCTCAAGAGCAGCAAAACTCCCGTGCCAGGGAGGAGGAAGAAGGAGGAGAGCAAAGATCTCCCCCCTTGGCGCTCGGCCGACCGGAATCCCACGGACACCCTCCGCTACAACTACCTGGACAACTGGGACCCCATCGAGCAGGCCAGGCAGGCGTGAGTGTTCCTCCTCCTCTCCTGGGGAGAGGTGTTTTTTAGGGGGGGGGGATATCCTGTGCCCTTTGGTGCCCGGGAAGTTCAGCAAACCTGGTTGTGAACCTCTTAAAATAAGGGTGTAAGTCCTGGGGGCTGGGTTAGGATGAGTCTGGGGAGGAGTTTCTGCACAAAACCCCCCCAGATCTCTCTCAGCCTTGCAGCCTTGTTCAGAAACATTGACATCAAACATTCTCCGGGAGAGGATTCCGTCACTTCAGGGATCTTCTGGGTGAAAGGGTTGGATCGGAGGGCAGGTGTAGGAGGGTGTGTGACCTATAGAATGTTTAAGCAGTGAGGAGTCTTTGTGTCTACACTGCCTGGATCCATCAGTTCCTGGCCTCCCAGGGTTACCTGGGCAGGCACTGGGAAAAGAAAGGTGTTCCCACCCCCAAGTGGAGCTTTGCACGTGGATCTGTGTTCCCCTTGGTGTCGGAGACTCTCCCAGTCTCGGGCTGTGGCCACTGACAGCAGCAGCAGGAGCCAGGAGCAGGAGTCACCTCTGGGAAGTGTTTCCCCGTTCCTAAAATCCCTGTTCATGGCACCTCTGACGTTCCTTCAGCCCAGTCTGAACCAGTGACCCTGCCACGAGTCCCAGCAGTGGATCAGCCCTGTGGGAATCCCCGTGGGAAGGGCTGCCTGGACTCCCCACCTCCGCAGGGAGGAGGAGGAGATTCCTCAAAAAAACCCTTGGGAACCAACCGAGCCCTGATGAAAGCACCGAAACAATGCAGCCCTGAATTCCCCCAGCCAGGGACTGTTGGGCACTGGCTCTCTTTCCCCATGGGATTAACTTTGCTGGACCCTCCGGGGTGTTCCACAGGGTTCCCGGTGCCCAAGCGAAACAAAAAAAAAAGGAAAAAAAAAATCTTTTTATGAATCACTGCTTAATCCGCGTCCCCTGCTCCTCAGATATTGCACTACTTCAAAGAGCTTCCCAGTCTCCACCTCACCCTCTCCCTGTTTCCAACCTCCAGCGCCACTTTTGGGTCCAGTTCTTGGAGGCTTTTTGACCAAATCCATTTGGACAAAACGCCTCCTAAACGACGTTTATTTCCCGGCTGTTCTAAGTGGTTTTAGGCAGCAGCTCCCAAAGGTTTCTGTGAGGTGCAGGGTCCCTTCGTGCTGGCCATGGAGAAGTGGGATAAATCCTGTTTGAAGAGCTTAAAAGTCCTTTTTTTTTTTCTTCCCTGGGTGGAGCTGCGAGTTGTTAAGGACACAGTCAATACACTCGCTGTGCTCTCCTCCTAAGCCAGGCCTGAGCCTCTCTCCGTTTGTGCAACTGCTCCAGCAAATCTGGCGTTTATCCTCAATTACAGGGGATTATTGCGAGGAGGGGAAGGAATTCGGTGAGATCTCCTTGTTTATCGGGGATCTGCCTTTAATATCGCTTAAGCTGGAGGTAATTGCAGCTGCTCGGGCTCAGCTCTAATGATTATTCAGCAGCGCAGGTGCAACGTTTCAGGTGCCGCCCCAGCCTCCCCCTCCCATCCTTCTTTTCCATGGATTCTCCTCTGCCGCCGCTTCCCAGAAACCCTCCTGGAAAAGCCCTTCATTTGCATCTCGCAGCCCGGTTGCTCCTCGTTTTGACCTGTGTCCGGGTGTGGAATGTCTGTGGAATGTCCCAGGAATGCTGTGCAAGATGATCCTCCGGGAACGGAGAGTCCCAGATAAAAATCTCCGACCTCCCCCCACCAACACCCCAGGGCGGTGTCAGGTGCAGTTATTCCTGAGATTAGAGGGGTTCTCGGAGCTCAAGGGCACGGACAAACCGCTGGTGGATGTCAGAGGGAACGAAATCTGTGTAAATCGGGATGCCTGAACAATGGGAGCCGTTTCCCGAGGTTTGCTGAAGGGAGTCTGGGAGAGGAAACGGGATTTGCTGCGGCCCGGGGTGAACACAGATTAAAAAAGGAGGGTTTCCTCGAGGTCCCGAGAACTTGCAGGAAAGCCGAAACGACGGCAGAGAAGGAAGGAGAGGGTGGAAACCTGGGAGCCAACCAACCATTCCTTCCATGGAGGGAACTCTGTGAATAACCGGGATCCCATCAAAGGAATTCCTGACGCCACCATCAAAGCAAGGTGCGGGGATCAAAGTTAGTCTGCCTCGTTTCTCTGCAGTTTGAGAGGTCAGGAACACAAGTCAGTTCTTCCTGACTCTTGGAGCTCCACCTCACTCCACAATTTGGTTTCTGGTGCAGAGGGAGGGGAGGACTCTGCTGTCCCTCAGCTCGGGGTGTGCACACTGCAGAGCTCAGGGAACACAGAATGGTTTGGGTGGGAAACGACCTTAAAGATCACCCCATTCCATGGGCAGGGACACCTCCCCTGCCTTTCCTGGGGCACTTCCACAGCTTCTCTGGGAAACCTGTGCCTGCCCACCCTCACAGGGAAGGATTCCGTCCCAATCTCCCACCTAAATCTTTTCTCCTTTAGTTTAAAGCTGTTCCCCCTTGTCCTATCACTGGGATTTTTTTCCTGATGGGTTTCTTGCTCAGAAAGGCAGGAGTTTGTGCTCTCAGAACTGAGTGGGAAACGCCGTCACTGCGCGAAGGAGGCGGGATGTGGATCCCTGGAAAGGCTCCCTGGGAGGATCTTTGGTTTAGTCGGGGCAGTGAGGGAAAAGATTTGCACTCCCTGAGCAGTGAAATTAAGGAGAGCGACGATCAGATGCCGGGCTGGGGGAGTGGGGAGGCGAGGGAGGAGAGACACAGCCAGGGGTTGGGTTACAAACTGCCTGGAAGGGGTGACCAGAACCCCCCAGCACAGTCAGAGCCGTGACCATCCATCCCCAGGAGCATTTCTGGAAGGTCTGGTTCCTTTTCTGCCTCAATTGTCCAAGGAGCTTTTCGTTATATGCACAACCCCCTCCCCAGACAACCCCAGAGACCAGCAAGGGTTTGTCTCTTTGGGCACGAAGGGGAAGATTTTCATTCCCCAGCCAGGGGATTTTTTTTTTTCCGTGGGATTGCAGGAGGGGAGTTTCACACCCTCACGCTTGTGCTGGGAGGCATCTGCTGCTTGTGCTGCTCGCTGCCAATAAATCAAAAGATCTGCCTCCCGCTTTTATCCTGAATAACGAACTCCGGATTCCAGCGCGGCTCTGGATCCCTGCCAACGTGTCCCTGTGCCTCAAGAAAGGGCCCTGCTGCTCCTGGTGACAAAGCCCAGCCTCCTTCCCCTCCCTCTCCCAGCCGGCTCCGGCTTCTGGAAGGCAGCGCTAATTCCCCGGGATAATTTATGGACGTGGGCTGGCTCTGAAAAACAGCCCCGTATTGTCCCCGGCGCGTTTGCCCGACGAGAAGATAATTACTTTCAGTAATTGTTCCGTGACAAGGACGTGGTGTGTCCCCCGTTCCTGAATAGAACATTCCCAGTAAGAATATTTTTGGCCAGGACTGGACGGGGATGTGGGTCCCTTCCAGATCACCTATTCCATGATTTTATATCTGGAAACGTTTGTCTCTAAGATCAATGAATAAATACCTTGTTGGAGTGCTAATCCCCCAGCCTCTTTTACTCCACAAGACTACCCAGAAAAAAAACTCTCAAATTGATTTAGTTCAACCCCTTTGCTGTGGATTTCCCTGAGCTGCTGGAATGTGTTATCTGGATTTAGGCTAAATCGGGAAGTCCGGAGCTCAGGGGATGTGTTTGAGAGCTGTGACTTAAAAACCAGTTTATCAGGAGTTAAAAAAACAGTTTAATGTGAATTACAAACCAGATGTTTGTGGCACCATCAGGAGGGGTTTTCTTCTTCTTCTTCTCCTGCCCAGGGAATCAGCTCCACATCCCAGGCTGATCCCGTTCCGTTGGGTTTTGCAGGAGAAGGAAAGGAGGAGGGGAGACCCCGGACCTGAGCAGGCAGGCAGCCCTGAGGAAAAAGAGAGGGGGACGTGGATCCAAGGAGCTGCGGAAGGAAAAACCCCTGGCGAGTATCTCCAGCCTGGAATGGCTTCGTTTCACCTGTTTTCTAAATTAATTAACCTGGTCAGGAATTCCCAAGGAATCAGGAGTTCCCCCTGGTTTTAGGGTTGTCACCATTGCAGGGGATGAGCTGTGCTTTTATTATCCCCCACCTCAAAATCCAGCCACTCCTGACCACAAGGCAATAAAGCTGAGCTTGAAAAGAAATTAAAAAAGAAATACATATAAACGTAATTCCCCGGGAATAATCCAAAATTAATTTCCATTTATTACCTTGGGAAACCTTGCCGAAATGAAGGCCTTTGAGGAAGGCTCTTCTTTTAATCAAGCCCAAATAAAGAGGTTTAATGTGGAGATCTGTCAGCAAACCCTGAGCAGAAGAAGAGCCCGTGATGAAAGAGGAAACATGCCCAGGGCGAGCAAACATCGACTCAGATTGAAAGGAAGCCCTTGAAGAGATCAATGAGTCAAGTGCAGAAAGTCAGGGGAGGAAAGAAAAGTTTTATCCTGGGATCCAGAGCTCTCAGCACTGTTCATGCAGATTTATATTCTGCAAACCTCGTTTTATTTGCTCAACATAATTATGTTTGTTCGCTCTTCTTACCAAACAATTTCTCCAAAAAATGCCCTGAGCTGTTGGTCTGCAGAACCTGCATTTCTTTTGAATCTCTGGGATCTTTCCAAAGGAATAAACTTCTTGTTAAAGATATTTTACCTTTTTTTTTTTTTATATATATACTGCTTATGTTAAAATAAAACCCCAGGCTTTAAACTGCAAGACTTGAAGCACCAAGACTGGGATCAGCCACAGGGGGGGAATTTGTGCGTTAACATCTGAATTGATGAATTAATTAATGGCTTAGTGGCATTAATTTCTAACGGGGAAACTACAACAAACAAAGCACATGATGCCTGTGCTACACAGGGGTATCATTCAGGGATAATCTGGAATGTGTAGGGATATCTTTTAGGGATAATATGGAATGTGTAGGATGTGGGGGTGTTCTCAAGGGGTTCCGAGGGTTTGGGGGGTGACGCTCTCTGCTCTGCTCTTCCCTTCCCAGCTCTCGCCCTCTCCAGGTCCTGAGCCTCTTCCCAAACCACCAGTTCGTCCCAGTTGGGCCACTCCTCAGTCAACTGGGACCCTGCCCCCCAAGGCAGCAGCAAAGGCCCTGGCCCAGAGCTGCAGGTGGAACGCCGGGATACGGCCGGCACCGGTGCGGGCGGCGGTGCCAGAGCCCCGTGGGAGAGGAGCTGGAGCTGTGCCGAGGAGGAGCGGCAGGACTCCGTGTCCGTGAGATGTCCTGGCCCCTGGGGAGGCTCTTCTGGGGACCCACAGCATCCAGATGGTGGAATCAGGGAGTGGTGTGGGTGGGAAGGGACCTTAAAGATCATCCAGTGCCACCCCCTGCCATGGGCAGGGACACCTCCCATTGTCCCAGGGGGATCCAACCTTTCCTTGGACACTCCCAGGGATGGGGCAGCCACAGCTTCTCTGGGAAACCTGTGCCAGGGCCTGCCCACCCTGCCAGCCAGGAATTCCTTCCCAAACTCCCATCTCTCCCTGGGAAGCCATTCCCTGTGTCGTGTCCCTCCAGCCCTTGTCCCCAGTCCCTCTCCAGCTCTCCTGGAGCCCCTTCAGGCTCTGGAATGTTCTCCAAGCTCTCCCTGGATCCTTCTCCTCTCCAGGCTGGACAGAGGGGCTCCAACCCTTGGAGCATCTCCGTGGCCTCCTCTGGAGTCTCTCCAGCAGCTCCACGTGCTCCTGCTGTTGTTCCCAGAGCTGGATGCAGGATTCCAGGTGTGATCTCACCTGAGTGGGGCAGAATTCCCCCCCTTCCCCTGCTGTGGGATCAGCCCAGGGCACGGTGGGTTTCTGGGATGGGATGCCCATGGATGGGGCGCGTTGAGCTTCTCATCCTCCGTCCAAAATCCACAGACTCTGCCAAGTCCTGGAGAGAAGCTGAATTTTGTGCCATTTCCACCTTGGTTTGGTGTCGTCAGAGAGGATGTGGGGTATGGAGGACAGGGAATTCCTGCACACGGCCGGGAATTCCCAACCTGTCCATGAGGAAAGGGACAGTGGGAATCAAACAACCTAGAAAGGAAAATGATCCCCGAGGGATTGCCTTTGGATTAGGGGCAATTTGCAAGGCAAAACTATGTTTGGAGGGTTGTTTCTTTTTGTATCAGAGAGACAAATCCCATCTGAATTCCTTCCAGGACCTTTGTGAACTCTGGCAGGTTTTTTCACCCAGTGCTCCAGCTGGGCTTTGCCAGGGAATGTCTGTGGGCTCTCAGGGAAAGCAAAGGTGGGTTTGGTGGGTGATTCTTTTCTCTCTGATGAGATGATGAACGGAGAACAACCTTTCCCTTCAATCCAGGTTTCTAAAGGTATTTGAGGTATTAAATGCCACCCAAATCCCAGGGATTGGCTGAGCACCTCAGTATGTTTAGGATGGGGATTCTCTGACTGAGCTGATCCCGACGTTATTTCTCTTCCCTGCAGCGTCTCCCGTGTTTGAGGCTCAGCCCTGGCACGTTCCTCCCTCCAGCCAAGGATCTGACTCGGAATAAGGGAGGATCCAGCCTGTCCTGCAGCCAAGCAGAGCAGAAACTGATCTCCCTGGAAAGGGGAAAACAACAGCAATGTTGCTCCTGGCCCCTTTTCCTGTTGCTTTATTCTCTTTTCCTTCTGGACACGTCGCCTCCGCAAGGTTCACCTGGAATTTTGGACCACGGGGACACTTGTTTGGGGCTGCTGGAGAAGGGAATCAAATCCCACCCTCTGGATGGCAGCACTTGTTATTTAGGAGAATGTAAATCACGGGGTTTTGGGACCACTGAGGAAATTCCCTGTAAGTGCAACGAGTGGTTTTTAAGGAGAAGGGATGGGAATGCCCAGCAGGGAGAGGGCTGGGATTTAACTGAACTTTTCCCCGTCTTGGGAAGAGTCACAGGGATCCTCAACATTCAGGGAGTAGAAATCCCATTTCAGAGGAAGTGCCAACTTCCAACCATGGGATCACTGAGGTTGGGAAAGACCTTTGAGATCATCAAGTCCAACCATGTTCATTATCCACAAAGGGATTGATCCATCGGTGTTTCCTTGGCTTCTTCAGTCCCAGCTGTTCCAGCTGTGGGTTTTTTGGACTTTACAGCACACACTGTGCCTTTGCTGAAGCAGATCACGTGTCTGAAGTGCCCACTGTGCATTTTCAAGCTTAAACCTTCCCCTGATTCATAACATTTATTTGGTAGTAAAATAACTCACAGGAATTTCCAGGAACGTGCCAAGCCAAGCAGATTATCCTCGAAACAACTACAAAATGCCTTGATGGAACTCCTGATAATCAGAATCAATACCTACTTAATAAATACCTACTTAGAAACATGCTGTGTGTCGAGCAAACACGCCTTACATATCGTTCCTGAGGTGGCAAAACGGGGTCAGGATTTGGAATGGGGAGGGGAAAAACACGGGAGAGAGAGAGTCTGGAATCCCAGGGAGACCCCCGGGGGAGGTAAAATCACAGGCAGAGGCAGGTCCAGACACTGGAGGAGGGCACAACCCAGCACATCCCCGGGGATGGGAACTCGGTTCAGCCCTGAAGGCAGGAGGATGAAATGGGAGAGGATGGTTCAAACCCTATTTCCATCTGGGATCTCTCCAGTTTTATCTGTCATTTGGTGAGACGTTTTGTTTTGTTTTTTATTTTGGGGCCTGTTTTTCCTTGCTGTTTTTCCTCTCTCCCCCTCTGCACCCCTGTTCCACCCAGGCAGCCCCTGCCCACAGGCAGGTTCGTGACCCACCCGAACCCAGAGGGTGACCAGGAGATTTGGGAGCTGGTGGCCCCAGCAAGGCTCCCACCTTGTCCCTGAATTGTCCAACCCCTCCTGGAGCTCTGGCAGCCTTGGGAAGTGCCCATTCCCTGGGGAGCCTGGGCAGTGCCCCACCACCCTCTGCAGGGGGAAGAACCTTTCCCTAAAATCCACCTGCGGCTGGTCTGGGGATGGAACTGCTCCTCCTTACACCCACTTTGAACCTTTCTCCTTGAAACCCACACCTGTTTGCCCCCATTCTCCCAGTGCTGAGCAAACACAGCGTCCTTGGGGGTGCCCCCAGAGCCCCTCAGGATCCCCTCCCCTCCTTCCTACCGTCCCCAGCGCCTCTCCGGGAGCTCCTGGGGAGCCTGAGGATCTCCGGGAGGGATTTTCAGCCTTTCGTCAGGAAAATTCAGCCTGTTTTCCCCTCCCCAGCTCGAGGCTTTGCTACCATCTAGCGTTGGTGGTCTGGGGGTCCACCGGGGCGATCCCAGACATTCGTGGGCAGCGGGAAGCAGAATTCCCACGCAGGGTCCGGCAAACCCCTGGGGAAGGCTGGGTTTTAAGGGGGAAAACAGGGATGATCCCAACCCATGGAATTTGAATCAGGTGGACTCTTACCTTGTCCCTTTTAATCCCCAGTCACAGGAACAGCGACACTGGTGTTCTCGTACCCCAGGGGTGCCGGGTCCCTCGGCACAGGAGATGCCCAAGGGATGGAGCGTCTCTGTGCCCTGGGAAGGCTGAGGGACATGGGGAGGGATCTCATCCCTGAGTGTCCGTGTGTGCAGGGACATGGCTCAGCAATGGGACAAGAGGAAGGGGCAGGAATCGATGCCCAGGAATTTCCACCCGGGCATAAGGAAGAACTCCTTCCCTGTGCAGTGACCGAGCACTCAACAGGTCGCTCAGAGAGGGTGTGGATATTCCAGAGCTGTCTGGATGCAATCCTGTTCCAATGTGTTCTGGGATGGCCCCACATCCCTCACGAACCCCCTTATTGCCTCATGGACCCCTAATACCTTATGGATCCCCCCCTTCCCTCACGGATCCCCCCATACCCTTACAGACCCTCCATCCCCTCAGGGATCCCCTCATCCCTCTCACAGACCCCCCATTCCCCTCACTGACCCCTGTTAATCTCTGAAGGACTCCCCCCCCATTCCTTCACGGCTCCCCTCATAGATCCCCCCATTCCCTTATAGATCCCCCCCTTTTCTCATGGATCCCCACATTGCCTCACGGACTCTCCCTTCCTTCAGGGACCCCTCTCATCCCCCTCTCAGATCTCTCCATGGATCCCTCCCATTCCCTCATGGATCCCCTCATTCTCTCATGGGTCCCCCCCTCCATTCCCCGATGGATCC
>WEKX01024428.1:15298-33248 GCA_013390025.1 Pitta sordida
TCCTGATCCAGTCCACTGTAAACCCATCCAAACCACAAGCCTCCAGGTTCACCAGGAGTTTGTTATGAGGGACAGTGTCAAAGGCTTTACTAAAATCCAGGTACACCACATCAACAGCTCTTCCCTCATCAACCAGGCGGGTCACCTGATCATAGAAGGAAATTAGATAGCGCAAATAACTAAGGTATGACTTGCTGGGTATCCTCCTCCCCTTAACATCCCCTTGTGTCATTATATCAAAACTATTATTTTGTATGGTACTAATTATCAAATTATATTTAAATAAATGGATATTAATGGCATGGATTTGATAACAAATGAGAGATTAAAGGCAAAAACCCTAAAATCCGGTGTATTACCGTGTAAAAGCACAAAATGGCAACTTCTAATACAGAGACTGTTTCTATTATTGCTTATTTGTCTAGGAAGAAATGGTGCTTTTTTTTCCCTCCTACAGCATTTCATGAAAACAAGTGTATTTATTTTTCTATCATAGAACCAATTTACCATGAAAAAATGCAAAGTTCAAAAGTGATTTTTTTCTAAAGCATGTAAATTGAGCACACAGGAACCACTTCTTATCCTCCTGAGGCAGAAACTGTAAATTTAATTTTAACAAGCCAGATGCAGTCAATATGAATTTGTATAATAAGCCTCAGCAATATTAAAAAAACCCAAACTGATTGTTTGTAGTGTGGAGGTAGTAGTAGTTAATACTAAAGTGAATACAGAGTTGTTGTAGTCATTTATGCAAAAAAACGCTACTACATTATTTGTATCTACAAGTTTGAGATTATTAAATAATAACTAATAATAATAATCAAAAGAATGGTCTCTGGAGATTAAGGACTGCAAAGTCCAATGTGAAGTCTTCAGTAAAGGAAAGAACTGTCTGTCACATTGAGGAGGGTATGGTGCACTTTCAAAAATCATTTACAAATAGAATTTGTTCTGTGAAGCCACTCACACTGGATATCACTCAGAGTACATTCCTTCAGATATTTACCAGTATTCAGCAAGGGTCAGCTTCTTCCTAAGGGATCAGGAGCTATGAGCCAAGGACCAGCCAGGCCTGGCAGAGGTCTCACCAAGAGGCACTATCCCTCAGTGAGCAGAACTGGGTACTGTAACAGGGTGTATCAACAGTTCTGAGAAGACAAGTGACAAGCTGATGTCAGAATCCATCTAGCAACAGGAAAGAGTGACAGGAATGGGGCTGGAGAAAGATCCTGAGGTCCATTCTGGCAACAGAACTGAAAAACAGCACTCCTATGGGGCAGGGAAATTGGACTCCTTGGTCCATGTGCAGAAGTGTAAAGAGATTTCAGGGGAGACTGGAAGGGGTCAGCAAGCTCTAGTGGTGCCTCAGAGCCCTGATAATATGTAATTCTGTTCCCATGTGTGAAAAAGCTATTGACAATAACATTTTGGGACTTATTCTTTATTAACTAAATTAATTTGAAAATAAATTAATTCATTAAGGGAGATGACTAGTTGTGGTTAAACTCCTCAGAACTCTTTTACTCATTCCAGTTTTTTTGAGACTTCTCTCCTGTTTTTAAGGCTGTCTACTGAAATATAAAAGGAACTAAGAAATAAACCAAGGAAAGCGTAATACCTAGAGCAACTCAGAAGAAAACAAGTACTCATGCCCATGATCATAAAGTACAAAAAAATAGCTACAAAATTGAGCATGGCACACAAGCAGCTTGAATGTTTAAAAACGTAAGATAATTAGGAAACAGGTTTTCTTTCCAATAGCCAGAAAGAAGCTATTCATCAGACCTAGGTAGCACAGCTGCCAAGGGCAGAAATTATAGTGTGCCTGCTGATTTTACTGTTTTATATTTTTTACTGTTACATTTAGGAAACTTTCAAACTGATGTTCTTCATCACCCTTCTGGATATACAAACTGATTCAGTCTTTTCAATCCATTAATACCTATTTTTCAAGGTGCTGATTTCAGCAGGGTAAGGGTTAATTTTCTTTACAGTGACTGATTTTTTTGTCTATTATATTTGAATGTTTTGTCACTAGTAATCAGCATGCTGTTAGTACTTATGGATGAAGTCTTTGCATGATATGGAAGGATATTCATGATCTTGAGTAATGGCCAATCATCTTATGGTACTCATTAATAAGTAGAAATTAAATCATCAGTCAGCAATTAAAAAAAATATAAATCAAGAATAAAGTGTCCCAGGGAGAGAATTCATGTCATAATAATTACATGGTTCACTGTAGAAGATGTGTGGTTATTACGGTGTTAGAGGTTTTGCTTTACATGTCTACAAAGGAAAAGTTTTAATCGTTTCTTTCTTTCTCCCCCCCATGCATGTCCCTGTTTTTCTTTCCCCTCTCACCACTACGGGGGTGGGGGGACGGGGGCTGTGGGCAGCGTGCGAGGAGGTCCCCCGATTTTTTTTGCCCCCCAACCCCTTGCCATCGCCAGGGTGGTGCCGGTGGCGCGGCCCCAGAGTACCGATGCAGCGTGTGGCGGCGTGTCTGCCTGGTTCCCTGGAGTGGCTGGGGGAGCACCGGTGGTCACCCCGATGATGACGTAAAAAACCAGTTCTTCTGGAGAGACAGACAAGATTGACAGCCCTGGAGCCGCATCCCATTGGACACAGAGACACTNGAACCAGGACATAAGTTGGCGATTCCAGAGCAGCTAATTAAGTAAGTCAAAATCCTTTTTAAACCAGTTTAATCCAGAGAAAATGCATTCCCTTGGCTCTGAACTACTAACTAGCATGCAAGAATTGAGAATTCACAGAATCACACAGAATCACANGTCCCTGTTTTTCTTTCCCCTCTCACCACTACGGGGGTGGGGGGACGGGGGCTGTGGGCAGCGTGCGAGGAGGTCCCCCGATTTTTTTTGCCCCCCAACCCCTTGCCATCGCCAGGGTGGTGCCGGTGGCGCGGCCCCAGAGTACCGATGCAGCGTGTGGCGGCGTGTCTGCCTGGTTCCCTGGAGTGGCTGGGGGGGCACCGGTGGTCACCCCGATGATGACATAAAAAACCAGTTCTTCTGGAGAGACAGACAAGATTGACAGCCCTGGAGCCGCATCCCATTGGACACAGAGACACTACCGGGGAGGAACTAAAAGGGTTTTAAAAGCTACAGCGGGAGGCAGCCTGGTCTCTCTCTTGCTCGCACTGAAAACACCGCTGCTCGACTGCATCCTGCATCCCGTGGCCACCTCCCCCCAGCTGCATCCTGCATCCTGCGGCAGTTTCCTCCCAGCTGCATCATCCGTCGCCTCTCACTAAAGCCCCTCCCTGAAGATAGCCGGACATTGCTGTCATTTTCATCTGGGTTTTGCCATTTTTGGGACTTTCCTTTTGGGTATTGTTATTTCAGTGAGGGACACTCTGTTTGTATGGGTGGTTTTGGGGGTGGTTGGGGTATTTCCCTGTTGTTTGTCAGTGTTAGTTTGATTCATATACATACCATTTTTCANGTAGCTTGAGGCCGTGCCCTCTCGTTCTGGTGTCATCAGCCTGGAAGAAGAGGTCTACACCCATCTGGCTGCAACCTCCCCGCAGGTAGTTGTAAACAGCAATGAGTTCACCTCTGAGCCTCCTCTTCTCCAGACTGAACAGTCCCAGTTCCTGTAGTCGCTCCTCGTAGGGCCTGCCCTCCAGTCCCTTCACCATCCCCGTTGCCCTTCTCTGGACCCTCTCAAGCAGCTCAACATCCCTCTTAAACTGAGGAGCCTAGAACTGCACACAGTACTCAAGATGAGGTCTGACCAGCGCTGTGTCGGTCCCTGGACCAACTGACCACACTGTTCCTGATGCAGGCCAGGATGCCATTGGCCTTCTTAGCCACCTGGGCGCACTGCTGGCTCATATTGAGTTTCCTATCGATCAACATTCATGGGTACATCAAAAAGAAAAGAAAGCTGGTAACTGTACTGTACCAAGCTGAACAACTTACAGTTTAAAAAATGCTAGTTAATGGAAATAGAAGTCATCAAATTATCCACTTTGGCAAAACACAACAAAGCAAGACAGATGACATTCATTAAGTCTCAATGCTTTGTTAAATAGCATGTACATATTTTTTTATCATCATTGACTATATTGTGGTTTTCCATCATATCAACAAAGTTATTTTGAGGCAGTCTCTCTGTCTTGCCTATTTCACTTACTGATATCAATCTGAAGCAAGGAAGAAACTCCCATGAGATGGAGAGGAAAATGACACTTAGGCTCAAAGCAGTTATCAGAACTAAATTCAATATGAATCATGTTGTAGTAAACAAAACCTTCTGTAATATTTGCAGAGTGTCATGTAGTGTCATGTTTTACCCACCCCCACCTTCTGCAAAATGCTTGGAGTTAGTTCCTGGCACCAGAAAAACACTGTCCAATTCATGAGGATCTGTACGAATGCCAACATTGACTGTGCCTCATTGTGATGCAGGAGGTATAATAGAGTAACTGGATTTTTCTTTAACCTTAGCCTCTCAACACACACAGAGATTGTGTCTCTCTAGACAGTATGGTTCTCTGCTCTTTTACTCTGTTTATTGTGAAATCATAATATGTCTGGAAGTATAACTTTATTTTATCCCTTTTAAAAGTGGGCAGTACCTTACTTAGCATGTAAGTTTGCTGTTATATTCCATTTAAATAGCCCTGTGGTCACAGTGTTGTGCAATAAAAAAAATCCACTATTCTGCTCTCATTATTTATGCCAGCCAATGTTTCATTATAACAGTCATAACAATTCAGTTCTGAAATTCACCACAAAATCTTTGCAGATTTTATACTTTAAATGATTTTTCAAAGTGGAATTGTAGATACTGTTTTTACTGAATTTCAAACCCCTCGAAATGAAAAGTGATCATTGTTAAATTATGAACACTAAAAGTTCTTAAGACACTAAGAATATTTTAAGATCATGCACTTTGTAAATTCCAAAGTCATATACAATAAAATTTAGCTGATACAATATACTTAACTTCAAGGATATATGTCTTATTATACATAGTGCAAAATGCATTATCAAAATATTGCACTGAGTTAACTATTTTTTTCTATGTCTAACAATAAAGAAAAACGACACATTCATCCCCTGGAACTCGTTGGGGAGTTTGTTTTGCGCAGGTCCCCATGAGTTCGGAAATTGGTGAAGATAGCTAACCTATGAATATTCAATTAGGCTACACCCATAGCCACATCCCCTCTACTAATAGGATCTGGAGGACAGTCCTGGGAGCTTGACTTGCTCTGTAGAGGCTCATAAAAGCAGAGGAAATGCTTTTTGCCACTTTCCAGCCAAGGAATCCCAGCTCCTCAACAGGAGCTGCATTCCCAAGTACAGAACCCTTGCAGCAGCTGTCATGGACAGAAACCTGGAAGCCGGCGCCTGCCCCACTCCCCCCACCCCACAGAGCCAAATGTGCACAGACAGTCCTGCCACGGTCCTTTCCCTGCCGTGTCTGTACTGGGTTTTATTGGGCTTTCTGGTTGCTGGTGTATATATCTTCTGTTCAAACACGTCAGAGGCACCATGCTGCTCCACAGCAGGACCCTGGGGGAGGCTTGGGGAATGGGACTGGTGTTGGGCGTGGCAACAGCATGCGTACCCTAGCGCTTTGCAACAGGAGTGACAACTGCATGGTCTGGGACAGTTGCCACTGTCAAAGGGGCTGTGGTGCACCCAGCCAGCTTGCTATGATGCAAGCAAGCATGTGACAGACACACTGTGCCATGTTTGGGGCAGGTGTTCCGTTTGGGTTTTCTTTTTCTGGGACTGCAACAGCCCTGAGCGCAGCTTTCAACTTTCTGTCATGGATGGCAGTGCAAACCAGGTAGAACTGAGTCAGGCTGCAGAGCCAGGGCAGCCGCAGAGGTTTACTCCCAGTTCTCCATCAAGTAACAAGAAATTCAGAGGTGTTTGCAGATGCAAGGGTCACTCCGCTCCTCCCTCGCCCTGGGCCGTGCCCGGCTGTCCCGGCACAGGCTGCCAGTGTGAGGCCGCCCCGCGGGGCTGGGGTGCCTGGATGCGAGCTGGACAGGCCCACAGATTCTTGGGGTGGCAGGGGTGTCCGAGTCAGAGGGGGCTTAGAAACGGTTCCCCTTGCTTCCCCATGCTCAGCCAGTCCGAGGGGAGAAGCAGAAAAGTGCCCGGAGCCCTGCGGAGTTCCAGGGGGTGGGCCAATGGGCATGGCCTGCATGCATATTAACGACCTGCAGTTCTTTGCGAGGTTAGGGTTTCGCGACGGCATTGGCCTGTACCTTTCCTCGGGATGGAGGAGGTATACCTCTACTATGTATTAAAAAGAAAATCGTTCTAGTTATTATTTTTTAAAATTAGTATATACTTTTATACATTATACTTTGGAGGCTTTATAATCTCTTTTAGAACCTGAGAATCATAAAACTATGAAATTGAGTAAGTCACATGTACCCAGTAGTGAGATACTGAAGATTCCAGGAGCTAAAGAGATCAAAACAGAAACCAAGATCTGCATTTTTAAAAAGAGCTTAAGTGGGATTCTTTTCTAGCGTTAACATCAGTTGATTTGTTAGCTGTAAAGTGCTCAAAGTATAACTCAGCTAACAAAAACTTCAGGCCCCTGAATTTAAATATTTCCAAATACAGTGTATCCTCGCTGCATTGCAACCCCTCCTTTACGACCTCGCTGATTTGTGAGGAAAATTTCTCTCAATTCAGTTTTGGGGATTTGCGATGCTCCCCAGCCCATGCATGCGCAGTGCCTCTGCTTCACCGGGGGGTGATGCTGGCACTCCCTGTGGGGTAGGACTGACCCGGCCCCGCAGGTAGGGCGTGTAGTTTCTCTGGCTTGCCGTGGCATTTAGAGCCCTGCGGCCCCATGCCCCAGTCCCTGACCTGGTCCTGTGTGTCTCCACATCCAGTCCCTACAGTGGAAGGGTCGCGCCACAGTATGCCCCAGGTGGCCACTGAGACCCAGCGCAGGAATGCCAGCCAGAGCCCAGGGACACCCCTTCCCCGCCATGGAGGCAGTGCGAGCACATGTGGTGGCAGCAGCCAGGTGGTGGCTGCAGAAGTGGCTGGGATGGTGCAGAGGTGGGATATGCCCACTCTGTGGCCACGCCATGCTGGCAACTCTGGTGGGCCGGGAAAACATGGGGCTGGGATGGCGTGGGACCGGGCATCGAGGATGGGGAGTGGGGGAGGAGCGGTGCAAGGTTTGTGCTGCTGGAGGGGTCGTGCAAACACACACGATTGCAACAGCCTGGTCCTGGCTGCAGATGAGGAAGCGGCAGCAGAATTTATTATTTAAATAATACTGTTGAAAAGAATGATCTTTTTTTTGCATCAAAACAGTCCAACTAAATTAAGATAAGCTGTGTAAATAGTCCTCTGTTTCTTTTCTGAACCAGTATTTTTAAAAATAATTTAATTCACCATTTTAATATATACAGTAATCCTTCAAATTTTGTGTGCCTTTGGGGTGGGCTGGGTTCCAGAAAAATGCTGTGATAATTGAAATCCACAAAGTAATAGTAAATACAGTAAAACCACTAAATATTATAAAGATAGTAAATACAGTAAAGTCAAAAGGGGAAAACCCCTTATGTATTGAAGCTGCAAATGACAAACCATGAAGTAATGAGGGATAACTGTATTTTGGAAGAGAAATTTCTTTGTATCTCGTTTATTTTTCTACTAACATATTATTGAAATATTTAAAGATGTAGACAAATATGTATACAGGGTGGTTTTTTTTGGGGGGGGAAGTTTTCACCCCATTTATATAATAAAATGTTGCTAGTTTTCATTCATAATGGTATGTCAGTTTTCAACCTGTCATCTAATAGTCTTTTGTTAAATTTATTTTACTCTCTTGTTGGTAATTAACTGTATTTTTTAGTTTAGCCAGTGTTTAAGACCAAATATTTTCCTTTCTTGTAATACATAAGGACTAAAAAAAAAGAAATAAAAACCTTTTTAAGATGTTCATAGCCCCTGTGTTCTGTAAAGTAACAGTATTGATACACTGAGAAGTGCAATAAAAAATGGTGCTCCATTTTAAAGGAAGTTTTTAATTAGAGTTAATTGGTTACCAAACCATGTTACTGAAAGATAGATGTAGGAGAGAAGCCTTTCGCATAAGAACATACAAGGGAGTGATGGAAGGAGAAGATGCAAATCTGGTAGCTTACATTGTTGATCTGCAGACCCATGGCCCTAGATGAAGACCTCTCCATTGACTCAGAAATACAATTGGGGAATGCTTAAAAGAATAGTTTCTGAGAGGTATGACTATTTTGTTCTTCTCTGTTTCAGAAGAAGAAGCAGATGCAAAGGATGATATGATTTCAAAATTTTCACTTCTGTTGGAGTGGAAAGACACCTAAAAATTGATTTTCCCATTATAGGTAAATATTATTTTCCTTAGTTTTTCTATTATGTGTTTAGTTTGTGATATTTTTAGAAGGCAGAGGCTGAAAACCTGTGGTCAGTATTTAGTTGGTCCTTTAACTAAAAAAAAGAAGAAGAATGAAAGTAGGTTAGAGTTTCATTTGGTGTTTGTTCCTTCCCAGATACTTTGAGCTCTCGCCTTGTTGTAAATCACAATGTAGCAGAAAAGTCTCACAGGTGAGTCTAAGTATAGTTGACCTGTTCAATGTTAATGTGCCAGTGTAGAACCCTGAAGATTAGTAGAAGCACTGTGCTTCTCAGAAAGATTCCTGATGTCTCATCCACGATGAATTCAGTTGTTTGTCTTGACACAATGTTAGGGCTCCATGCATTCAGGTAGCTGAAAAAACGTAATGAGTAGGATTACAATTTGAAGCACACAAATATTTTTGTGGCATATTTTTATTTCAGGTATTATATGAAATTGTGAAACAACTACACATGGGGAGGTTTAGACTGGATATTAGGAGGAGCTTTTTCACAGAGACAGTTGATTCCTCAGTGGAATGGTCTGTCCAGGGAGGTGTTGGAGTCGCCATCCCTGGAGGTGTTTAAGAAAAGACTCGATGAGGAGCTCAGTGATATGGTCTAGATGATGGGAGGCTCAGATGAATGGAGCATGGTGCCCATGGCTCTAGGGTAGTGGATTCATTCCCTGGGTGGGCACTCACTTGGGAGTTGGACTAGATGAACCTTGTGGGTCCCTTCCAACTCGGAATAAACTGTGAACTAATTTATTTATGTAGGTGTGGCAGGACATTTAAAGAAGAGGGAATTGATTATTCATGCTGAGCACAGTTTCTACACATTTTTTCATTCACTTACTTGGCTGCTAAGACCCCAAATGTAGATCAAACAATATTTGTTTGGAAATCAGACATATCTTTTTTCGTGTCATTTTTAATTAACAGTTAAAATTGATAACTTTATTTCCGAGTATCCCAACATCCCCAGCTAACAGCATGGTTTCAAAAGTAAACATTGCTACTTATAAATATTAGTTTTCGCAGACCACTTGATTTTTCTTTAGGGAACAATCATATAGTGAGAATCTCTTTGCATCAAGCTCTTTTTCTCCGTGTCTTTTTTATGTCTGAAAAATCATAAAATAATTTATATTACAATAGTTACTTTTTCTCTTTGTGATTCTGTTATTTTGTTAGTTAGAGCACTTCTAATTTATTTGAGGGATTCTATGGCTATTTAGAATGCAGAATGAGTTAGGTTTCATTTGAAATAGGAACTTAACTATTTTTTAAAGTGTAAGTCCTATATTAGATAACAAGAAGAACTGAAATGGAAGATTTTAAAAAAATACGAACAATGGTTGTGATTTCCTGAAGTTACCATAACTTAAAGAAGACATATTCAAAATTAGAATATTTTAAAATTATTAAATAGAAGTCTTAGAAAGCTAAAAATACACCGGGGAAGACATTGAGAAGTTCTGGTCAGACAACAAAGTACGGTGGATAAAAGACCGTGTCATAAATCAATTACATGGAAGTATATCACAGAATCACAGAATCACAGAANAGATTGGGGGGGGGAAAAGTACAGATAAAGAGGTCTGTATTGTTGGAATTTTTATGTGTCTTTTTAGATACTGGATGTTATGTTTGAGTTCTTTCTCTTGCAATTTAAATACTCACCATGATATTTAATTTCACTAATTGACTGATTTCAGCATGAAATTTGTTTTATTTTTCTTAAGAAAGCAAATCTATTTGTTTAATTTAGGACATATTTATTTTCTTTATTTTTATTACTGATAAAGAAATAGAAAATCTGTAACAATTCAAAAATATTATAAAATTAACTGCTCTTACTCAGATAGCAGATAAATATTCTGTCAAATGTCTTTAGCGAGTGGAAGAAAAAAGAAATTGACTTTCCTAAGGAATTTTTCAATTTTTTCTAGAAAGTAAATAATTTTAAAACGTATAGTTTAGATGTCATAAGTTTTCTCTTTTGATCTATATAGAGTAACATAAACCCCAATTATTTCTAAAACTTTAAGAGGAATTAGTTGTTCTGAAAACATGAAGTGTCTAGGAGTCTTTTGAATCGAAATAGGACAAGGCTTCAACTGACAGTACTGTCTAAGAGACCATACACTTTTCATTCTATATTTAAGTTAAACTTATCAATTATTTGGCTTCACTGTGCATTCAGTGAAGTCAGAGGTAAAGTCATTACCTTAAATACACCCTTATTTTTTAATTGCTTTGGACTTTATTTTTTGAGCTCCTGTCAAGACACTGACATGGATCCCAGTTGAAAAGAGTTTCAGGCTGTGTTTAAGTGTAAGCACTTATTTTTATCTAATTTAAATTCTAGAAGGCTGTGGTAGACTTTCAGCCTTCAGTCTTAATACTGTTGGAACTCACAATTGGATAAGGAGGAATTATGCTTTCAATAAGAAAAATATCAGTCCTGAGGGATGGAAGTTTGATGTTATCCTAGAAACAAAGGAAAAGAAAAGCTTTGTCCACACCATAAAAATACTTTTACTCCTGCAAAACATCCCGTTTCTTTGCTATGAGAGAGTCCTATCGTGTATTCTGAAATCCTGTCTCTATTGCAACCAATTGAAAAATTCAGTGAAACAAGAATATCATTCTTTTTGTAATAGGAATATGTTACAAAAGGATTCTGGAACAGGTCTATTACATGGTACAGAATACATACACCCTGAAATTTCATGAAGGTGGTATAAATGTCCACCATTCTCTCCCACACAAATACTTCCAAAGACCAAATAGAATTTTTTCAGACATTTCCTTTTTTCTTAGTGATTTTTTTGCATAGTTTTCATTTTTCTTTTAGGGAATATGAATGTTATTTTCCACACTGAATTCTGATGAATTTGTGGTTGACCGATAGTGCATATTGGGATTTTTTATAATCACCAATAAAGGTAGAAATAATATTTTTAGATGATTTATTATTTAGGCTACCCCTACATGCTACATCAGCTGTCCTTAACACACCATTTGAAATGAGACTCTGTAATGAAAAAGTGCTGAACTTCAAAGCAGACTTCAAGATTTTCTCACTTCTGCACTGCTCTAATACTGATATCTGTGTGAACCTGGAAAATCCATCTACATAATCATCCTTTCTGTTAAAGGTAAGAAGTACTGCTATTAACAAGAGTTGGGTTACAATATCATTTGAAAAAATACTACATAAGGAGAATTGTCTGCTAAAAATTTAAGCACTCCAAAGTATTGTGTATGCAAAACTGTAAATAAGAGTTGAGATGGTATCCAGAGCTGCTTTATATGGATTCCTATTTGTATGCCACATCTGAGTACGTGTGTTTTATTTCTGGTATAAGAACTATTAAAAGAGGATTTTAGTCAATAAAATTCCTTATAATAAATATCTTACAACTTTATCTCTCTGTATTTTTAATTATATTCACATAAGAAAGATAATATCAAGTATTGATTGATATTTATTAGAATAAATCATCATCATCATCATGGCTTCATCATGGCATCATTGCTTGCCACAAACAGGCTGATGACTAAAAAGGCTGATGTGAGATAGACAAGTTCAGTGCAAAAGGCACAGTGGAAAGTCTCCTTAGGTGGTATAACGAGGCACAGTTCTTTCTGTGTTGTCTTTTCTCCTCAAGACTAATTCAACATGAGCTTTCAAAGGAGGCAGCAGATTGTGTGTCTCCATGCGTCCTGATTTGAGGCCAGAGATGGAGGTGTTGTTTCAGGGAGTCATTGTATCTTCTCTTTGGTGGTCCTCTGTCGCAGCAGCTGGTGGGGAGTTCACTATAAAGCACAATTTTAGGGAGGTGATGATCCTCCATCTTGAAAACCGCCCTACCCAGTGCAGTTGAGTTTTTAATGGCATGGCTGCAGTACTGGTCACCACTACCTATTCAAGCACAGCAACATTAGTCACATAATCCATCCAGTGGATGTTTAGGATTATACGGAGGCAGCACTAATGGAAGTGTTCAAGGAGTTGCGGTAGATGACCCATGATTCAGACCCATATAAAAGAGTGGACAACACAATGGCTCTATAAACACTAATCTTTGTACTTTTCTTCAGGTGTTTGTTACACCACACTCCTTTATGAAGTTTGCCTTTGCTAGCCTGTTGTCTCTCTTTGTCATTCTCAGCATCCGAAGAAATTATCCTTCCTAGGTAGTTGAATGGCTGAACTGACATAAGCTCTGATTTACCTATGGTGATATGAGGGAGATAGTAAAGTTCCTGAGGTGCAGGTTGGTAAAGAACTTCTGTCTTCTTCAAGCCGACTTTCAGCACAAAAAGTTCAGCAGCCTCTGCAAAGCAAGAGGTTAAGCTCTGCAAAGCTACTTCTGTGTGAGTAATGAGGGCAGCATCATCAGAAAAAAGTATCTCGTGGACAAGGTAATTTAGAGTATTAAATCAGAATAATTATCCCAGAAAGTATTCACTGTAGAAACTAAGAACCTCATATAAACCTCAATGAATTAATGAGAAGAACCTGTTTAGAAGGCTGGGTGCACACTAGAATACTAAAAACTCATTGTCTTCTTCTGGAATAATAGAATTTTAATTCTTGATTGTTGGGGAACAAGCCTCTCTTAAATTTAATTTAATTTTTATGGTTTTCTGAAGGTTCAATGTGATTTTAAGTTGAATAATTTCAAGCATGTGTATAAATATGTCCTTTAATGTTCAACAGAATATCTTTTCTTGTCAGCAGAATAAATATTATCATGATACAGTCATAGCCCCTCATTCATGAGGAATGGGTCAGGTCACGGGCCTCGCAAAAAGCTAAGCTCACAAAGAAGTGCAGGTCATTAATATGCATGCAGGCCATGCACATTGCTCCACCCCCTGGCACTTCGGAGTGCGGCGGACAATTTTCTGCTTCTCCCCTCAGGCTCTCTGAGCATGGGGGAGCAAAGGGAACTGTTTCTGAGCCTCCTCTGACTCGGGCGACACCCCCTCCCCCCAAGAACTCACGGGCTTCCCAGGGTTGCCATGACCGTGCGCCCACAGCCCAACCCCCATGCCGCTGCTCCCTCTCCCCGACCCTGATGCTCGTCGCCGGCACCCCAGCCCTGCGACGTGGCCTCCCGCTGGCAGCCTGCACCAGCAACCCCTGTGAGGCATACAGGCCCTATGACCGTGCTGCGCTGTCAACGCATGCCGGCAGCCACAGCAAGGCGTACTGGCCCCGTGGCCACGCCAGGACACCCGGGCACAGGTCAGGGGCAGGTAGCAACAGCGCGGGGCTTAGGCTGTGGGCACACGGTCGCGGCGGCCCCGAGAGGCCCGCAGATTCTTGGGGGTGGCGGGGGGTCTCCCGAGTCAGAGGGGGCTCAGAAACCTGGCTGCTGCCACCATGCATGCTCACCATTCCTCCGAAGCAGGGAAGGGGTGTCCCTGGCAGAGGGGGGGGCAGGTCGGTATCAGAGTTTCCTTCCCTTAACATCCACCAGTCGCGGGAGAGGCAGAGGCTGTTGCCCCCTCCCAGCACACAGCGCTTGCCCGACCTCGCATGCCTCACTTTCGTGGGGCAGTTTCCCGGGTCAGGGACGGGGGCACGGTGCCGCCATTACGAGGCCCCTCTCCGTAGGGCGGGGTGAGTCCCACCCTACAGGCACTGTGAATCCCCCCCTCAGCAGAGTAGAGGCACTGTACATGCGTCGGCTGGCTAAACTCGCAGATGGCTGAATCAAAATTGTGAAAAATTTGCTTCGCAAATGGGCGGGGTCAAAATGCAGAGGTAGCAATGTACTGGGGATTCACTGTACACATTAAATAAAATGACTGATATGTTAAAACTAGCTTTTGCACAAATAATATTTTCTCACAAATAGAGTATTTATGGCTTTTCTATACCTCTTTTTTGATTCTTTATGAAATTATGTAACACTGACTAAGCAATTTAATTTACAAATTTTGATTGGAATCTGGCTTTCTTAAATGGTTATAATTTTATCGCTTCACATTTGAAGCACTTACATTTCATTTAAGCTTTCAAAATTGAATTATTTGAAAAGTGCCATTGATGTCTAGAAGAAAATTTGACTCTACCTAATCAAGTATAGACATATAAACTTAACTAGGAAAACTATAAGAACATTTACCAGCTAAGGAAAAAAAAATAAAGAAAGTGAAATGAGATAAGGGACAAAGATTTAAAGTCAGTCTCTCAGACTGGAAAAGAATAGAGAATCTTGTAAGATGTTTCCAATCTATAAATAAGTAATTAAATTTATTGACCATAGCAGAAGAACTCACATGTTCAATCGTGTGAATTCAGGTTCACAGGTTCACAGGTTGAGTTGGAAGGGACCCACAGGATCATCTAGTCCAACTCCAAAGCGAACGCCCACCCAGGGATCAGGCCGACAAGTGCGGAAACACGGGCACCACGCTCCATCCATCCAAGCCTCTCACCATCTAGATCATGTTGCTGAGTTCCTCATCAAGTCTTCTCTTAAACAGCTCCAGGTATGGCAACTCCACCACCTCCCTGGGCAGACCATTCCACTGAGGTTACATAGCCTGGCCTTCAATATTTACTTCTGAATAAAGAAACCAGTACCATAAAGCAGTATTGATGGGCAAACTAAAAAGAGGTAAAATCTGAATGAATTTCAAGGACTCTTTTTTTCTTTTTTCTATTTTCTACCAGTTATATTTACAAGGGAAAAAAAAACAAACCCACACAAATGTTTTGGTGATGAAGATCATCATGGAGAGAAAACTTGACTTTTATAAAATACTATTTTTAACAGTTATTTTGAAATCCACCTCCTTCTTGCCCTGTTCAATCTTTGACCTTGTCAGTTTTTAATATGTTTTAACTTTTATTCAGCTGTCATATTTTTGCTCTCATTTTCCTTGCTAAAAAGTTACCATCTGTCTGAACCAACAATATTTTCATTGTTAAGGCATATTCTCCCACAACATATTTCTTCAATTTCTAATGTGAATCAGAATACTTGAAAAATATTGTCAATGATCATGCCACCAATCTGATTGAATCAGCCTTGACATTTTGTCATTTAAACTGTGTACTTTAAAGAAATTTATAAATATCGTTTACTTTGTTGCAAAGTTTAGTACGGCTCACTAGGATAGTGAGAAACACAATTTCCCTTTTTTTTTGAGAGAGATTCATGGAATAACAGACATTTCAGTTTTGTGGTCCACTTAATAAATTACTGATTTCAGTAGCCTGCTTCTATGTAATAGCATTTTAAAAAATTAAAGATTTTAGCGGATATTTTTAACATCCAAATTATCAAGTGAATTAAACTACTAAAACATATATTTGCATAATTCTGGAAGCAGGACATAGTATAAAAAATGTATAGGCTATGGGATCTACAACAAATTACATGGTTGTCCACTTCTTGCACTCTAATTCCTGTTTCTGAAGTATTCACAGTCATTTATTACATTCACAATCTGATAAGTTGACATTTTTTCTTAATTAACGAAATTTTCAAGATTTATTTTAACACCAGAAAAAAAATTATGGATTTGAAAAGAAGTAGAAGAGAATAAAAAGTTCAGATGTGCATATAAAGAGTATTTAATACGACATTTGAGATTATATTTTCAAGAAAACTGAAAAGTTATTACCAGCTTTATTTAAAAATATCAAAGAAAAAGTAAAATATTATTGCCTAATAAATTTTCTTTATTTTCCAGTTTTCATGAATAGTTGCATCATATGTAACCCCATGTGAATGTGACATTACATATATGTGCAAAACAACAAGTAGGTATCATATCATCTGCATATTGCTGCAGCAGGACGCCAGATTCAATGTGCTCCCCTAAGTATGCAGAAAAAAATACGAAAGGACTTCATTCACACTAAAAACCTGAATTCATTCATGTGAATTGTTAATTGCTAGCAAAGACTAATCCAATCTTCTTCACTCAGAGTGGGAAAGAACTACTGCTCTGGGCAACTGATGGTTTCTCTTCAAAGTCTTCTACCAGATGAACAGCATAACTCGGACAACTCATTTGATGAAGATATTTTTCTTCTTTAAACTCTAAGTCTGTTCTCCTCACAGTTTAAAAGCTACCTTTGAGAGTTCTTTTACCTAGTCCCTGTATTTCAGTAAGGAATATGTAGAACTTCTGGTTTTCCATTTAAGAGAGCTATTTGCATGCAAAAAGGACAAACTTCATTAATTTGGCTTCGGGAAGGGTGCCCAGGGAGCCTGACATGGATTCCCTTGGGGCCCCCGTCCGCAGCACACCAGATGGCCATCGCCAGAGGAGTGGATCGGCACCAGCGAGGAGCTGGCCCCTGGTCCTGCCTTGAACTAGCAGGGACTTCAAAAAGGGTGCCCAGGGAGCCAAGACTTCCCACCTGTGGGTACTTAAACCATTAACTCTCCTGAGAGGACAGAGAACCGGAGCACAGCGAACAGGGACGTTAATTGTGGGGGGCTTTGGCAACTGCGGGGGCTTGTAAATAAGCAATTAGGAGGTAGTTGGCGTGGCAGTTCATGCAGGCAGGGAAAGTGGGCAGGGTAGCAGACGTAGTCTTGGCAGGTGCTGTCTGTCCTTCCTCTGCCTGTCAGTCATGAACTGAACCAGACGGATGAAAGACACAGCCAAAGCCACAAGGGAAGCTCAGACCCAAACTACCCCTGTGTCAGTGGATGTGGCTGTCCAGACTCCTGGCTGCAAGGAATGCCTGGGCCAGATAGTTGACCAGGAGGACAGTCTGCAAAACACCTGTGTCCAGTGTGAGCTGGTAAATGACCTGCTCTTCATGATAACAGAGATGAAAGAAGAGGTTGAAAGGCTGAGAAATAATCAAGATAATGTAAAAGAAGTAGAATTGAGGGACAGTGCGCTTCCAACATTTAGGGACTCATGGGAGCCAGAACATACACAAGCAGCTCACATTCCTCAACACGAGGTAGGAGAAAGAAACCTCAAGTATGAGGAGGAGTGGGAACAGGTCTCCTCCCGTGGGGGTTAAGCATCCTTCTCCTGTCCACCACCACCTTTTCAGATGCCACCCTATGAGTTACTGCTACAGAACAGGTTTCAGGTTCTGGATTTTGGGGAACAGGAAGATGACATAGAAGGAGGCACCCCACCTAGTAAATCACTAGGAACTACCCATTCCACTACGCAAATCCGAACCAGCAGTCTCAAAAGGAAAAGGAGGGTAGTAGTTGTGGGGACTCCCTTCTGAGGGGATCAGAAGGGCCTACATGTCCACCGGACCCATCCAACAGGGAGGTCTGTTGCCGCCCAGGGGCCCGGGTACAGGATATGGCCAAAACTAATTCACCTTTCAGACTATTAACACCTACTGGTCGTCCAGGTTGGTAGGGACAAGATGCACGAGAAGGGATCCAGAGAAATTATGGAGGGGTTTAAGGGACATGGTCAATTGGTCAGTGGGACAGGAACACGGATAGTCTTATGCTCTGTCCTTGTAATGGCAGGGTCGGACCCTGAAATCAATAAGAGGATTCTTGCTTTTAATAAATGGCTTAAGGG
>WEKX01024430.1:10268-24123 GCA_013390025.1 Pitta sordida
TTGTTTTTGCCTGTAACCAGGTTTATTCTCCAGTTTCTCTCCTTCAGGAGAAGTTGGGGTGGGTCTCTGGCATCCAGCCAGGGTCAAACCACGACAACGGGTCAGATGCAGAAGTGTCATGGTTTGGGGTTTTTCACTCTGGCAGCGAGGGGTTAACAGCTCAGCTCTTGCCTGGGCCTCCCATGGCTGCTATGGAGATCAAGATCATGAGCAGAAGCAGATAGAGACACTTAGTAACAAGATGTAGATTGCCAGAGCAGAGCCTGTGTGGAGAAGCTGAAAGCTATGAAGGCATGACTAGACCAGCCAGAGAAGGGGTAGGAAGGATTCCAGAGAGAGAACAGAGAGTGAGGAATAGAGAGAGAGAAAACAGTGATGCNATTTTAAATGCTATTTTATAATATTTAAATTAATAAATTTATATCTCTCACTGTCTCCTGTCTTTTCCTCCATTGTCAATTTCCCTCCTCTTTCTCCATTTTTCTCACTCATTATAGTGCCATTTTATTACTGAAAAGGTATTTGCAAATATATGGCCACTAAATGGTGACCTGAAAACCACAATGCTAGAAAAGTCTTGCATGAGCAGAAGAGCTTTCAGTCACAAAAGGCTGCTCCCTCTGGGCTTCAACTTGTTCTCCTGAGACCTCCCTTCTTGGCTCTGTCAGTGTCATTATCTCTTCAGAGCAGTTTCTCTGTAACAGACCTTTTAACCAAGGGCCAGGATTTTTAATTGCATTCTGAGATGAAGGATGCAGACATACACTGTATCTGTCTTTTTGTTCAACAAGAAGACAGCTATATACTGGATTTTCTGCGCAGCATTCATGCCCTTGCAGACCTTCCCTGCATAAAAACTTAACATCAGACTTTGCTTGATCATGGGGGCTCATAGTTGCCTCATTTGGCTGGGAAAACGTATTAAATGCCTACACCAATTACCGTAAGACAGTTGCAGCAGCTGATTTATCAAACCTATGCAGATACTGTAGCTTGATAAAAAAAAAAATGTATCTAAAACTAATTTAATTTTGGGAGACAAAGTCATATAACATTTTAATTTATTACCTTTTAACCATTAATGTCAAACACATTGGTAATAGATCCTTTCAAATCTCTCCTTAGAGGAGGAAAAAAGTATTTTTAATGCATTTCTTTACCTTCCCAAAAAATTGTAAGTCTTCTTGCAAGATTTTGTCACACAGTATGCTGGCTGAACTACTAATTAAAAGCTGGTCATTTCTAAATTAACTTGTGAGTACCTACAGCGATGAAAATTGCCTCCTTAACAATATTATTTACTGACAAAGCAGGTGATGATCTGCTTGTATCTCCAGAACAAGTTCATTAGTTTGCCCTAATGGCTACTGCAGATAAACACTCTGATATTTCATTATCATACTACTTACAGAAGAATGAGCTGTTAAAACCAAAATAAGGGGAAAAATAAGGAAAAGAAGTAAAAAAAAAAAATATTCCATGGATTTCCAGTTAACTGAGGCTTCTAGTATGGCCAGTGTGACTCATGCTTGGTCAATAGATGCATACCTGACAGCTGCCATTAATAACTATTAAAGCATTTGAACTCCAGACCAAGACATGCTTTAATGTTCTCAAAATAAGATATCATCATTCTGCAAGAGTAATAGTTTAGGCAGCAGTGCTTTCAACCCTCTAGGTCTGACTCTTCAAATTGACACCATTTAATCTAAATGTTCTGTTCTGCCAGGTCTCCTTTGTAGTATGCAGTATGATGAAAGAACTCAGAAATCATTAATAAAAATGTTTCTATAGAAAGTATTGGACAGGTCCATCTATGAGTGACCTGCTGAGAAAGCAAACATAAATCCTAGGGCAGCAAACTCATCAACACACCTCATGTTATCAGAAGATTGGATTACAAGACTAGTACACTGTAAAACTAAGCTTCTCCACTAAATTGAAAGGAGAAGAACTTGTATATTTCTGAATAGTGCTGCATCCTCTGGTAAAGAAAGGATAATATTTTAGAGAAATTTCAGAACAATTTTTGAAAATCTTCTTCAAGTTTGGTTTTGGTTTCTCTGGAATTTACAAATATAGATTCATGACTAAGACTCTGAAGGACCTCCCCACATTGCGTCCCATGTTTGCTTCATGTAAGCATATGCTGGGTACTCTTTCTTTATAACTTTTCTAATTTTAGGGACAGCAAAACGTCCATCCTCCAATATCAATAGTCAAATATCAATGGTCATTTCTCTGTACAGAGAATTTGACTTAGGACCTTTTTGGTCTAATGCATTTAGGACACATTTATTTGCCAAATGATACTGACTCTTCCTATGACTCTGTTTAAAGCAAAATTTTGTATTAGATGGGAAGAAGGTTTCACAATGTGCTTTTCCTCTTTTATATGAACATTCTTCCTAGACTTCGGATTCTTTATTATTTCTAGAGAGGGATTTTTTTTTTTGTCAATCCACATTCAAAATATTGGAACAATGAACAGTGGATAGTGCAGGAAAATGACCCAGTACACACCACTTCTAGTCACGGTTAAAGCATTTCTTCCTGAGTTGAAAATAGGAGAGATATTAATAAGAATTTTGTACAAACTATCTTAATAAATAACCCCTCTGGTGAGATTTTGAAGGCTTGACTAGCAAAACTACTGTCAAAGTCATTAAGCTAAGTAACATAATTTGCTACTGATTATGTAACTGCAAGAATCTTATGACTTCTTGTAGTACTGCTACCTTAGATGTCAAACTACCCCCCTTTATCTAGCTTGCTTCCTCCTGTATTTCCATTTTGGTGCTCACGATTTCCCTACAGAGCACTCTGTAATGCTGTGTCATCACACCTGAAGGAGGTCAGCTCTGTAAGCAAAAGATTCTCCAGGTTCTTTTGAATTGCTTCTAAACCATTGGAAAGAAGATCTGTTTGCAGAATTTTAAGTTCTTTTCCCTGCTTCTGCCCAGTGTCTCGCATTTGTTGAATCACAGAATCACAGAATCACAGAATACTACGAGTTAGAAGGGACCCACAAGGATCATCTAGTCTAACTCACATCACAGTCTTCCTGGTAATCCATAGACCAAAGGTTAAGAAATTCTGGGGCCTGAAGTCTTAAAATACATCTAAACCAAAATAGATGTAGTTGTACTTTGAGGTGATGCATGTAGATTTAGCCACACAGGTATCTAGATCAGGGAATCGAAGTGTCAAAACTTCTTTCTAACTTGTTTGCTGGACTCTTACTCCCATGGCTGACAGAAGACAGGAAGGCTGCATGCCATGAACTAGGATCTGATTTCAACCTAGTCACACCCAGTGTGTGTATCTGAATTTAAGGGGTTAGAATAACTCCTATGGCCTAAGGCATCCTTTTCTTTTTAATTATGGTGGTACCCTCAGGGAGTAAGATGAAGAAAAGAAGTTTAAATACAGACTGTGCAGTAAATGATCATGGTGAAAATGTCAGACTGCCAGTCTGCCACTTTTTAATCCAAAGTTCAAAAATCTATGTCTATAATAATATCCAACAGGTTGGGTTGAATTTTTTGTTGGTTTCTTTGTTTCATTCTGGACTTTATTGTTATTTGGTTTATTTGGTTTGGGATTTTATTTTTTAGTCTCAATTTTAACCCTGCAATCTTTCTGCAGGCTGAAATATGCATGACTTCTTTTCAAGACAAACTATTTGGAATTTCTGATCACAGATCTTCGTTTTGCTGCTGAGGCCAGATTTTAGGCTGGGTCTGTGCCACTCTCTGCAGTAAAGCATTTGCCTTCCTTAGCCAGAGGGTCCTGTGTAGAAGCCATGGAGAATGAGAATCCTCAGCATATCTCTATATACACTACTGCTCACAAGGGAAGTTTGTAAGTTATGGTTTTATTATTTTATGTGGTTTAACATGGCATGAGAACAAAGGTGGACTGTTCTTCTTCTCCCATGTGTGCAGGATGATATTGCCATCTTTATTACTTTGGAACTTCAGGGATTAAAGCTATTTGGCATATAAGAAGAAGCAACAAGTGACTCTTTAATTAATCCCTGGATATCACAACAGCAGATAGAAATGGAAGGAACATTATGTTCTCACAGAGAAAAAGAAAACAAAAAATCTTTTATCTCCTGCATACCTTGGAGACTAAAGAAGAGTTAAAACCACTGTCAAAAGACTGCACGGAATGAAAGCTCTATTTGTCTCCAATGCTGATTTACAGCCTTTGCAAGAGTCTAATCAAGAATGAAATTAACAGTGCAATAATAAGGCAATGTTCTTTGTATTTTTTAAACATGCTTGCTCACTAGGGTGTATGATATCTGCAAGCACAAAACTGATAGAAAACACTGCTCAGCTCTTTAGGCCACACATATGGCAGACAGGACTTCAGCAAGCTCTAATTAGAGATACTCTCATCATTTCTACCTTTCCTTTTCCAAGATCAGAACTATTAAGGAACTACACTGGAGAAATAAATTTGATTCTGGATATGGGTTTACAATGCATCACTAAAATTTTGAGATAAAATGAGTTACTCATATGTGAGGTATAAGAAAAAAGGTTAAAGTATATGTGGTCTGAATTAGATGTGGTTGTACCCCTTTGAATTTTATTTATTACTAATTAGATTACTAATTTGTATGCTTTTTCTTGTACTTATGAACCCACCTAAGGCTTATGTTTATTCTGAAGAAACATCAACTTCATTGTGTGGAAGAAAATTAAACAAGGACTGTAAAACACAATTCTTCTTGTCTCTGTAGTCCCCTTGTCATGGTTTAAGTGCTCAGAAATACTTTTAATATGTACCTGTTTTGAATTTTTTTCATTTTCTGGGGGTAAATTCAAGAGGGGAAGGCAGCC
Source organism: Pitta sordida (assembly GCA_013390025.1). NCBI lineage: Eukaryota > Metazoa > Chordata > Aves > Passeriformes > Pittidae > Pitta > Pitta sordida. Next base: position 15,125 of record WEKX01024430.1, read on the forward strand.
AGTTTTTAATTGGAGAATGTTGGGTGGCCTGGTGCTGCAGGGCGTGTGATGTCGGTGCTTGCGGCATCGGCTCCCATCGTCCGCCACTGTCACCACTGCTGAGGGCGAGTGGCGGTGGCAGGTGCCTTTGTGAGCAAGGGGTGGCCCTGGGCTGCGTCCTGGGGCTGTGGCCTGTCAGACATATGACAGGTAGCCATTTTGTAGGGATGTTTGAATATTACAGGGCCCATTCTCTTCCGCTGGTAAACAGAAGACAGACAAGATTGATAGCTTGGAGCTGTCATTGGACAGAGATGGAACAGTGGTGGGAAGGGGTAGAGAGGTTTTTAAAATGTTGCCACTTTTGGGGGTCCAGTCTTTTTTTCCTTCATTGCTGCCCCAGGGAAGTGCTGTGCGCTGATCCTGCGACTGCCGGATCTCTTGTGGGCATTGTACTTCTTCCTCTGCACTCCTATGACCGGCTTCGACCTCATATTGCCCCTCACTGGAGCTGTGTGTGTTTGGGTCCCAAGTATGTGGGGATTTTAGGGCCATGGGGGCGCGGTTTTGTTTTTTCTTTTATCTCCTGTTGCTGGTATTATATTCATATACATACATTTTCATCTATATTTTTAATAAATATTCTTATATCTCTAGTGATTCTCTTATCTAGTGTTGATAAGTAACCCCTCCCACTGCCTCAATCCGAGATCCCCTTTTATCTCATTAAAGAACTCACCATTAGCAAAATGTATTATACCACACTTCCAAGATCTGGTTGACAGAGAAGGTGAAAAGGTGGCAATGGCAAAGCACAGAGGGCTGACAAGAGGCTGAAGGAAAGAGGAATTTATTTGCAGCATAGTACAAATAAATTCTAGGATAGAGCAGAAAAGGAGACAAGAGAATCCTAAACTTTTAAAGTCTTAACAGGCTCAAGCTTTCTGTTTTGTCCAGGAGAAGCATGTGTAAGCATTTTTCTCCAGCTAAAAATTAAAGGTGGCATTTTGAGACTACGAGCACTGTACTGAAAATATTAATACAAAACATATTCTTCTTTTAAGTCACAGTCCTGTTATATTAATGGTGCCATGATTAAACCAACTGCTCTGTTAAAAAAACAAAACAAAACAAAAAACCCAACACCATCACCAGAATAGTTAAATAAAGTGTGGAATAACAACATTTCTGTGGATGTCAATTATATGAACTTTGTTTAATAACAGAAACCTTAGAGAGGCTTAAAGAGAAATATTTAGAATTCTACCTGTAACTGACTGTATCATGTTCCATTGCAGGACAGTGTTGGGTAAATAGTACAAAGAAAAGAGAAGCCATTTAAAATTGATTTTTTTTTAATTGGCTGAAAATCCTGGCTTGTGAGGACACTATCTTTAATTCTAGCATTAGTAAAGATAGTTTACCAGACCATTGCTTCCAGAATAAAAGTGTCTCATCAGGGAACAAAGTACCAATAGGCAGCTGTTTTCTTGTATTTTTAAGTGTCCATTTTGACATACAGTAAGCCCCGTATTATTCGCGGTCCGTATCTCTGTGGTTTCAATTGTCTGTGATTTATTTTTCTGTGAAAAGCGGGCCTGTGCATGCGCAGATAATGCCATGAACTCAGTCAACACATGAATATGTAATGAGATGATGAATATGTAAATGAACCCCTCTTGGATGCCCCTGTAAGTGGCGAGGGGAGGGAGCAGGGAAGGGAGCCGCGAGGCGGGCAGCCCACTCATGGACTGGTGGGGACACCCCCTGCTGTCCCTGAGCACCATCCATTTCTACCATTTAAGGGGAAGTGGGATTGCTGCCATCGCCATGCAGCTGGAACTGTTCCTGGGAGCGCGGTGCAAAGGCAGCAGGGCCAGGCTGGAGCCTCTGGTCATGGGGAGGGCGGGTAGTGGGAGCAGCAGGATGCTCATGCCTGTACCATCCCGGGAGTGGTGGGGTCAGGGGCTGGCGAGGTGCAGCCCAGCCGAGTTCTTGGCACAGAATTCCTGCCCTCCTGGTGTAGCCTACAGCTCGAGCTCCCAACTCTTGCAGGAAGGTGGGGGAATGAACAGCCAAATTACCACTCTGAGCCCTGAGGGCCGAGAGCCCTGCACCACTCTGGTTCAAATTGTTTGCCTTTTTTTCCAATTCCCCCATCGGCCACCATATTGGCACGGGCAAATATGCAAAGAGTCTATGAACAACTTGCATTCTTCCTGGAGGGACACACAGCCCCATGGTGTATCCTCAGCCCACTGCCACTGTGTGGAGGTTCGGCACAGCACTGCAGTTGGTTGGAAGCATGATGCTGCTGCCACCACTGGGGCAGCAGAAGCTCGGGACTCCCCATAGGGGCAGTGTGGCCTCAGGAAGCCCCTACCCCTTGGCCCCTAATTATGGGACTCCACTGTCTGGAAGGGGCAAAAGGCATTTGCTTCACTTTCCTGAGGTGCAACAGGGTGCGTGGCACTCCAGAGACTGCCCTCTAGAGTTCAAGACAAGGGGGAAAAACTTGCAATGTATTGAAGCTGTGAATGGTGAACCATGAAGTAGCGAGGGATTACTGTATCTGGAAATCTGAATCTGTTCTAGGTATTTTCCCCTGCAATTTCACTACATAGGGTACAGAATAAAACCAACCAAAATTCAGATGAGAAACATTTCACTCTGAGAAATCTTTGAATATAAATAAAAAACTGTCTTCTTTAATTTGAATATGTTATTTACTTTATGAGGTTAAACCCCCCTTTAATTTAAAAATTATGTGACTGCAAAATGAATAAACACCCTGTTTCATGTAAAGTACTTTCACAATATTTTTCAATGTATCACACTTTACTACAACCTGACCATTTCCCCTTCAAAACACGCCAAGAACCAGTTAGATTTTATGCTGCTTTAGCCCACTTCTACTTACCTTCCTTTGTTTTTATTTCAATAATTTTGAAGATACATGCCTTCTAAAAAAAACTCCAACATGGTTCCTGTGTATCTATGTCAACCTGTTTCATCCACACTTGACGCCATGAAAGAAGACAAACATTTTGCTGGAAGGAAGGTGAAACTCTTCCAGGCAGCTCTTAGAGTAGGAAAGTTCTCTTTGTTGGCCACCAAGAGCTCATGTGAAACAAAACTAATTATGGACGTTCTGAGTAATGAAGAAGGGTTTGTGTTAGGCTTGGAAAAATCTGGGTAGTGTTATGAAGACAAACTGTCTCTGCACTGTAGGATATGGGAATATAGGAGACTTGTAAGGTTTTGAGCCATATCCTGGCTCCCTGATGGGGTGAGAAGTGGTAGGTATGCCAATGTCTACTGTGCCATTAGCTTTCAGCTGGAGATAATTGGAGATGAGACACAGATCTTTTATTGTGCTGCCTAAGAAAGATTTGTATCTCCAGGACTTGTGGGGAGTGTAAACTGCTTCTTAAGCCACATCTTTTGTTCCATTCTCCTTTTCCATATTTTAATACAGCAGACTTCTCTGTTGACTAAAATGGAGTGAAAGGAGTGAATGGCTTCCAGAGACAAGTATTACAAGTATTACAGGTTCACAGGTTATTCTGAGTTGGAAAGGACCCATAGGATCATCTAGTCGAACTCCCAAGCGAACGCCCACCTAGGGATCGAACCCACAAGCATGGAACCATGGGCACCATCTCCATCCATACAAGCCTCCCATCATCTAGGCCATGTCACTGAGTTCCTCATCCAGTCTTTTCTTAAACACCTTCAGGGATGGTGACTCCACCACCTCCATGGGCAGACTATTCCTCTGAGAGATCATTCTCTCTGTGAAAAACCTCTTCCTAACATCCAGCCTGAACCTCCCCTGGCGTAGCTTGAGGAGATGTCCTCTCGTTCTAGTGCTGGCAGCCTGAGAGAAGAGGTTCACACCCACTCGACTACAACTTCCCTTCAAGTAATTGTAAACAGCAATGAGGTCACCTCTGAGCCTCCTCTTCTCCAGGCTGAACAACCCCAGTTCCCGCAGTTGCTCCCCGTAGGGCTTGTTCTCCAGTCCCTTCACCATCCTTGTCGCCCTTCTCTGGACCTTCTCAAGCAGTTCAACATCCTTGAACTGTGGAGCCCAGAACTGGACACAGTACTCAAGATGTGGTCTGACCAGTGCTGAGTACAGGGGAAGGATAACTTCCCTAGTCCAACTGACCACACTGTTCCTGATACAGGCCAGGATGCCATTGGCCCTCTTAGCCACCTGGCACACTGCTGGCTCATATTAAGTTTCCTGTCAACCATTACTCCTAAGTGCCTCTCCATTTCACCACTCTCCAGCCACTCATCCCCCAGCTGATAGCGATGCATGGGATTGTTATGTCCAAGTATTATCCTTCCCTTTAATTAACTTCTTGAGAGCTATATCATGCTCAACAAAGATCAAGTAATATTTAAGTCACATGTCTATTAATCCTTCATCATAATGGGAGTTGATATCACTAATTGCATTGTTCATACTTTCATGGCTCTTCAGTGTGAGAGATCAGATTCATATCTCACTGAATTTATGTCAATTGGAGCCAACTCACTGTGAGTGTGTGTGCTTGGGAAGGGCCAGGCCTATGCCTGCAGCCATGTGGTCTGCAGCCAACATGGATGAGTACACAATGCACATGCCCTAGGAGCCTTTGTCTGGCCTGTCACCAGGAAAGACCTGCCTCCTAGTGGCCTGCCCACACCACGCCCCCTGGAGCTCCTGATAGGCTTCAGCACCCATCACATTGGCTGCGAAGTCACTGAGTGGTCTATGACCCAAATGTCCCACCTGGGAGGGATGGTCATGGTTGCCAAACCCCTTAAATGCAACATGGACAAACTCCTCTTTGGTTTTCCTCTGAGGATTGGTTGTTGTCATGTGATTGTTGGAATTCTTTGGTGGTAACTATCTAATTTCCTTATTCTACTATCTTTGTCCTTCTCTCTTTTAGTCACTCTTTCATTTCCTTAATCTGTTTTGAGTAACTTAAAGGGAAAAGCTTTGTACTTAGCTGGGTTACTGATTGCTTTGGACTATGTGCTTTTGTGGACTGTGTCTTCATTTGCTGGGTGCTTTTGGTATAATGTTTCTGATCTGGTTGTATGTAACACTGAAACTTTTGCCAAAATGCTTATTTTCTGACAAAATTAGAAGAAGTTCTCTTGAGAAAGCATTCATAGCCTAGTCTCTTTATGCAGTTCAACATACCAAAGAACCACAGACTTTGCGAGTGTTTGTGGGGGAGTGTAATTTATTGGAGTCTTGAGTATATGTAAACTTGTGTAAGTTGGGCAGATCTGTATACTTAATAGAATATTGACCACTTTTTCTAGCCAGAAGAGACATGGCTTTTCAGAACTTGTATTTTCCATGCAACCAAACCACCTAAGTTAGTGCAGTGGGAATAACTCTCTTGGATGGTGACAGGGGATGCCTCAAGTATGTTTAACAGTGACTGGTTTGGCACTTGTTTGTTTTGTGCTAACTCAAAAATAAAAAAAGCATGGTTGCATGTAAGGTATATGCAGCCTTTTCAAAAGAGCAGTCTTAATACTGAACTTTCCAAATTAAGTATAAAAGCTTCAAGTTGGCATGAAGACTGAGTCATATTGCATGCAAACAGGAAACAACAGGAGGCTGGTCCCTAAGAAACTGTCTCAAAATATCAGTTCAAATAAACAGCCAGACTAGGCAGTGGTGTCTAAAATTTCATTATGTAATCCTATTTTTTGACAATTTTAAGCAACAAACATATGGACTAAACAGTAGGTCATTACCTTAGTGAAAATTTAACTTCTGATACATATTTGCAAAATTCAGTCTAAAAAACATTCACTTTTCTGGCCCTAGAATGTTCTAGAAAAGTTCTAATGTTAACTTACCACTTATGTTTGTATTTACATCTGATAGGATTTGGGTTTTGAAATCAACTGCAGTAAGAATCACATAGAGAGGTAAATTATCTATCAAAAAACGTTGCTTATTTTGATGCCTTAAAATTTCTTATATAATTTATATTTCTGGATTTTAGCATAGCTGTATGAATTCTCACATGGTCTCTTTCTCATGGTCTGTGAAATGTTTAATGTTCTTTTTGGGAAAAACAAGTTCTAGTATGGACATCCTTTTTGGGACACAAAACTGGAGGGAAATAACAAGATACAGGGTAAACAAAGAAACAGGCCCAACCACTCCCAGAGAAGCTCTAAGGGGCAGGATGAGGGATGAACAATTTTGTGGTTGGGTGTATCCATTAGCTAGGATAACTGATTAGTACTGAAAGAGGGGTACTGCTGCTATGGTGGGCACACAGGTCTTTGTACATTCTGGACCTGGAAGCTTCCATTAAATACCATCCTTTCCAGGAAAACCTGAGATTAGCTCAGATGGTTAAAGCATGGCACTAATAACACTAAGGTTATGGGTTTGATCCCTGTATAGGCCATTCACTTAGGAGCTGGACTTGATCCTTGTGGGTCCCTTCCAGCTGAGAATTTTCTGAGTGTAATTCTGTGTGTAAGTTTCTCTCTCATTTTAGGTATCACTTCCCCACCTCCTCCCCAATCATCTGTAGATGACAATACAATATATAAAAAACTGGAAGACTTTATTTTCAGCTATACAACTGAAAAACATTTAGATTAATGTATTCCTACTAGATGAGGTCTAGCATGATTATCACTGGGTGGTATTAAAAGACAAACCAGAATTGGCTCATAGCAAGTTATGAGCAAGTTATGCTTGCTCATGACTTCACTTCTCACCAGGAAAGAAACATACACCATCAACAAGTACCTAACATTGGAGCTAAGTAGTAATGGAGACCATGTGTCGTGGTTTGCCCCTGGCTGGATGCCAGAGATTCNCATCTGCAGCTGTTGCAGCATGATTCTCCATCTTCAGTCGTGGCTTCAGGTGGATTCTGCATCACTGGTTCCTCTCTCTCTCTCTTCCATAGGTTTGCACCATGTTCCTTTCCACAAACAGCAGCGGGATGCCTGGAATTATTCCTACCCCTTCTCTAGTAGGCCTGGGGGGCCCTTCAGAGCTCTCAGCCTCTCCATACAGGCCCTGACCCGGCACTCTACATCTTGCCACTAAGCTTTTTTTTCTTCTCTCCCAAATATGTTTATTCACAGAGGCATCCCTATCTCTCTAACCTTGAATTCCATGGCAGCGACTGAGGCCCAGGCAAGAGCTGAGCTGTTAACCCCCTCGTTGCCAGAGGAGCAAAAAGCCTAAACCAGGACACCATGCAACACCTAGAAAATGTTTGCTGGCTTACACAGAGAATCTCTCTGACACAAAACCAAAACACGTGAAAATCTGCAAGTGAAAAATTAAGGGAGAGAATAATTTCATTGAAGTCATATTTTCCTTCTCCCATGGCAAGAAAATTACCATGAGATTATTGACAAAGTATCTTTTGAATGAGAAATTGATTTTTAGTCTTATAATTTGTTATCTTGACCTTTACACGTATTTTTGCAATTTTATTGGAGGTAATGTTAAGGTTCAGAAGTTTATGTAAATGATGTTGGGGTTAATGAGGCATGAAGGCTTATATGGCAGTAAAGACATGGCTGGATCCCTTAATGGTTCATCTCTAGGCATTCTATTGTTTGCAGTAAGAAAATGACACATTTCAAGGGAGGCTGAAAGATATTTCATTCTGCCTCTGTTATGTTAACTGCATATTTTTTGACTTAGGTTCAGTCTTTTCTGAAAACATACCCTTTAAATGAAGAGTAAATGATATTTGTAATAAGGACAAGATAATCCGTTGATGTAAATAAGTATTTCTCAGTTGATCTGTGATCAGAGAGGTGGGGTGTTGTTTTTTTTTTTTCTTAAATCCTTTTTACAATATGTCATGAATTTTCTGTTCTATTAGTTCAGTTACAAAGTTCTTACATGAGTGTAGTGGCTTAAGTCATAGCTCTATGCCAATCCAGTTTTCTGTCCTCAGTATATGGCCATATGTTCTGCTGTTGCAATCAATTTTTCTGCAATGTTCCCTTTATTTCCCCCTTTCCAAGTTGTCTTTCTCCAACTTTACCTCCCTCCTGGAAAAAAAAAACTTACTGAGAGTCAGTGCTTTTCAAAGCTAAATCTGAGATCACCTCCATTTTGAAGAAAATTAGCATATAAAAGTAAAGATTTATCTGGACCAGATATTGGACTAAGTCCTTCACTAAAGTCAGGGGAGCCAGGCTGATTTATCCCAGTGACTGAGTAATTCTTATTTTGAGTCTCCTAATCCCCCTAGAAAATTTTAACACTGGAAGGTGCTGAGACAGATGTTCTGAAAGACCATCTACCTTCAGGTGTGAATATCAGGCATTCAATGAAAAGAAAACTTAATTCTTAAATGTAAATGAATTGTCACAACCAAATAAGAAAATGCAAAACAGATAATTATAAAATTAAACCAGTTTTGATTATACCAATTTCAATACATCAAAGTAACTAAGAACAATAAATACATGTGCTGTTTCATTAAAAACAAATACAAAAAAGAAGCCTACTTTTGATGAAAGAATTTATCTTTTTTGAATGAGTCATCAGTACATTTTAATATGGTTTGTTATTGTCACATATGCTTTATTTTCACTGCGAAACCTGACTTTTGCTGAAACTGTACCTGAGCCTGTACTCAGGACTATCTTCTAGTTGTTTACACCACAGCACATTCAGATGCAACCTGCTGCTGATCTCTCAAGCATCTCCATAGGCAAGGGATAAATACACCAAGCAAATCAGCACAGGATCCAAGACCTTTCTGCCATCCAGACAGTGAGGTCTGTTCAAGTATGAGATCACTGCAGTTCATAGCTCAGATGATGTAGGCTGGTCTCCTCGGAGACGCTTTGTGGATGGTTTGTCTCTGAGCTGCAGAACAGTTGGAGAAAAAGAACAGGGCATAGTCTTTTTCATGAGAAAACAAATGCTAGGTCCACGCTTCAGCCAGCGCAAGAGACTTGTCAACAAGATGGGACTGAGGTCAGGCTGACAAGTTTGT
>WEKX01024431.1:0-14612 GCA_013390025.1 Pitta sordida
CTCTCAGGTGGTCACAGGGGTTATCCCTGAACCCCTACTTCTCCAGGTTTTGTTGAAGGTCTGGGGCAGCTGTTGGATGTAACCCCTCATAAACAAACAAACAAACCAACAGATGTGTTTACTTCCAGTAGCAGTGACTCTCCTGCTTGATACATCGTGAAATATTGCCTCTGATTTATTTTTAGCTGTATTGGCAGCTCCTTATTGATCTTTATCTTCCCCATCTACTCTGCTCTTGTGAGAATCCACCTCGAGTGCTGCCTCTGGTTGTGGGGTTCTTAGCATAAGGACATTCATCTGTTAGAGCAGGTCCAGAGGAGGGCCACAAAGATGATCAGAGGGGTAAAGCACCTCTCCCACAAGGAAAGGCTAAAGGAGTTGTGGTTGTTCAGCCTGGAGAAGAGAAGACTCCAGGGAAACCTTATCGTGTCTTTTCAGGAAGGGAGCCTACAAGAAATGTGGGGAGCAATTTTTTACAAGAGTGTGTAGTGATAGGCCAAAGGGGAATGGCTTCAAACTGGAAGAGAGTAGGTTTGTATTAGATAATAGGGAAAAATTGGTTGGTGTGAGGTTGGTGAGGCGCTGGAACAGGCTGCCCAGAGAAGTTGTGGCTGGTGTTCAAGGCCAGGCTGGATGGAGCTCTGAGCAACCTGGTCTAGTGGAAGGTGTCTCTGGGGGCTGGAACTAGATACTCTTTAAGGTCCTTCCCACCAAAACCATTCTGTGGTTCTCTGATTTCGTGAATATGCTTATCTATTAAATTCGGTTGAACAAATTACTTCTGGAAGACATCAGAAGCTGCCAGGTCATAAGGGCGGATTTAAGACAAAGGAAACAAACCCAGCCCTCTTGCTTCAGCCCTCCCTTACTGTAGCATCCTGTGAGCTCTGCCAGCCTTAGCCGCGCACGGCCACTGCTGCTGCAGAGCCCAGAGGAGATATTTTATGTAAGTTTATGGCAACAGTATGACTTCGGGTGTTTTGAGGGTTTCTCCTGTCTGCTGTCACAGAGTCAGCGCAGGGGTTAGGTTAGGACAGGTACAACACCCGGTCCCTCTCTTTCCAGGGCCAAGGGAGGGCTCGGGCCTGCGTGCCTGGGGTTACAGCGGCCCCACGGCCGGGACTACATTTCCCAGGTGCCCGCGGTGCCGCCGCCTCTGCCGCGCGCCCTTGCGCGGGGGCTGCTGGGAGCTGTAGTAGGGGGCGGGGAGAAGATGGCGTCGCGGATCCGGGTGGGCCTGCGGCCGGTGAAGAGCATCGTGGTGCGCTTCTGCCCTTTCGAGCCCAACGTGGAGAGCACGAGGTGAGGGGGCAGTACCGTTCTCGTTCCGTCTGCTCTCCCACGTTTGTCAGTGCCCTTCCTGCGCCCTCCGGGGGCCGCGGGTTCCGCGCGTTTCCCGTCAGGCCCCAGCGTTGGGGTTTTGCCTCAATAATTGTGTTTATTTTGGGGGTAGATACAGGGTTCACGAGTGTTGGAGAAATCTAAGGGATCGTGCTCGAGTGGTGTAGGTCCTGCACCAAACAGTTGCAAAATACCTTTTTTGCAATGACTTTACGGACACATCTACTTTTAAAGTTCATTTAGTAGCATGGCTTAATTTAGGTTCAGCCCCTGGAATGATGAGCAGCTGTCTGGCATTTCAGGGATCTACAGCAGACCAGTGATGTTAAATAAATACACAAATCCTGTCTCAAACCCCAACGAGAAAAGGTTGTCAAGCAGATGAAGTGTAAGGAAAAATCAAGATTACTTTGCTGATATTTTTTTAATTATCGTTACTCACCCAGCTGAGAGAAACACAGACAGTATACACTGAAGGTTTACACAGTCCTTTGGTTCGCTTTACGAGGAGTATCCACCTGGGTTTTTGGGAGTGATTCTCTTACAAGTTCGTGTCTGAAATGATTAAATACAAACCCTGCTTTGCTTATACTTCGCTGCCCAGCAACATCAAGATACGGGAATCAGTTTTAGAAGTGTGCTTACTGTGATTTCAATCTGCAACACGCTTCTTATATTTTCAAATGTACTTTCAGAAAATTTCTCCAATGTATATACCATAAAAAAGTCCAGGCTACTAACAGGAACTGTGAAGTGACCGCTGATGTGAGACATGATGGATCTGAACCACTTGTGGATGTTATGTTTGGTAAGGAGCTCATTTTTAAACAGAAACAAAAAACCCCCTTCTGGGTGTATGTTTTTACAGTGTTATTGTATTGTCTGTAATTTTTCACTGTGATTTTTGTTCTGTTGTGCAGCTGGGAGGGAAAAAAAGAGACAAAGTCACTGACAGCCTGATGTCTCAATAAGTTTGTGTACGCATCTCTGTACTGTAGTTAGATCCAACAACAGACTTAACTTTAGAACTGAGCATACTTTTGTGACCTTGCAGTCAGGTACAATTCCAGGAAAGTAAATGTGGCTCTGTTCTGATGTAAGGATCTGTTCACTTTCTCTAGGTTTTTTGGGGTTTTGGGGTTTTTGTTTTGTTTTTATTACCTGGGCTGGAGGCATCTCAGTCTTGAGGACAGCAAGTTGAGTACCTTTAGTTACTTACACAACTGAGTAACTTGCTGTGCAGATTGGAGGAACTGCTCACGGGTGTGCAGATGGACTTGGCAGAATGAGGTCAACTACGTACAACAAATTTCTTGGTTTCCTTGGAGGGCACAGTGAACAGGCAGGGAATTGATGGTGGAAATTTCATCAGTTCTGGAAGCAGCCCAGACTCTGGGCTGTGAACAGATGGCTCTAATCTGCTTTTGTCCTTTTCTCTGGCTGCACCTTCTTTCCTGCTGTTCTGTAGGGGACCAATATGTCATGTAGCCCATTAAAGTTTCTGTTATTATTGATTCATGCTGCCCCTTGTCTTTAGACTTCCATATGTTTAGTGAATTGGTGGAAATGTCAAAAGTGTTGAATGTTTTTTGTTTTGCTTAGGGAAGTGTACTTATTTCAATGCTAATGTTGCTTGTTGCTCCCTCCTCCATGCCTCTATCTTTCCCATTCATGGCTCTAACTGTGATCTGATGTATTAAGTCTTAAGTAGAGCTCAGTGTTTTTCACAGTGTAAAACCAAAACGGTTTGTTTCCCTTATGCCAAGAGCTACAGCTCTGAACTCTTTATTTTCTAAGAGCTGATTTTTTTCCCACTGAAGTGTCTGTAGCCCTTGTAGTTGGCAGACGTGGCTGGAACTTGGATGCCATGCATGGTATTGAATTATGTGTTTGGGTATGGGTTTTGTATTTGCAAATCTTGCAAAAGTAAGTTATTAACTTGGGTGCGATACTTGTACTGGTTTCTGCCTGTTGTAAAATAATTTCTTTTAGAATTTCAGAAATCTCATTGCTCTCTTTCTTTCCATTATAACCACCAGATTGTGTAAGCCAATTCATTGTTTTGGCTAAAGAAATATATTAAATGGGCCACAGACAACAAGCTGCTAAAGTGCTAAATCATGTGTGGAAATTGTCTTCCAATGCCTTCTGTGTCTTCTGTTAAATGACTTTGGGGGCGTAGTATAAACCATTCTCATCAGTATATGTCAATATCTTGCTATTGGTATACCTAGATAAATGTTTTCAGATGTTTCCATAATGCAATTCAGAAATGAGAATTCCGTGTGTATTGTATGCAGTTTAGCATGTTTGTTTGGTGGTGGTGGATAATCAGGCTGGTTGGTAAGTGGAGTACTATTTGGGTTTATGTATACAAAACAACTGCACGCTAGAGTAATTGTGACTTAGACTTTGTGACTTCTTTTTTTCCATTTACAGCTGATGGAGATCGGCTGATAATGAAGGGAGCCAACTTGACCACGGTAGAAATGTTAACAGCCTTGGGGTCCAGATGTGAGGCAAAAGACCTTAAGGAAGAACAGAAAAGCAAGAAGAAGGGTCCCTGAAGAGCAGAGAAACAAGTGTTTGCCTTTACATGTGTTAAAAACAGCGTCCTGCATGGAAGACTTCTCTCCTATGCAAGAAAATCTGATGAGGTGGCCAATGCACTGACAAGTTTAACAAGCTGCAGAATGAGCCCTTTAAACGTTCCCTGTGTTCCCCTGAAGGGGAATGTAGTGGATCAGCAAATCGTCTAAAACTAGTGGGCCAGAGCGACTTAAGATACATAAGCAGCTGCGTGTTGGACTGATATCACATGTATTTGTGTATCAGTGTGAATAATGCACGTTAGCTGTTAAATTAATATTGCAATGAGGACAGATGTCTAAAATTTCTGTACATTGTAGTGTCAAACATTGTCAGAGTAGTTACTGTTTTTTGAAAACTATTAAAAGTTTGAAGAAAACTTTCAAAGGATTCATCATTGACTTAGCTGAGGGACATCAAACTGCAAATACAGAGTGGATTTTGTAATACAGCTGTATTTTTTTTTGCAAGGAGTGGGTCTTGTCAGGGTCTCGTGATACGCGATGCGGTGTCGCAATGCAGCGAGGTATGACTGTACTATGTTAATAATACATCTTCCTAATTCCCTGACATTTTTTTCCTGGCTTTTTGAAGAAAGTAGGAGATCTGCTAACCGTAAATTTAGCTCAACAGTTAAAGTAACAAAACAATGGGACTATCAACACACAGTAGAGCTACTCATCCAGTATAAAAATAACTAATTCACAGGAAAAGGTAAATTAGTTTTTTCAATAGCTGAAGAAAAGAGATATCTTTGAAATTCAGTTTTGCAATATTTTTGTCACTTTGGGGCTATTTCTTTAAATGTAAAGGTCAAAGTGAGAGCTTTATTTGGTGTTTATAGCCCCATATGCAACCCTATTATTTATTGAAATAATTGCTTAGGTGTCTCAACTGTATTGCAAAGCTCTGTGGGTTTGGGAGGCTTGATCTCTCAAGCTGTGCAGGTGATCTTGTCAGCTGCATGTGTGTTTCGTGGACATCAGTTCTGTTACAGTTCATCATGAAAAGATAGTTCCAGTTTTGAGAATTGCAATTGAGAGGCATTAGTGCTGCCTGTTGTTAATCAGATACCTGACTTCTCTGAAACTACTACATATATTTCCAAAGTTAATTTGGCAGCAGATTTAGGACACAAATCTGAAACTAGCTGCACCTTTTGCCAAAATTTGTAAATGAACACTGTCTTTTCTGAAAGCAAGATCATTTTAAATAGGTCTGTCAAAGTAGTTCTTTAAAACTTCTCCGTTAGGTTGCTGAAATCAAGGTATGTGTTACGTTGGGGGAGAGCTGTGGGAAAGACGTTGGGTACTTCCCATGTGTTTTCAACAAAGGTAAGAGTACTGTAGAAGAGGACTACATAAATAGAAATAAGATTGTTCAAAAGACAGGTATTTTGTTTGGGGTTTTTCCCCCCGCAGTTTAGAATAACATCATATAGCATGACTTCACCTGAAGAAGCTTTACAGAAGTGAGAATTTTTCAAGTCAAAAACTGCAAAATTGTCCTTTCCCTAGTAAGTCATTGTTATGGTTTAGGGGTTTTTTTCTGCTGCTCTGGTAGCGAGGGGGTTAACAGCTCAGCTCTTGCCTGAGCTGTCCGTGCTGCCATGGCCTTCAAAGTTAGAGATAAAGGCAGGCGTCTCTGCACATAACATACTTGGGAGAGAAGAAAAAAAAGTTCAGTAGTAAGATGTAGTGTGCCAGCTCAGAACCTGCGTCGGGAGGCTGAGAGATTTTGAAGGCCCCCAGGCCTACGAGAGAAGGGGTAGAGATGTTCTTCCAGGCATCCCGCTGCTGCTTGTGAATTGGACTGACCATGGTGAAAACCTATGGACCAAAGAGAGAGAACCAGGACCGCAGAATCCGTCTAAGCATTAAGACTGAAGATGGAGAGGTAAAAACTGGACAACACTGCTGATGTGTTGGAGCCCAGAGACAGAAACTTGGAGCTAGCTGAGAGCTCCGCAGAAATCCCTGGACAGACTTTTTTTGGGCATTGTTATAGTATTTGTGTACTTTTGGGATGGGCTCATTATGAAGCAGAAAAGCCAGTACTTAAAAGCTGCAATCCTGGCTGTGACTTCTGGACAACAGAGAATTTTTCAGAAGAACTGTCGTCCTCAGGTCGAGATCTCACTTGGGAGTGGTCATGAAAGACCTTTCCCTCTTGTGAGAGAGAGAGAACTTTATGGAAGGGCAGAGAGATGGTTCCTACCCTGGATCTGATCAGAAATACCAACTTGCCTGGTTTACCCCTACCCTGTGTTCCCCCTTTTTCTCCTGGTGGAAAAGGGAATATTACATCTATTGTAAGAGAAGGAGGGGTGGGGGGAGAAAGGTTGCCTTCTAAATGATGCTTCCCTTGCAGTTCTGAGCTTGTTAGTTAGAAAATAAACCCTTTATGTTCTTTATTTATAGTTTTGCCTTGCTTCTTTTGCCTGTGACCAGTTTTATTTTATTTTCCAGTTTTATTTCCCAGTTTGTTTTTTTAGTTTTCTCCTTCAGAAGAAGTTGGGGTGGGTCTCTGGCATCCAGCCAGGGTCAAACCACGACAGTCATATATTCATATGCTCCAAAGCTCTTCCTGTAATAGATCAGTGATTTTTCTAATTTTTTTTCCTTCTTTGAAATTTTGTACATCAGAATGTAAAACTTCTGTTTAAATATGAAGCACTTATATTTGCTTGATCCATCTGAAATAAGTGGCCATCTGTAAGTACCTAAAGAGTAAAATGGGTGAATTGATTATCAGTGAATTATTAATAATAATTAAGATTCATAGTGTTTATATTGGCTCAAGATTGGGGTTTATATTAAACTAGGATTTTTTTCCTTTTCTATTCATAAAGTTTGGGGGTTTTTTTTCTGAAATAAATCCTTTCTGTTGTTGAAGGAAGGTGATTTTTTTTTTTATTTATTTACTTGCATGGATAGGCATCCTGCTCTATGAAGACATGCTTTTGCTAGGTGCTTTCATTTTAATCCAGAGGTGCCCAAACTTCTTGCATAGGTTGGGCCAAAGACCCACAATGTCACTCTTGAGAGATGGGAATTCAGTGGGCGAAGTTTAGACTGATGCCGCTTTTGCTGTGGGTGCTGGTAGCTGCAATTTGCAGTGGTAAAGCTCTGATAAGTTTCCTGCATTAAAAAGAAGTAATGGCTGGGGGTTTTGATGTGCAAGTTATAAAGGAAAGCCTGCAGGAAAGAAAAATAAAGCTAAAAACTGTGCATTCTCAAGACTACAAGATACTGAAGCGATATAAACTAGCAATATAGGCAAGAAGGTATTCCTCTGGTGGTTACTATGATAATTTGTAGAAAATTGCTCTCCTTGTACTGTGTAGATAAAGGTATGAATTTATTTTTCAAGTGTGTTAAAGATAATCTTTAATGAGTTTCTTCCCTGAGCATTTAGATAGCTTTGCTGCAAGCTGTTCATACTCTATCAGGTCCTGCTGCTGATTGACTGAAACAAAGCTCTGACAGCTTCCTGACATGCACAGTCCAGGGCTGGGGATGTACAAGCTATTAAGGTCACTCATGCAGAACAAAGCACGTCTGGGTGAGCATTGACTTTGCATGTCGTTATTCGTTAGCCCTCTAATCTTGATTACCCTACCAAAAATGTGGGCACTTGCCCAGTATAAGGAACTAGAAAAGGCCCTGAAACCACTAGGATTACCTAAATATAAACACCATGCCCATGTATGGTGTCTGATAGCAGCTGATGATAGTAAAAGGCTAAATGTCTAATACTTGGAGATTTAAAACAATTTTTTAGAATCGTCTTAGATCTGGTTATTACACATACAAACACCTGTTTATTTAGAAGTTCTTACCAATGCATAAGTAAAGTAGTCCTGAAATGGATGAATATGCCATCCAGATGGTACTACCTGGCTGACATATTCCCTTTCTAAATGTCTGCAGCATTGCATTTAGAAATAATACTGATTAAATATTTTAACTAGGGGCAACAGTGTTAGTGAACATTGCAAGTGTTAACGCACCAGTTTTACAGAGCAAGTTTTAACTACTAGCTGGCCCAGGTACGTACAAAATTGCAATGTGCTGATACTTTTCTTGCAAGGTAGAAGCAAGTAGAAAGGTGTTGTCAGAGGTAGTTCATGCATGCCAGTGCAAGTTCTATTCTTTGTTATTTGCAGGTATTTCAATTTGGGCAATGCCATGGTACATATTGTAGGAAAAACTGGGTGCAGTACAGCAGTGCTATGCAAACCCTACTTGAGGAAGGGAAGATAATTTAAATCTGAATTACTTTGAAAATGTTATGTTTTTTTCTGTTTGTGAACATTTGAAAAGTGTCATCTCATTTCAGAAAGCCACAAACAAGTATTTGCCCAGTTGGATATATGTAGAAGAATCTTATTTTTGGTGTGTTTTTCCTAGTTTTTCACCTCTACTGTGTATGAATTTTGAATGACTTAAGAATTTTATATGGTGTAAGAAAATGGACTTCTATATCCTGGCAGTGTTAATAGCAGAGGTAATAGCAATCGAAGGAGATGTCTGCATTGTGCTTCACTGGGAGTTTGCCTTGTTAATATAGGAAAAGAAGATTTCTTTTAAGACAAAATAGCTGGAAAAATGGACCAGCAGATCTGCTTGTGAAAGGAATGCTCAATCAATAGGAGCATGGGACAGACATCCTTAGTAGACAGGTTTTCACGATGTAGGCTGGCAATCCCTGCAGGAAGTTCAGAGGACAGGCAGGCAAAGCAGCGGGTACTTCTCTTGCTTGGGCACTACTCTTTCTTTTGAACCCTCTATCCTTTTTCACCAAGGAGTCAAAAGACCAGTCGTACTGTAAAATTAGCATGGTCAGCATGCAAAGCCAGCAAATTTTTAATCTCGAACACAGTTCTTCCACAAGTGCACTGAACTGTCTTTTTATTACTGGGGAATCTGAGTGATTCAGATCTCTTACATGAATAAAAGATAATAGTATAAATGTTTTCACTGTGTTTTTAAGTATCCTTTTCTAGATCATTCGTTATAGAATTTGGCTTCAAAATCCACTGCTCAAATGAATTTCAGAATATTTGCTGAAATGACCAATTTAAGAATCAGATGATTATTTATTCCTTTTCTTCAAATGGCTAGATAAGTACAAGTTAAGTTGCACATAAAAGGTGCCTGGATTGGTACCAGAAGCAGAGGAAACAATCCAAGAATTGTCATGTAATTTCCTACCTCCTTACAGATCTTCTCTGACCTAGATGTTAGATATGTAACATCAAGTCTTGAGATGGAATCAAGGACGTAAACCCAAATAACTGTGAGGCTTTTCAAGGTTAGAAGAGCAAACTAGAGAACACCTACTGGTCCTCCATGGTTGCCCGAGATGCCAGAAGCAAGAATTTTCTTGGAAGATCTTTTGAACCTGAGTCATATATTCAACACTTTGGGCAAATTTCGTATGTTGACAATGGGAATGGGATAATAGTAAAAACTGTCTTTAGCTTCTGTAGGGTTTTTCCCTGTGTTTCTACAGTCCATGAAAGAGGAGGCCTTTTCTGAAAGACAAATCAAAATTGGAAGTGAATGCTTTGAGTGGTGCCCCAGAGAGCCTTTCTTGCTGCATGCAGGTGTGAGGAAACTGCTGTTTGGTGAATGGGAACCTCTATCAGCAGTGCCCCAGGACTCTGTTTCACACCTAAGACCTTGTTGCCCTTGGATGAAGTACTTTGGGAGCCCTCTTCAGGTGAACAGCCTCCAAATATTCCTAACACTGTACTACATACATGATTTTGCTCAACAGGAAAACGAGCAGTTGCACTTTCACTCCAACACTGCTGGGAAAAGTGGTATCCTCATCACAAGGAGAAGACCTTTCCTTTGCAGAGGATCAGTGTCAGGCCCTGCCCTCCTGTATTAGGTCTGTCTGAGCCCACAGCAGTCCTCACAATGCTGTGCCTTGGAAGGGTGTTGATAACACACAAGTGTTTTGACTACAGCCGGGCACACTGCCCCTTCCCCCTAACTGAGGATGAGATTCTGGGAGGGCACACGAGCAGGCCAGCTGACCCAGACTGACCAAAGGGATATTCCATACCATATGACGTCTGGTCAGATATAAAAGCGGAGGAAGGGAGCAAGGGAGGGGGACATTCATTGTTCTTCCTGGGATGCGTAGGGGCCCTACTTCCCTGAATATGGATACTTCTGCAGATGGGGAAGTAGAGATTAGTTCTTTTGCTTTGCTTCTGTGCGGGCTTTTGCTTTGCTTCATTTGCACTATATTAAACTGCCTTATTCCAAACCACTCTTTGTATATCATCTTATTGTCGGGACTGAGCAACCATTCAGGCCCCTGGCATCCAGCCAGGGTAAAACCCGTTACATGCTAAAACAAATATTTCTACCAATAATGAATAATTAGCCCATGAAATTTGGAATCACAAATGACACATGCACCCACTGGATTTTGGAGGGGTACAGAAAGCTTTATCTTTTTTTAAAAAATTGCATATCGTAAGCTGAATTTCATTACTAGAGATATTTATTCCAAATCATTTTGACATTCCTTGTCTTCGCCCTTATTGTTCCAGACCACACAGAAATAACAAAGTGGAGGGTTTCATTTGTCTTTATTTATGGAGCTTTGGGAACTTTTTTGTACACTTGAGGTTTCTAGAAGCCATGCCAGAGTATTTGCTTTCTGAAAGTCTCTGTGAGCAGGTGCTCCTGTGTGGGGATCAAAGGCTGTCAAAGGACAAAATTACATGGATAAAAGGCCTTTTCAGTGCTAAATCTACAGTTATGGAAAGGTTTTGGTCGCCCTGATCTCTTTTTTAGCATTGTAATGACTATGCTGATTATCAAATTCTGAAGACAAAAATATTCTGATGTGTGAATGTTTACTATTCAGAGTCACTACTGTTAAAAAAAGAGGGATTTCCAAAGCTTCTAAAGTTAGACACAAGCTCACATATCTGCAGTCACTGTGAGCTGGGCTGGATCTGACATCAGGCCATTTTTGTCTGGAATGAGAAAATGAAGCCTGGAGTCCTCTTTCCACTCACTGCAGGCTTCTGGAGCTTTCCCTCTCATCATTGAAGCAGGGCACAATTGGAGAGCTGTCACCCCATTGCCACGGTAAACTTTGCCCTCATTGTAAGCATTTCCCTTTAAACTTGCTTTGAATGTGCTGCTGACACTGTATAGCACATACGCTGGGGCTGTCAGTGTGTTAATTGCATTATAGAAAAGCTCTGTGGCATCAGCGAGCACCAGGGCTCTAGTTGGCTGGGCACCGATCAGGGGCACACATAAGCCTGCCCAGGGCAGATGCAGCAGCGTCCAGATCCGTAGCAAGAATTCTTGGACCCATGCTCCATACTGGAGAGCAAGGTGGCTTTGTTCTGACTGGAAAACCAATGTACCACACAAAGTTTGTTGATAAAACATAGGCTATGCCCAGGTCTTCTGGCTCAGAGAGTGCCAGTATGTGGAAGATCTTGTGCATATTGACATACAAGGGAAAACTTGCAGGTTCGTGTTTTGTTTCTTCATAATCCCTAGTCTACTATTGCCTAACCAAACAGCTCTTGATCTGGAGTAAAGCTTCCTTACACCAGCTATGCAATTGTAGCATGTGTTTCATCATGTCTGCCCAGTGATGACATGGCTGGGAAGGGAAAACCACACTTGTACAACAAGGAAACAGAAACAAAGCTGTGCTACCTATGCAATTTTCCCCATCCATGCCTCGAGGGTGAGTAGCTATTATTCATGGATTGCTTTATTTTTTTTTCCACAGCTAAGCATAGGCTGAAGAGTAAAATATGGGCTGTGGTGTCTAGTTTTCCTCACAATTTTTTATGACCTTCCTAAGAGATAGTGTTGTCTAGAAGAGGCTTGCCGCTTAGAAAAGTGTACACAATATGTCTTATACGGGAAAGAAAGCAAGACCCTCCCTTTCACACAATAAAGCAAAGTATAGTGCTATCAGATTGGGTTCCTTCCGAGTTAAACATATGGGCAGTTTAATGAGTAAAGGTCTAGGGAAAACGTTACTCCTCCTATGGAACCTGATTAGCAATATATTGCAGGTGAGGGGGTGGTGCTCTGCCCTGCCCAAGCAGCAGGTATTGTGATCCCGAAAGACAAAATATGGCTTAGCTTGCATGCAGCAGGTAATGCTATGGCTACGTGAAGAGAAACCTCAAGCACTGCTGGCCACAGCTTCCCAGCTCCCATGTCAGATGAAGCATAATTGCATGATGCACTCCTGCCCAAAGGAGTAGAACAAAGGTCTCTGTGCACTCTATTGCCTTGGTCATTTTTTTTTTTGCACTTGGTAACGAAGGAATGTAATTTCCTCCCCTCCTACAAGGTGCAAGGACCTGACTACCTCGGGAAAGCATTCACCCTGGCAGGCCCAGGCTGTCAAGGTGTTGGTTGCTCCCAGCTATGGCTACGTGCTTGCCGTGCAGCTAATTCCCACAGGAAAATTTACACTTCTCATTGTAAACTTGATTCTCCTTTTCTTGGATAATGTATAGTTTCATGGGGAAATGAGCAAAACTTCAGAGAATTTAATCTATCTGCACTGAAACCGTGTTATGTGGCACAGGAATTCAATGCTTTCCATAGGAATACATGTGTTTGCTGCTTCTCTTTGAGTATAGCGAGAGAGGAGGCTACACAAACACTAAAGATCTGATCATGTCAGCCTCAAAACAGGCAGGAATTGAGATTTACAGCGATGAATCACTGTGCCTCAAGAACTCTGGATGTCTGACCACTTTAGTGTGGCTCTCAAAGCTATATTTGGCCAATATTTATACTGTATTGTTAAGGTAAAAAACAACAACATATAGACCAGGCTACTTGTTCCTTACCCAGAAGGATATGTCTCTGGTCCCTGTAGTTACTTTGTTTACTGTGTGAGATATCACACATTTCAGCACCACTCTGTTGCAAAGAAGTTTTAAGATGTGGCATCAATGATATGACAGCCAGTAATCCATATCACTGGATTAAATTGCAAAACGTTAGAACTTTGTAAATATTGAGAGATTTTTCACTGTATTCTAACAATCTGTATTTCATAAAAGAGAAATAAGAGTCTCTTTTCTTCTTATGTCTTGTATGAACTTACATGCCAAGACCTGAAAAATGTATAAGGAGAATAAATCTGACCAAATGACTTGTGGAAAGATGCAAAAACACAGTAACATTGTGCATGAGTGTTTAGCTGGATCTCCAGGTACTTCAGATCTAAAAATACTGTCTCACCACTAGATGGAAATAGTGGATTTTACATCTTCTGCTGCATTATCAGCACTTATACCTGAATACTATTTGCATGTCATAAGCGGTCTGCTGCCAGCACTTCAGAAATTTGGATCAGAAACAGGGATTCTTTGCTAGCATACATGGAGTAAAGCCAAGATTTCTATTTCTAGAAATTCTCCCTGCTTTACAAGACTGAATGCTTCTTAATTACTGAAGGATGATTCTGTTTGGTCCCTAATCTCATTGGTTTTCATTTATCCTTTCTGTAAGCAGCCAGAGAAGAACTGCAGGATGGTCAGCATGTTGGTTGCAATACCATGAATCACTTAGTAAACATCAGCCTCGTTTATGCACTCTGAAGTATCTTATGCAAGACACACACACAAAAAGTACATTAAGAAAAGACAGAAGTGGAAGGAAGTAAAAAAACGGTTGTGTTTCAATGTACCTACTTAATAATAAAAAAAAGAAGTGATGTGACTTGCTGCCTTATGAGCAGACACTGTAGTGTTGTTTGCATATTAAAAACAAGTGCAAAGTCAGACAAGTGGAAGGTAAATCAAGGCAGGTCTGTAGGAAAGGAAGGTTAAAAAGAAGCATTTTTTAAAAAAATGAATTTTAAAATTACCTACTGACTCTATGGATGACAAATCTGACTTTCTACAAGGTGTTGAGACTTCCAACTGCCCTACAAAGTTGCATTACTGCAAAAGGTTGAGGAAAGCATCCTCCTTACTACAAAACATTTTGCTTCACAGCACATTTTCATGTTGTTAAATGCTGGAACCAGCACAGAGAACTTGCTGTCTTCTCTAGTTTTGATGCCTCATCTCAAACTCCTACACAGAATTACTGGCAGAGAAATCACTCCATTAAAAAAATCCACTGCCTTTTTTTTTTTTCCAATCTGGAGAAAGTAGCTGTGGGTTTCATCCAGTTTGATACAAGGCCAAAAGAGGCAGAGATTGGCCTAACCCTGACATTGGAAACAAACCTTTGGAGTACGTATATTGGAATCAGGATTTCTGTTGTGAGTTAGAAAGAGCTTCCTCACAGTAAATCTCTCTGCTCATCTGACAGAACTGACAACAGATTGGGCCAAGCCTCACAGGGCCCATCAACAGCATCTATTTTATGACAGCACTTTGCACCAGCTGCTGGGTTTCCCTTTAATAAGTAGGAATTAGGGTGCAGCAGTTCAATATGGACTAACATTAATATAATACACGTTTTCCCAATGCTAAAGCATGAGGTTGCATTCAGGCTTTGATTTTTCCTCTGTACTGCAGGTACCCACATTAGTTCTGTATTTTGACTGATCTGTTTGGCTGATCCCTTAGCCCACCGGACTTTCCGCCGTTTGTGGACGTTCCCGTCCCGGTGTGCAGAGAGGGGGTACGTGTGTGTGTGTGTGTG
>WEKX01024431.1:15643-50183 GCA_013390025.1 Pitta sordida
CGCGCTATAAAGGCGGCGGCGGCCCCGCTGCAGCCCGAGTTCCCGTCTCCGCGCTGCTCCGGGGACACGGCCAGCTGCAGCGCCGCCGCCATGGCTATCGACACGTTTTTAGGCAAATGGTGCCTCGTCTCCAGTGAGGGCTTCGAGGACTACATGAAGGAGCTGGGTAAGGAGCCGCCGGCTCCCCGCCCTCGGTGCGGGCAGGGAGCAATGGATGGAGGGCGGGATGCCGCCCCAGCGACATGCCGGGGATGCCAGGCGCCCAGGCTCTGTCCATGGTCCGCGGCCAGCGCGGCCTCGGAGCCGGGCCCGAGGATGAGCTGAAGCCCGTCCGTGAGCCACGGGTGGGCGGCGGCCGGGGGCTGATGCCGGGATGCTGCGGGATGCGGCGCCGGGGAAGGGAGTGCCGGCTGAGTGCGGACCCTTCTTCCCGGGACAGCTGCCGTCCCCGGCTCAGCCTGCCAAACGTGCTGGCACCGTGATTGCTGGCAGCCAGCTGCCGGTGGCAGCGGGCGCCTTCCCGCCGCCCGATGGTGCGCCCTCCGCGCACCCCCTGCCTCTGCAGCACCCTGCATTAGCAGCCCACGCTGGCAGCCCGCATGGGATTAGGCCGCTTCGCTCCTCCTTCTCCGGCTAATGCTCGGGCCGGGGAGCCTGGGCTGCTCGGGGCGGGGGCCCGGGGGCGCTCGGCGCTGCCCTGGCCCGGGAGGGGCTGTGGATGCCGCACGGAGGGGCCGTGGATGCCGCACGGAGGGGCCGTGGATGCCGCACGGAGGGGCCGTGGATGCCGCACGGAGGGGCCGTGGATGCCGCACGGAGGGGCCGTGGATGCCGCACGGAGGGGCCGTGGCTGCCGCACAGGGGGACTGTGGATGCCGCATGGTAGAGCTGCTGCTGAGGCCGGGGCGGCCGCACACAGACCTGCTGAGCCGGAGCTGCGTCCCTGTGGAGTCACCTTGGGTGTCTCCTCCGGAGAAAGCCAAACTGGCTGAGCTGCCTATGGTTAGCCGGCAGCAGGCTGCCCTGCCGGAGGCCGTTTACCTGTTTCCTCCTCTGGTTAGCGGCGCCTTTGTTTCAGGAGAATGGTCCTGGCGTGTTATCCCTGAGTCCAGGTTTGCCCTACATTTTGTAAGATGAAGAACAAACCTTAAGGAGAGCCGGAGCCTCCTTTGCCAGCTCAGGTTCACCACTTGCCTGTGAGCATCCTCGCTGACGGGTGACACACATCTGGCAGTGTCTGTATAGGCTAGGAGCTGTTTCTGCAATTTATTCACTGATTAAAGCCAGAATATTTTGTCGAGGGCCAGAAGATGTAGCCTTGTGTTTAGAGGGAGGAGAGGAAGAAATTTAGGTCTTGTGCTCTTAATGTAAAGCACAAAAAGCCTTACTGCAGACGGTGATGGCAATGCACGTTGTGCAGACAATGGGAGCTGTAATTGTGTTTCGAGACCTGTCAGTATGTGATAGCTGTGATGTGAAAAAGCCTTCCGGACCGAGCCCTTTGGGAGACTTTGGAAGACATTCAAGAATTTTAAGCTCGGCTTGGTTGAGCCATGGATTAGGATGCCATGGTGCTCATGTCCAACGGCCAGACCTAGGCGTGTGCCAAGTTGCTACTTCAAAGAAGAAATTAGGTGCTGCGACTGCAGAGCACCTCCCCTGTGTAGGCAGCAACTGAGCGTTGTTTGGTTTTAGATGGCAGTCATAAACCAGTCACTTCCTTTTTGCAGTTGCAATTTAGGCAATTAAATTTTCTCCAAGTCACGCTTTAGGAGCCAGTAATTTACTGGTTTTCACCTTTAATGGCTGTTAAGGAAACTCCCTGCCTTTGATCCTATTGATGCACCATGAATTATATACGTAATGCAAATTCTGTTGTCTGTGTAAAAGAATATTTGAGGACAAAAGTTTGAGTTTCACTTCTTTCCAGATGGAAAACATGTGCAGTTTATTATTGTTTAGTTAGATCCGAAGCTGTAACTGACCAAATAACTGTAACTGATCCATTTGTATCTGACCAAATAACTCGCTGTTGACCCTGGACTGGATGGCAGCAATGAGGGATGTGGTGGGGGTCACTCTGGCAATAATGTCCAGTTCTGGTTGGAAAAGCTGGACTCAGGCTGACTGGTTTTTATCTAGTTTAAGGCTGTCGCCTGGAATCTCAGTTGAGGTTGGAGAATCTGTGTCTGGAAAGTACTTTATTTCCACTTTATAGAGAAATTATCGTCTTTGCTTTGTGGACTCAGCCATTGCTCGGGTGTTCCAAGTACTCCGAGGAGGTCTTGTGCTGACACATGACAATATTTTCTAACTCCACACCAGCAGGAGAGCCCAGGCACTCACTGACTTGCTGGCACTTTCTGCTCCATTTGGTTCCGTATCAAATCTTTGTTCAGACCTGCACTTTGCAGTTTAATGGATTCACGTTTGTTGCCCGCTACCTTTTTATTTGTGTTTCCATCCTTCATATCAAGAAGATTCAAGCCAACCTCTCCAACAGTGCTTGCAGGGGCTGAGGCAGGGTAAATCTCTTTTGCTGAAGAATTTTGAGGGCTGCTGTCTCTAGCCACTTACAAAGCTCATTTCTCTTATGAACTTTTTTGTGTGTGTGATATTTTGCAGTATCCTGGCTTTTTAATTCACAACTCAATGCTTTGTATAGAGGATGTAGAATATGAAGTTTTATTGAAAATGGTATGTTTGCAATTGTGTATAAGGTGGTGGAGGGTATTTATTAAGTTCAAACAAAGTGTATTAATCCATCAGCTAAACTAATATAAAACTATTCCCTTCAAATTCTGAGCACATTAAATTTCTACGAATTATTTTTAGTCTTTTATGTTTGTTTTTCTATTTGTGATTTATTTCTGTTTGGAAAAAAGTATTCAGTGCTGAGTTTTGGGATATCTGCGAGTCCCCTAGAGGGCAAAATAGATTTAATTCTGGCTCTCTGAGGAAACCAAGAGTAACCCCGCAAATTAACTTTTTTCCGTCTTCATCAGTGGATAATTTAAAACATCCTTTTTCTTTGTATCTCTTGTGCTTTGATTCCCAAGTGTACCTAAGCGCCTAATTAAATGGGAATTAGGTACATATTTGAATTCTTGTGTGGCCCTAAGCCTGAGGGTTTAACTGACTTTGTGACACTGTGCCTCTCGCCTTGCAGGTGTGGGTATGGCCATGAGAAAAATGGGAAGCATGGCCAAGCCAGATGTTTACATTATTAAGGATGGGGACACATTCACCATAAAAACAGAAAGCACCTTCAAAACTTCACAGTTCAGCTTCAAGCTTGGTGAGAAATTTGAGGAAAATACGTTAGATGGCAGGAAAACTCAGGTCAGTATACCAGACTTTCTATTGAAAAAGTACAATTCTTTGGGAGTTTTACAAAAGGAAATGCTGTCTTAAAATAATTTTTGACATGCACACATCCATGCTAACAATGCCTCATTTGATGAGCAGCTGTATCTGTAAGTCTCTTTTGAAATAAAAACTCTTTTCTTTTTTCTTCCTTTTTTTACGCGGATTAAACGAATTCCAAAGAGGGAAAATGCTGAAATCAATAGTCTTGTGTATTTTGTTGTTTTCATTTTGTAGCAGAAGCATTTTTTTAGTAAAACTAACAGACCTCTAAATCCCTGTTAAAGCCAAATGCCACTTCATTTGAAGCCTGTGGAAAAAAATGCCATTGATGTTTAATCGGAGGCAATTCAGCCCTCGGGTCAACCTCTCTGTCCCGTATTTGCATAACAAAGAGAGCCTGGTTCAGTGTAGGGTGGGGTCACAGCCGTGAAACTCACAGTCCCTAATCTCCAGCTTTAAAAGGAGCTTCTCTCTGCATCGACTCGAAAGAATATTTATCCAAAAGGAGGTAAAATACAAGTAACATATCTCATGTGGCTCGTTTCCTCGTGTGAGTGCTTTTTGTGCGCCATCTCCTCCCTATGGACGCACCCTTTCGATTCATTAATTATTGCGAGATCAGATAAACGTTACAAAAGCTCAAACCCCGTGCACAAAGCGATGAACAGAGAACATCTTCCGCTCCTGTTAATTGGAATTGTGGGTGCCGTCAAAGGCCTGTCTGATGCAGGAATGTCAGCAGTGAGTGACTGAGCAATGAGTTATTGGAAGGAGAGGATAGATAAAACAAATATAAGATAATAGCCTGGCTTTGTGGACATCAAGGACAGAATTACTGTTGAGTGAGCTCAAGTGGGAATCTTCCATTTGGAACAGGGTGTTAAGAAAGCTTCAAGGTTCATCAAATGTCTTGGGGGAAATATTGATGTTGTGCTGCTTCTTTCAGACTCTGGTCAGCTTAAAAGATGATGGGTCGCTGATTCAAGAACAGGAGTGGGATGGCAAGAAGACCATAATTACAAGGAAGCTCGTTGATGGACAACTGGTGGTGGTGAGTTTAGTCCCACTTTCTGATCCCCGAGTGCCTCTGGCCAGTAGCCAGAAATGTAACTCTAAAAGGTTTCTTTCCTTGTACTGTATGCTGAGGTAAACTAATGAATCCATATCTTCATCTTCTAGGAATGTGACATGAATGGTGTCAAGTGTGTTAGAGTCTACCAGAAAGCATGAGGACATCTTCTTGTTCCATAGGAACTTGCTGCGAACAACTCAGTTCAGTGGACAGAGCTCCTTTTCACTCCATATTTTCCTTTTCCCTGTTTTCTAGTATTTCGATGGACTGAGTAGCTGAGTGCAATTATTTTTAAAAGCCGTGGTGTAACTATTATGTAGCTATTCTGAACTTATGAGGCTATCAAATAAAATTGTCAAATATATGAAGTGGAAATGTTGTTACTACGTATAGTGGAATTTTAAAGTGAGGTTTTAAAAAAAAATCATTTTTAGACTCTACTACAAATTGCCTTCTGTACAAGATAATTAAAGTTACATAGTTAATACTGTTAATAATAAGCTGAGTTTTGACCAGCATCCTTACTTGATAAGACAGTAAAACCTGAAACAGAAACAAACCAGTCATAGTTCAGGCTCTGGAGTTGTTTCAGACTTGCATGTTGCAAAGTAAGAAGCATTGGATAGGTATGAATATGAGAAGCTGTATCAGTGTTGAAATACAGGAATATATTTTCATGGTTTGTTTTTTCATGTTTCAAACCATGATTTCCTTATCTCAATGTTTGCACTGGTAAGCCAACGAACATGATGAACTGAAGCAAACACACATACATGCTTTATTGAAATGAAGCCTTACTTTAAGAAGACTCTGTTTTTTCAAGAACACTCTATTTCATGTCTAGTAACATCCTAAAAATTCTTAACCAAAATCTAGTACAATACTGCCTAAAACTTAAAGCCTCCTTTTATTTTATTTATTTTAAACTTATTCGAAACACCTAGCAATGGAGTTTATATGCTTTGAGGTGCCATAATAAATAATCACAAATGTCAGTGTCTTGAGTATTGCTTTTACACTGATTGGGAAGCAGAGCCGATAATGCTAGTATTCTTCCAAAGATGTCAAACAAGACAAAATTTCGAAGTTATAGGTGAATTTCTTTGACATCAGACACCCATGTCCTAAAAGTGAAACTGTTTGCTGACAGGGAGGCTTCTATGAGATTCAGAAGCCTGGGGCCTCATGCAATTGGGCAATTCCAGTTTGCAGCAAAATAGCAATTGCTACCTCGACCTCCCTATGTATTTTGTCATCTGAAAGCAGTTATTGTGGGATAATAGTTCTTGCAGGTTTTTTTTCCCCTGACTCATTTTTGTGTTGGCCAGTCTTCGTATTGCCTTCATTTGGTATTTTGCCTCACTTCCATTTTCTTTTCTTAAAGATCTAGTCCTGTATTGGAATACAGCAATGAGAAAGAATCTCCCCATAGAAATGAAACATAAATCGATCTGGTAAAGAATCAGTTTTGAATCAGAAATACAGTAAATAGTATCTGTAGAAGGGGTCCAGCAAACTGTGTGGTGAAGGAGCAAGAAAAAAATCCTTCCTCCCTTCCAAAAGGGAGAGCATTACTGCTTTAAGCAGAGCGTTCCACCTTCTTTGGTGTCACTGGTCTATCACTTACTGCTGATTGTTTACTCTCCTGATAAACTTCTGGCTAGTGTTAATTGTTTATCTTCGTCTGAATGGAGAAACCTTCCACTGTCTTTTATAGGACATCTATTTTGGTTACCATGAGATCACTTCTTGTAAGACAAAACACAGTTTTTTAGAGTGATTTCCTTTGGGAACAAGGGTTATAAAGTCTGTATTTGTGTCCGTGGTCTCCAAATTCAGCCACACATGAGGCAGAGGCTAGAGGTCCCAAAGCTTAGTGTTCCACAGATGTCATGAAGATAGGTGGCCTGATGAAGAAGATATACCATTAAAGTACTTTGAGGATGCAAAGACTGCACATGGAAGTGATGCTTGTTTGACACTAAATGGAAGAAAAACATTAGACGCTCTCTTGGCACATGTAAGAAATTATTTTAAGCATAGAAGCTGACCAGTGGTAAGGAGCAGATCAACAGGAAACTGGAATTCTTCAGAGCTAATTTTCCAGAACCACTTAGGCTCATGTATTTATTTGCTTTATTTTGATGTTAGTTTCAGCCTACATTGCCAGCAGCTTCAATGCAAGTGTACTGTGACCCGGAACTATCATATGTACAACTTGTTTCTGTTAGATTAGACCATACACTTAAAGAGACAATTGTTTTATAGTACCACAAGCCAAGATTTGTAATGCTCAAGAGTTGAAAATGTAATTACGTAGTTTTCAATTTCCTTCTATTATTTATTATACAAGACAAAAGTTTCACTCCTCATAAGTGTGTATACACAGTATTTTCATCAGTGCAAAATAATCAATTTTTCTGAGGATTGAATAATTCTGTAGTTCATTATATGTATCGCAAAAGATGACAGAAAATAAGACTTCTGGGAAAAAATGAAAACAAAGTTATGTATGATCCAGCCAGGACTTCTTTATAACCTGCAGAAATGTGGAAAAAGGAGACAAGTTTTGTTGACGTTTTAACGCATGTTTTTGAAAATACTTTGGAGGGATGAAAGAATCAAGTTCAGCAAACTGACACTGCCAGAAAAACTTGCTGAAGGAGAAGCAGTTTCCGTGTCCACTCCAACACATGTTCATTTAAGGTCGTCACCAGTGTCCAATTCATATCTTTATATCTCACTGTCTTCTCAGATTAGTGTAGTTCTGCTGTTTCTGCAGGAGGGACTGTGTATTTTTTTGTTTGCAGAGAGAAGGTGATGGGTGGAAGTTTTTTTGTAGTGAATGGGTAGAGGAGTAGAAAATAAAATTGCTTAGCAATTTAGATCTGATATTCCACTATATTAGGGAAATCTTGTCTGGGTTAGCATCCAGGAATGCTAAGGAAATGGCACTGTGCTCTGGGGAGCGTGTACTGGCTCTGTATAGTTCCCAGACTATAAAGGATTTTCCTGTTATGGTTTGGTTATGATTTAGTATGTCAAAATTGTTATCCTCCTCTGACTGCAATCTGTGTAATTAATACCAGCCTTTCCTCTTCCTTTCCCTTTCCTACCTCACACATGCACCTCAGACCAAAGTTTTTTAAAAAGCAAATGTCAGTGGTGGGAAACATCTCTATTTTCTAAGGTTATGGTCCCACTGTTAGCTGTAAACTGCCCTAAAAAAAGGCAAGGATTATTTCTTCAAATGTAGAGGTCAAGTGTAGGAAGACAGTTGTGTTATGCCAATGGCTGTTTGGGCTGTATTAATTGTGAGACTCAAGCATCCAAAAAGAAATGAGTAATTGACTAGGCATATTTTTTATTCTAGTAAGTCTAAACAACAAACCACCTTATATACTTCTATATAATTTACATCCAATGTATTCTGTTGCTTCATAAAGCAGTCCATTCAAAATAATTCTAATTAAGGTCAGGTGCTGAAAATGAGTTCCCTGTAAATATTTCTCAGGGTCCTGAGAGGGACCTGGGTCCCTGCCCAGAAGCCCCATTTCAGCTCAATCTGTGCCTGAGATGGATATCAGAGGGTCAGTTTCCAGCTCACACACCTGCAGATTTTACACAAAAAATCATCCATTAAACTAATTTCCGTGAAGGTACTGCTACATTGTTTGTATTCTACTTAAAACATTTTAACAAAAATAAAAGCATAATGCAGATCGGTTTTAACTAAACCTTTGCTCCTGACTTCCTCCCTGCCTGAGAATTTTCCAACACAATGAATGGATTAGAAACCCTTTGCACTATGTTGATTATTTGTGATTGTAGGGAAAAAAAATCTCACAGTATGAGAGTGGGTGGGAGCAAGGTAACCTATATTAATTATTCTTTGATACCTAATTTCAATCCCATTGTTCAGACTTGAGAAGATTTAGTACTAATTTCACAGGTTTTGCAGAAAATCCAGCATCTGTGTAAACACATTTTTGTCCCATGCTTCTCCTTCTAGCTTTGGCTTTTCAGCCCTTGTACATCAAATTAGGCTTCTGTTGACACTTACCAGAACAGTTTTACTTCATATTATTTCATGGGAACAGGAAACACTATTAGAGACCCCACTCCCAAGAGTGAATTTGGCTTCTTTTCCTCCAAATGTTTTCAAAACCAATTCCATCTAACAGGTGGTCTTAATTACATTCTGGAGATATTTACATGTGAAGTTCATTATAGTTTCAGAAGAAATGTAGACTTTCAGCAACATATGCAAGCTAGAATCAGTTTCAGATAATGAATGCCTTACAAAAATCTACTTAATCCCAAATTATATTGTTGAGACTTTAAAATAAATAGCACATTTGTCATTAATTACAGCTGTGCAGTCTGAAATTAAATAGAGAAGACAAATATCTCACTCTCTGAGGACTGTGCATGCCACTTATCTGGGACTGGACATTTGCTTCCCCATGCACAGCATCTGGTACCCTTGGAAATTCCTGCTTGAAATCATCGGAACAAGCATTAGCTGAGCGTGAGCTCCTCTCATTGTGCACTGCAAGTGTCCAACAGCAAACTGAGGCACTGAGTGCAATTTCAGCTTGGGCTGGTGGTGTGTCACTGCTGCACGCCCCAGGAGCATTCTGGGGCTATGTCATATAGTCCTGTGTGGTGAGCAGCTAACTTAAAATTGTACAGAATAGGACAGTCTGCATCTCTTAACCTCAAGGGAAGTTTTGAACTGAGATCAGAGAGCCCACGGCAGAGAGTTTCTGGAAATTCCTAGTGTGCCAGGGCTGTTTGGGTACATTGAAGGTTGAGCTGAAGGTGACTCAGACT
This sequence comes from Pitta sordida, assembly GCA_013390025.1. Lineage (NCBI taxonomy): Eukaryota > Metazoa > Chordata > Aves > Passeriformes > Pittidae > Pitta > Pitta sordida. Next base: position 24,921 of record WEKX01024431.1, read on the forward strand.
GACTCCAGAAATTATGTCCAGGTCTTCTTATGGCTTTGCAATTTGATTCTGTAAGTAGCCCAGCAAATTATAACTGTAGGAATTATTTTATTGCAGAGTATAAGTAAGGCAAAATACCATTAATACTATCCCTTAAACTGTGCAAAGCAGTATCTGATGCTGGGACTTGCTCTAAGCGCTTTCTATTGTCTCATCTCCACTCATTCTCCCAAACCACCTTGCTCTGTACAGATTTAATTGCATATAAATAAGGTTCAGAAAATGAGAAGTTTCTATTCTTTTACATTTATATTTTTCTACTGATGAGATGCAGAATGAAAACGCAATCTGCATATCTCTACGGGAGTTATTGTTTGAATAGTCACGTACCTGTTGCCCACTTCATGGAATATGGTCCTTCTCTAAAGGACCAGCCTAACTGATGGCTGCTTTTCTGAAAATGTAGCAGAGGAAAGGAAACCAATTGAATAAAAGAGAAATCACAGCTGCCTTACTGTCCTCAGTTCTCTTTCCCTTAGTCATTAGCACAACACAATCCTTGCTTATCCCTAGGCATGTTCTCTTTCTTCATAAAGATTTTTCTTTTTCCCTTTTTTTTTTTTTTAAGATTATCAGGTCTCTTGGATTCAGATTCTGAATATCCAGCTGGTGTGATTAACTGGAACACAGATTAAGAAAGATAAGAATAAATATAGTTTCATCTTGTCCAGTTTCTCTCTTTTTTCCTTTAAGCTTATTTTTTTCACTTTTTGTTTTTCAGCACCAAAAGAATGAAGAAAATTAATTGCACAACTTCTGCACACACAGGTACTCCCAAAATACCGGGCATTGGAAAGATTGTAGGAAAATTTATTTCCAAAGCTGAGAACACTAAACATAAGAGAACACTCAGCTTAAGAGAACACCAAAATTAACAGACCAAAGCACCCTGACTGGGAAAAGAGATGCCCCCATTCTTCTCAGAGCTTTTATTGTCCTCAGTCCACTGTCCTGGGGATATTCAAACCTGTCTGAAAGAACATATCATATTCTTCTCACAGAATCACACAGAATCACAGAATATTATGAGTTGGAAGGGACCCACAAGGATCATCTAGTCCAACTCACCATCTAACACCCGTACAGAGACCGAGAGCACATCCCAGAGCGTAACACCAACCTAGATCCCTCACAGTCTAGCAGGCCATTCTCATATCAGGGACTGCTTCTCTGGAATACAGGAAGAGAAAACATTTAAATATGTCCCTGGGAAAGAACCATCTTTCCAGGCAGGAAAGCTTCCTTAGATGAAATAAACCCTCATCTCCTTGGAATAAATGTCCAGGAAGGTCTTCTACACTTACCATGTCTAAGCAATATTAGCCCTAGATTTAAGTGTTTCTGTATATTCTTTGTTCCTATGCTTGTGCTGAAATGGTTTTAAGAAGAATTTCCTTTAGTATTTAATCAGTGCGGTCCTGACCTAGGAAAGTAGACAGATATGTGTTTTCCCAAAAAGGAATCCCCTGCTGATTCAACTTTTTAAATAGTGACAGTGTTGCTATTTTCTGAATGTAATTTGTGATAATCAAATGAAGTAAACAACATAGTCTGAAAATATCTACTTCCTTTGTTAATCTGTCGACAAGAGCTCCACAATCCTGGAAAAAGTTTGATTGTACTTATCTGGGTGGAACTGGAGCTCAAGTTTCAAGTTGGAATGCAGGATTTTATAGCTTAGTTTGAGTTCTGCATGGCTATTTTAATTTTTAAGGTTCTGAGATTTTCCCTCATAATTTAAACCTTATCCCAGTTAGTTACATCTGTCAAACATACATCATTTTGGGAAGCTACTCATTTATGTCTTTCTCTTGTGGTCGGTGTTTAAAACACTTCACAGAATTTTTTCAACTAGATTTTCATCATTGAGTTTGTCGAGGACAAGGAAGGAATAATTAAAGTTAAGTACCTTTTGTTATAATATGTCCAAAATAATAACTCTCAGAAGAAAGATCTCTCCTGGGATTTTTCAGTTAAAGAAAACACAAAACTGAAAAAATCCTGTCCTTGGGAAATGAAGTGCATCAAACCATTTGGAATATTAAAGAAAATATCAGATAAACCTCTGAAAACTCAGATTGTCAGACGTATCTCTAAATCATGTAAATAGTGACTTATTTTGGGCTAGCTGGGCATCCCTCCTTGTGAGTAAAAGCACTGTTAGTTTGAGAGATTGTCCAGCTGTCTACTGGAATTTCCCTTTCCCGCAGCTGATAACCCTTTTTATCAGCTGTATTTTTGTTCCAATGCAACTTACTGTTTTTTAAAGGTAAAATAATTTTCTCTACTCTATTTACTGAGATTTCACGGGTTCTCTTGTACTCAAGAGCTTAAATTTCAGGATGCGCTCGGCACTTTTCTGTGTTTTCTGCTATGGGTTTTACTAGAAAATTAACTTCTGCTTTGAAGCTGAAGTGTACCGAATTGAATTTCTGATCTGGATTCCTGCTCAAATCAAGAGTTAAGTGCATTTATTATAGAGGGACAAGATGGCATCTTGTGAAGCAATAGCCTTCTAGATCAATGGAAAGACTCGTATTGCTTTGGTAAGACTGGTTTAGGGCTTTAGTACCTGCGAACGAATACTAGAGATCAAGAATAAAGAGCTAATTTTAAGAAACACTACTGTCAGTCTCTTCTCTCTGGCTACCAGTGATAGAACAAGAGGACACAGTCTTAAACTGCGTCAGGGGAGATTTAGACTGGACATTAGAAGGAACTTTTTCACAGAGAGGGTGATCTCTCAGTGGAATGGGCTGCCCAAGGAGGTGGTGGAGTCACCGTCCCTAGAGGTGTTTAAGAAAAGGTTGGATGATGTACTTGGTGGTATGACCTAGATATTAGGGTAGTGTGTTATAGGTAGGATGGTGTGTTGGTAGCAGGATGGCAACAGGTTAGGTAACAGGTTTGGCTAGGTTAGGTAACAGGTGATAGGTTGGACTTGATGACCTCTATGGTCTTTTCCAACCTTACTGATTCTGTGATTCTGTAATTTCAGGTGTTATTCAAGAATAATAGCTTGCATTAATAAAAGCATGATTCTATTAATACAACTGCTCTTAATGCTGTAGCCAAAAAAACCCCAAACAAACCACTGCAGGTATTCTCATGTGATTTCCACTTCAGAGGTGCATTTTACATGTAGACTTCCTGTAGAGCAGATCAGCATAACCTCTATTTTTATGACTTTGCCTTTCTGTCAAATAAAACTGAACTTCTTGAGAATTCTGGTCTACCCGAGAAGTTCCTGGCTCATCTAATGACCAGTGTCTGATATAGCAAACCGTACAGTTCTCCTTCAGATGCAGACCCCAAAATACTCAATGCCTCCTGGAAGTAAAATAACATGTACTGTTGAAAGTTTTAATTTAGGCAAAAAGAAACAATTGTGAAGACCAGGGCAACAAACATAGCACACTTTCTGTCTCCTTTTTACCCTTTGGTGAGGCTAGGTCTAGCATTTCACATGGAGAAAGGCCTCTTTAAAGTTAAGTTTAAACATTTTACTGATTTTGCTTGTGTTTATATTAGGAGATCTAGAAGGCTTTTGCTTTTTTTCTATTCTGTGGCAAGATGAATTTTGTAACATTAGTTCAACTTTCCTTTTTTATGACTCCTTTAGAAGTTAATTTTTCCACTTTGGTAAGAGAAGAATTTCTAAGAGGTTCTTTATGAGGATTTAATATCCTAGTTCTGTATACTAGGCTTACTCTAACTCTTGAAACAGAAGTTTGAAGCTGAATAGACTAAGATGCTGAGATGCTGAGATGCTAAGCTCAGGTATAACAGTGCGAAAAACTTGATTCTACAGAAGCCAAATATGTAATTTTTTTTCTGAGATGTCTCTGAAGTAATCAGCTTCCTGGTTTCTTGTATGCTCTGCAAGCGCGTTCTCTTTATCACTTTATTATTTTACCTTCCTTCCTGAGAAAAAATAGTCGAGCTGTTATTAAAATACAGTCAGCCCTCTTCCACTGATAGTGGCTTCACATCTTCACTGCATGATTTTTCAGCGAACCAGGAGGCCCATTTTGGGACTGCACATGCGCGACCCGGCACACATGAATATTCAAAGTAGGCAGTCATGAATACGCAAATTATCCCCCCTCTGCCGCCCGTGCCATGGCTGCCCATGCCCCACAGTGCCTTTTCCGCCTGCTGCAGCTGCCCCATGTGGCAGAGGAGCTCTGCACGCCGGCCTCAGCCGCAGCTGTGCCATGCCAGGCGTGTCCCCCAGGAGGGAACACACCAGGCACACCTCAGAAGTCCATACAGCCCTGTGGTGCCCCTCTGCCCGCTGCAGCTGCCCCACAGGGCAGAGGAGACACGCTTCACTCCCCTAACTGTGCGAGGAACTTCCGAGAACGCCTCACAAACACTCTGGAGCCGGGGGGACGGGGTGACTGGAGCCAAATTTGCATATTAATGAGCTGCCACTCAACGCTGACAGAGGGCTGCGTGGGGAGGGGTCAAGACCTGCAGTACCATGGGATAGGAGGCCTGATCGTATTTCACAAATCTAGATTCCACATCTCTCCTTAGCAATATTTTTCAAATACTGAAGGACAGGCAACATCCCGATTAAGGTCTTTTTCTTCTCATTCTTCACAAGCGGACAAATGCTTTCTTGGCAACTCCATTTCTTAAGATTTCCTCGCTCCATGGCTTTGTTTCTGTCTTTCTGTCTTTCTTGCAGGCTCCGCCTATGTATACAGGACAACTTTCAGTGTTCTGCTGTCTGCACTGCTGACAATGAGCAGGGACTGTGAAAGCCCAACCATCAAGCTGGTTGTTCCTCCAGGTTCTGTTTACTTTGGGTTTACATAAGGCACAGTCTACTCAGACTTGGGATATATCTCATCAGTGTGCTGAGGCCGCCGTGGTCACTAGAGTCACTGTGCAGGGCACAGCAACTCTGCATCTCTGCTGACCCAGCGGGTCATGATTTCTTGACTCCCCTGCAAGCCTGAGGATTCATGTGGGAAAATGGAAATATGTTGCAGTTTCCATTTTTAACTGCAGTTACACTGTTTAGGTTGGGATGAAGAAACAGAGATGGTTCTTCAGAAAATTCTAAATAGTTTCGCTCTCACCATCTGGTATATTACTTTTTCAATATGAGAAGAATTTAGTTCTGTCTCTAACAGCATACAGTGTACACCTTGGTTACTAGGGGAGATAGGTTTTCTTCCTGCCATTGTGGCAGCACTCTTGGAAAATACATTTCTTTCTCTTATTGAGATCAACAGAGACACCTAACAGGGTTCCCTTAGGCAAGCAGCTACAACTAAGCTGTCTAAGCAAAATAACCACTCACAAAGTTTGAGAACAGCTTTGAGAGTGTTGTGGGATCTTTAGTTCATGTGCTTTCTTAATCTTACTCTTTCTAGACACTGAAATCATGCATTTTACTGTGGTTTGAGCTTTGTCCCTTCATTGGACAAACCTGACAATAGGATCTGACAGGACTTATAATAACCATGGCACATTGGGAACCTCAATGGGAACACCCAGCTGGAACAGNATCTAACAGGACTTATAATAACCATGGCATATTGCTCAGTGCGACTTGTCTGGCCTAGCCTCAATGGGAACACCCAGCTGGAACAGCCAGCTGAGGTGCTTTGCTCCTGCCACAGCAGAGAAGAAGGGCAGACATGACCTGTAAATGTCAGGCGGCTGAGTTTGAGGAGTGGACTGCCAAGTCCACTGCCCACTTACTTAGTCTTCCAGGGACATGAAGTGGTGCACTCTAACACTAGAAGCCATGGTGCAGTAGGAGGTACATAACATACACATCACCTCACAAACCTCACAGGGGTTGTGTGAATCGCACCACGTGCTCCAGTTCATGAGTCACACTAAGTACATGTATACAAGCCCTGCATGGGTTTATGGCTGGAACTGCGTAGTTGCAAACTATGTTTTAGTAGATCTGTAGTCTAGCTGTGCGAAAATTATTTAGTTGTGAAGTAAATTGCTTTTGGCTTTTGATAGCCCTGTTAAAGATCTGTAGACGGGCATTTTGTGTTAACAGAAAACTGCACAGAAATAGGCAGTTATTAATTAACTGTGGATACCTGTCTCTGAGGGAGTTTTGCATTATGCTGGACTCCATTGTTCTGATTCCTTTTAGAGACTGCTAAAAGCACTGGGTGTTGTTACCTCTACCATCAAGAGAGGTTTTCTTCCAGGACACTCCAGCATAGGAGTGAGATTTTACTCACTTGGGTCACTGTTTTGGGTTGCTGATAAAGAGCTATGCCTTGCCAACAGCAAGCAGTCTGTGCCTTTTAGGTGCCAGCTCCCAGCAGCCAGCACAGTTTATATTATCCTGCCCCTGCATCTGGCCATGACTCCCAGTTGTCTCACCATGCACCAGGTGAGTGTGTGCTCTAGATCTGGTCTTTTTGCAAAGTTCATAAATTGAAGGGATTTTGTCAAAGTATCAACACAAACTTCTTCACAGAGTGGGTCAGTCCGCCTGGGTTCTGAGCCCATGGCTTGAGGAACATCCACATTTTTCTGCTGAGTACAGAGAATGTCTTGGATAACAGAACACTGTAACATTTAAAGGGTGACTTTGTAAAGAGAAGGAAATGAACTGGCTGTAACATTTTCCTTGCTTTTCTTCTGTGTGGAGTTGCCTGAATCAACAGCCTTGCTGTACCCCAGTTGGCGTTCCCTGACACTGGGTTGATGCCATTACTCACAGCGTCGGTGCTCACCTCCTGTTTCACAAACAGGATTTGGGCAATTGCCTCATCACCTTGCCCAAACATCTAAAATCGTCTAGTGCCACTTCACTTCAGAAGTGTTTCATGTAGCTGCATTTCTCCACTGCTTACGTAATGGCTTCCAAAGGCTAGTTGCCTCGGACAGGTATGCCTTAGCCCCAGGAACAGAATTTGTTCAGCTAAGTGTTCCCGTAGTAGCTGTCTTCCAGTAGTAATATTGAGTCCCTCCTCCTCGGGCTGATGCACCCACTGCTTCCCCTTCCTCTAAAATATGTATTTGCATTTTTCTGCCAGGACCACTAGGTGTCACAAGTACTCACAATTAAACTATAAAATACCCTAAAATATTATCCTGGACATCTTGATATTTCTCTTATCAAGGGATCCAAGGGTTTTTCTGTAGACTTGATGTATATGTGGGAAGTGCTGGATGTAATAAAACAATCAGATGCATCAACTGGTGCTTATAGGGGGGATTCATATTGTTTCATAGCGTACAATTAGGGAGTGATATCTGCCGTCAAACGGCCTTAATTCAGCTAACCATAGAAAACGAATAAATTGGATATGACCTCAAAGGTCAGCAGACTGTGTCTGACACAAGGAAACATTCTGGTGAGTAGAAGTAGAATACAGGAGGAGCTCAACCATGAAAAATGCTTGTGGTTAAGAAACAGAAGAATCCTCAGGTTAAATTTAGATGAGTTTCAAACTGAAGCTGAATTATCCATGCCAATAATGAGACAGATCTTTCTTTTCTTCCCACTCTACTTCTAATCTGTCAGTTTGTAAACAAATCAATCATTCTTGCCTAGCAGCAGGAATTTTACACTAGCTGGGAGGATATATTCTTAGCTTCCCAGTGGGACCCGCAGTACACCACTAGTTGACTCTGTGGGACCCCAAGACACTGATCTTTTCTGAAGATGATAGCTCAGTTTTTTCAAATGTCACAAAATGTATTTTTTCCCCTTAACCCTGTAAAATAGCAGGAGGTTTTAATTAATTTATTAATTTTAATTATAGGCAGGTGTTTCCATTTCCAAGTGGACTTTTCCAAATGAAAACAACCCTCCGCACTCCATCACCACGCAGTACATCCACCTACACATGCACTACCTGTCCTTTTCCTGCTTTTTAAGGTATGGCTCAGTGTATCATCGTACATTGCACTGAATAAGCAGCACAAAGAGAATACTTTGTATTTAAACGGAGGGAAGCCCGAATCTTTCCATTTGGGTCCTCTATTCATCTAAGTACTGTGGAAGTTACAGGCCTTTGCAGCTTCTCAATGACACCTCCTTACATCAGCTAGATCTTGAGTTGCGGCAAAGCACAAGAGTGAAGAGAGATGACCACAGGTGATGAGAACTACTTGCCAATAAGGGTACATATGGATATTAGTAGTCTAGCGCCAAACCTGCTCCTGGTATTATAAACTGCACTATCACTCTGTGTCTCGGGGCAGGAGGCTGAAGGCACTGCAGTAGGGCAGGAGGACTTGGATTCCCTATGTTTCTGACCTCCCCAATTCCTGTAAGACCCTTTCCATCCACTTCAAAAATTCGTTGTGAACTGCATGTCAATGGCTCTGTATCCTGGTGTCTGTCACATCACTGGCTTCAATTATTTTAACATTTGTAATTGATTTAATAACTTAACGAGAAATTTATGGGAGACAGGTTTAATGGAAGGTCTTGATGCTGAATGGATCTTCTCTGAGCATATTCAGGAATACATATTTCCTCTTTTTTCTGTAATTTAAAAACACTTTCCTTGAAGTTAGAACAGTTTTATACACAGAAATCTAAACTATTGCATGCAGTTGATCATATATGCTATTACTACATGAAATTCAAGCAGACAGCGTTACAAATCTGGAGTGGCCCATTATACTGTTGTTTTATGCTGGCACACATCTTGCCAGCATAATGGCTTTGGGCTCTACCAGATGGTAAATTTAGGCACTAAAAAGTACTCTATGCCGCCTGGAATAGAATACATCACCCTGAAAGAAGCAAAGACCATTCACTCCTTTTCTAAAATAGTATTTCAAAGATAAAGATTGACATCATCATGTAGCGTGAGTTATTGCTTAATAGAGCTGCATAATGCTTATTAGTCATGCCGTGCAGTTCACTATCAGTCAAATTAATCATTCATTCAAGACAGCTAATTTGGTTCTAAATGCACTACGTATTTAAAATGCTGAATATTGCTAACTGTTATTAAGTAGCCACCTGCTGCATGTTTATGACATTATATTTGGTATATATTGCTGCAATAATATAAACTGTGCTTCAAGGTAGAGTTCAGTTCCAGATAATATTTTGTTAATGACCTGCCATGTAAACAAATACAATCAATTATGGCAGGAGGTAATTACAGTGTGGAATCATTTTCTTACAACACTGAAATAAGTAATCAGATTGATTCAGAAGGATTTTGAACTTAACTTGTATTTAAATGAAGGTGTGTCCTGAACCATAATAGGTCCAATGACAAAGATAAGATTAAGGAGGTGCCAGCTTTCTTCAGTTTTTAAGGTAACTTTGGAAGAAGAAAAGATTTTTGATTCCCAGTACACTGTGCAGACCAGGCATTTCCCAGACAGAAATCTGTCAATCTCCATTTAAAAGACCTTTTTAAGGATGTTTCCCTCTATTTACCAACCAAAAAAATAACTGGGGAAAAAAGAAAAATGCTACATTTTGTTACCACTGGGGTGTGCCACTTAAAGAGTTTTGCCCAGTGATTCACTCTTCTGAGGCTTCATGCTGAATCAGCACCCTTTCCAGTCATCTGGCACATTTTGTGTGTGAAAATCAAACCACTTGTCAAAACACTCAGTTCAGTCTCTGCTCTCTTCTTCTAAGAGAGAGGAAACAAAGAAAGAAGAGGTACTGTTTCTTGGCCAGTGCCACACAAATACAGAATCACAGAACCACAGAATATTCTGAGTTGGAAGGGACCCACAAGGATCATCGAGTCCAACTCTTAACACTGTCTCCCTGGCAGGAATCGAACCCGGGTACAGCAGGCAAAACCAGAGGAAACAGTCCGTGTGCCTACAGGCAAGGTTCATTGTCCCTAAAGTTTGCCACTTGGACAGACTCTCTGCTGTTGGTTGAATAGTTAGGCTCTTTGTCTTGTCAGCAGGAAATGTGACATTTGTAGACACAAGTTCTTCCTCTCTCCCTTTTATGCCTATTTTGTAAGAGGATATTCCCTAAGAACATACCTTTCTCATCCTCCACTGCTGAGGTTACGCTAGACAACAAGCCTGAGATACGCAAGTTTTAGAGAATGATGTTTAAAAGTCAGTTGCATCTCACAGCTAATGCACTTCTTAGCCCACTGGAGCAGACTTGTCCTGGAGAAGAGAAGGTTTAGGGCGCCTAAGTGCAACCTTACAATATTTACGAGATTCCCAAGAAAATAGAGCCTTAACACTAATTTGCATGGTGGGCTAATGAAATGCAATGGTCATAAACTGAAATAGAGGAGTGTCTGACTGGATATAAAGAAAAATCTTTCCCCTCTGAGAACAGCCATGCTGCATAAGAAATTTCATGGAGAACTGCGGCATCTCTGAGCCTGGAAAATCTGATGGCAAGATGGGGCAAAGCCCTTAGTCACCTGGTCTGGAGGCTGAGATGTTCTTATTTTGAGCAAGGGATTGAATGATGACCTCCCAAAATCTCTTCAGACCTAAGTGACTGGTGGTTTTCAGTTGTCTTTCATGATGAAACATCACATATAGGATATTATGGCTATATGTCAAAGGCAGACCGTAAAGGTAATGAAGGGTCTGAACAAGATTTGATGCAGAGTATTATATCAGATGTTGATAAAATATCAGGGTCAAATTTAGATTCAGTTGGCACCTCCAGTCATGGAGTTTTTGGAAGCATGTCTGTTCATATAAGAACTTCTGGCACAGGTGAGGTGGCTCTTGTATTGCTGCATGGGGAAAGAATAAGAAGTGAAATCTGTTTTGGAATATGAATGAGAATTAAATACATAAAATAGCAGAGAAAAAAAAAAAGATAGATAGTGTGCACAGGCATATGGAAACATGGATAAAAGAGCCTTATAAGAGTGACTAATTCAAACATAAGCAATCAAGAATTAAAACTAAGTTATATTATAGGTGAAAAACTAAGATGTTTTAGTAACAGAGGCCAGTCAGGGAAATGTCAGATAAGCAAATGGTCGAACCTGCTGGAAATAAGTGGTGTAAACTTGTATAAAGAGTATCTAAATGATAGGTCACTTAATTTCTGTGCAATTCAAGAAATATTTAGTCTGTGCCCTAAATTCTGCAGAGTTACACTCTTGAGCACTCTTGGCTTTTACCTTGGGGGAATTATACAGTGTAAAGTTTGTGCACAGATTTCTCATTGGCTTTTGGAGCAGACTCACACACTGAAAAATGAGCCAAGTCAAAGTTAGATATTGATTTCTCAATGCATTTCTAGCATATTTCCTATTGCAAGTAAATAACAAAAAAAAAAAAAAAAGAAAAAGGCTGCAAATAGAACAACTCAGTACACAGAGAAATGAGCAAGTGCGTTTAACTATTGAAGGTCACCTAATTATGTCCTTTTGTTAAGCAACAAATAAAAGAATTCTGTTAAATGGATTACTGAGCAGGACTAGAAGACACTGACATTAATTTTCTGTATTGCTTTCAGAAAATATAATTATTTATGCATAGATATTCAAAGACTTATGCTTATGTGTATTTTAATACGTAATTTTAACCTCTATGCATTTCTTTCTCATCAGAAAAATATAATGATAATGCTTCTCTACCTCACAAATATTTATTGGAATACCTAACAGACTAAAAAAATGAGCTCATGGAAGTACTTGAGGGAAAAGTACCCAACATGAATAGGATCTTTACTTTACCATCGTTCCCTTTCAATCTTAATCAGGCTGTTGCCATTGTTAACACTTTAGAGGAAACCCTCAATAATCAAAGCATAACAGAGGTTGTTACAATTCTTACAGACTTGAAAACGTTTTCACCTAATGCAATAAAGGCGGCTACTTGACTTGTATCCAGAACTTATTTTGATCTCTTCTGAAGACTTTGGGCTGTTTGTAAGGTATTAGAAATTCCTCCTCCAGTCTTTACCCAGTGCCAGCGGCTCCTGTGGTGCCATGGCTTTCTGTTTTCAGGTCAGGCCAGTGACTGAAATTAATTAGATCCTTCTTGAATGGGAGGAACCATATTGAGTTGTTGATGTTTCATTTTCTATTTTGAAATCAAAAGACTTCTGCAATCCATGGAATGCATAGACAAGCTACAAAAATATGATGTACAACAGTACGTGTCATCAAAACTCTTAAACACTGATGGAATAGCACCAACTTTATTGAGTAAAAAGATCTGGGTTCAGTTGCAAAATAATTGCAACTCAAATGCAAAACTATTATGCTCTAAATATGCCAGGCTTTTATACACACTTCATAGCTTAATACAAGCGGTGGACGCCCTTCTGGAGGTCACTCAGTACAACTTCCTGGTTGAAGCAGAACTACCACTTTCCAGTGGAATCACACTACCAGTGTCAAGGCAGACTTTGCTTTGTTGTAGCTGGATCTTGAAAAGTCCAAAGCGGTGACTCCATCTGGATACATCCAGATTTGATTTGTTGTTATTTTGGGCAGCAAGGTAGAATGCTGTATAAGAAATGTCTTCACTTGCTTTGGCTAGGCAAGGGCCAAACCCAGAAGCAACAGATTCTCATTATTTTCACCAGAGAACATTTTAACCAAAGAGGGGTGGAGGTTTGGTAGTTAGTAATAATTATCATGAAAGTGACGTGTCACAAGAGCTTGTCAAGTACGGTATGCTTAATGTTTCTCCAGGCAAAATAAAACACAATGACATTTCATAGCCAGGGTCTTTACAAGAGGTGCAGTTGTCCACAGGTAACCTGCGCATCACAGTTATTGCTCCCTAACAAATACCATTAAAGACTGTTTTCCCAATGGAAAACAGTATAAATAAGTGATTTTCACCACCTCCAAATCTGTATTAATTGCAATTAAATGGGCTCAGAAGGAAACAGCTTGTTATTATCCAGACAGCCCGCTAGGAACTGCACAGTTCCCAGTTTCTGAGAATGTGCACTTCTGTATGAATGGACAAGCAATGCTAGCTTCTAATGCCTTGTGGTGAAGGGGGCTGAATTACTGAATTGTGTGCTCCTCTGTGAAGGAAAAATGTCATTTACAATGTAGGTGTGTCACGTGTAAAACTTTCAGTATGTTTCTTCAAACTCCAATTTTTGTCTTGCTGAATGTTTCTCTTGTTTCTAATAACTTTCATCCTCCTTCACAAATTCCAGATGAATTAGGCAGGAGAGATTTCTTCCAGTCTGAAAGTGGCATATTCCTTAGCATATTGCCTTCCACAACAGAGACAAATTTTATCCTAAAGGTGCCACAGAAAAATTGTACTCCTCCAGCAGTGGGTCCTCTGTCTTCAAAGAGCAGGTAAAACTGTGTGTATTGCCTTCCCAGCCACTGACATTTGACTGCGAGCTGCAAAGGAAACTTCTCACATTTGCTGTCCATACCTGAAGCCTTCAGGTCATTACTGATTTCTGAATCAGTACCCAATGTAGTGATGATTTTTTGACATCTCATCCCTAATACAAAAAGGAGTCAACTTAAGACAAAAGAAGAGCTGCTATCATATACCCATAATATTTCCCCACAAATGGTCTGTACCTGGAAAGCAGTTCCGTGGAAAGGCACCTGTGGGTCCTGGACAACAGCAAGTTGGATGTGAGTCAGCAGTGCCCTGGCAGCCAGGAGGACAAATCATGTCCTGGGGAGCATCAGGCAAAACATCAGCGGCTGGTCAAGGGAGAGGATTGTCCCACTCTGCTCTGCACTTGAACAGCCTCACCTTGAATATTGTGACACATTTGGTCACTGCAATATAAGAAAGATATGAAGCTGATAGAAAGCATCCAAATGAGGGCACCAAGGATGGTGAAGGGCCTTGAGGGGAAGCTGTATGAGGACCAGTGGAGGACACTTGCTCAGTCAGGAGAAGAGGAGATTGAGGGGAGATCTTATCACAGTCTCCTACTTCTTCATGAAGGGAAGAGGAAGGGCAGACACTGATCTCTTCTCTGTGATGATCAGTGAGAGGACCCAAGGGAATGGCCTGAAGTTGGGTCAGGGGAGGTTTAGGTCAGATAGTGGAAAAAAGTTCTTCACCCAAAGGGTGATTGGGCACTGAAACAGGCTCCCCAGAGAAATGGTCACATCACTGTGTCACAGCACTCAGGCAAGTCTGACAGAGTTTAAGAAGCATTTGGAAAATTCTCAGGGGCATATGATCTCTCTTGGGGCAGGTCCTGTGCAGGGCTAAGAGTTGGACTCAAAGATCCTTGTTGGTCTCTTCCAACTCAGAATATTCTTATTCTGTGATTCCATAAACCAAAGCTGTAAGACTAGAAGTAATTTCTAATGGCTCCTTTTATCCGGTAAGTGGTCTTTATTACTCTTTTAACTTTTCAAAACGACTACACCGGGGAACACGTGTTTCTGGTCTCATTTCTTATGAGAAAAGATGCTTACTCTCTTTTCCCATGAAACTCATTCTTCTGTGTCTAATTAATTTGAATTTTTATTGAATTATTTGACTGAATTCTTAATTTTTAGTTGGCCAATGAAAGTTAAAAAATGAAGCTTACCTTCTTCACAAAAATACTTCTAAGCCTCAGAAACTAATCCCTCAGATTTTTTCATTAATATTGCATTTTGCTGTGCAGGCAGCTAAGACTTGGATGAGACTGTAATTTTAACCAAACAATATAAATAGGATTAATTCTTCGCTTGCTTTCCATAGGCAAGTTTGTGAAGTATTCCCTGTGATTGTAACCAAAGCAAAGCCACATGAGCTTCTCCAGTCTTTTTTTTTTTTTTTTTGTCAGAATTTATGGTAATGCCAGAACCTCAGCCTTTATTTTTATAAAAGCAATTACTGCCTAGAAAGGAATATTTTGTCTCTTTGGAGATGCATGTTTGTTAAACTGAGACACTTCTGTTAAACTCAAACTGAGAGTTGTCTGAAAAAACCTGTTTCAGATTAACTCCTTTTTCTACTGGCTGTATAAGTTGCCAAACATTTTTTTCTTTTACTCAGATTTTCCAACCCCATTTTCCTGTTGTTAAAATTAAATTCTATATTAATACATAGCAGTAACTAAAGTGAGGAGTGCCCAATTATGTGAGTGTAGCCATGGCATCCAAGGAAGGAAGAGGAGAAGAGGTTCTTTGTTGTCATCATGTCACATTTAGGAGATGCTATGGAGATCTTCTGTGGGAACAAGTTTTTTCTTGAGAAATTGCTGTGGAGCAGTTTGACCTGCAGTATATGTATTGATGCTGAAGGCCAAGCATAACAGAAACATGATTTTCTGTGGACATCTGCTGAACAGGAGACCATTTCTGCTATGTCATTCTTTCCTGCAATGCCAGGCAGGAAGGGCAAGGCCTATGACTGCTGAATAGGGAACTGACTATTCCTGGTAGCCATGCAGCACTTGGGGACATGACTGTGCTTGGGCACAGGAGGAGTTGCTGGCCCTGTGGATAGAGATTGCTGCACCCAGAGCACTGATTAGAAGGGCTGAATGCAGACACTGGACACTGGATATGGATGCTGGACCTTGGTTCTTGAAGAGTCCATGGCAAAGCAGCTGAGCCTGGGCTGGTGCCGGGGCAGAGGTTCTGCATGGAAACAGACCATCCAAAAGTCCTGCTTAGGCGCTTTCAGTTTCCTGTTTTGATGGCAGGTTAGCCTGGAAACAGAGCCAGAGCCTCTCATCCGCTGCTGAGATGTCTCCAGAGACTGGAGCACGATCTGCCATTGCAAGAGCTCAAGTCATAGCCAGGGGGGCATTTGAAACCTCCCTCTTGCTCCAGCAGCCACAGCAAACGCTCTGCATTTTAGGTCATTCCAGAGAGTGGTGGCTTCTCCGTGACAGGGTGTGCCCAAAGTGTTCACAGCTGCAGCCTACAGATGGTCCCTAGTGGGAATCCATCATGGGCCTGGAGTGCCTGGGTGCCCTGGCTCACCGCAGGCACTGCCGTGGACTGTTAGACATGGGGTGGGACACGGAGGAGCTCTGGGTCCTGCTGGGTGGAGGGGGTTGGAGTCCCATTAGCACACTCAGCGCTGGCTCCAGGCAGGTACACTGGATCAAGACCTGTGTGCTGACTCCTCTCTCCAAAGACGTGAGCCTCCCTGCTCCAGGGACCTTGGAGGTCTGCTGTGTCTCTTGTATCTGGAGCAGTGGGGAGGCTGACATTGCCTTCTCCCTTCAGCAAGGCAACACTTCCTTCTTGGAGGTGCGCTCTGAATTATCTACATGTTCATTTGGCAAAACTAACTTTTCCTAAAGAAACCAAAACAAAGAGAAAAAACACCTGCAATTAGACAACTGGTTATCGTAAGTCTTCATTTTTTATTGTTCTTTGTTGTCCAGCAAAAATGGACATGTCTTTCCAGGTCTCTGTTGCTGTCCAGTTTAGCACCTGGCCTATTTAACCTTATCTTCTAATTTAATCTTTTGGTTAACTGTTCCATGAGAAGAAACTCTGCCTTGATAAGGAGCATGTTCCTCTGTAGTTGGCAACCGCCTGTTAACTCTCTGATCATGAAAGTGAAGATGACTGATTAGACACATCTCAGGACTACAAAAGAGGCTAGAAGCTGCTGCCTATTAAAATCAAGGGCAGGTTTAAAGGGATTTAATTGTAAACTGAGCTGCATGGGCTTTGGGCATCTTTTGCTATAATCACAGAATCACAGAATCACAGAAAATTATGAGTCGGAAGGGACCCACAAGGATCATCTAGTCCAACTCACCGTCTAATACCCGTACAGCGACCAAGAGCACATCCCAGAGTATAATAACAACCTAGATGCCTCACAGTCTAGCAGGCCACTCTGAGCCGGAGGGGGCCCAGGGTCATCCAGCCCTCACCCCCCAGCTAGACCAGCTAGACCATGTCACTAAGCTCCTCGTCCANCCTCTGCATCCAATAGGGAGTGGAGGCTGTTACTGCCTTTCTTTTTACTGTTAATGTACTTATAGAAGTAATACTGGATATCAAAGTAGAAAACAAAAACAGTATTCTTACTAGGGCAGGGAAATGAATGATAGCCTAGGCAGAAGCTTAAAAAGTCAAATAATTACTTTGTGTTAGTTTTGAGGCAAGGCTCAGCAATTTTCAGCAAGTGAAAATGGATAATTTAAAATGCATTCCAAAAATATAAACTTCAGGAGAAACTTGTAAAGCACGGGCTGGAAGGGAACATTTTATGCTGGGTTACAAACTGGTTGGAAGGGCGAGCTCAGAGGGTGGTGGTGAATGGTGCAACATCGGACTGGCGGCCAGTCACCAGCGGAGTCCCACAGGGGTCAGTGTTGGGCCCAGTACTGTTCAACATCTTTATCGATGACATGGACAAGGGAATTCAATCCATCATCAGCAAGTTTGCAGATGATACTAAGCTGGGGGCAAATGTTGAACTGCCGGAGNGATGGTGATTTGGACTAGATGATCCTTGTGGGTCCCTTCCAACTCATAATATTCTGTGATTCTGTGATTCTGTGATTTTAAGGAAGATTGCTGGACTGGGACTTCATATTTCCTTGTATTTTGGAGTGTTTAGATACTCTTGAAGGAAATTTAGCCTGGAACCTTGATTAGGTCATTTTGTCTTTGGCTAACTCCATTTTTACAAGGTTGAATAAAAATTGTTGGAAATTTCAGAGAAAAGTAAATGCTTTTTCTCTTTTTCACATCAAATGGGTGAATGCCATGATTTCAGCTGGCAACCAAGTCCCACACAACTGCTTTTCTACTCGCCCACCAGCAGGATGAGGGAGAGAATTGGAAGGGTAGAAGTTAGAAAACTTGTGGTTTGAGCTAAAGACAGTTTAATAAGGGAAGCAAAGGCTGCACAAGCAAAGAAAACTAAAGAATTAACCCACTGCTTCCCATGGGCAGGCCGGTGTTCAACCATCTCCAGGAGAGCCGGGCCCCATCACACATCACAGTTACTTGGTAAAACAAATGGCATCACTCCAAACGTTACCCTCTCCCCTTCCTTCTTCTTGTCCCCAGCTCTGTTTGCTGAGCAGGATGTCACACGATATGGAATATCCCTTTGGTAAATAGGGGTCACCTCTTCTGGCTGTGTCTCCTCCCTATGTCCCATGCAATCACAGCTGCCTAGCCAATGTGGCAGTATGAAAAGCAGAAAAGGCCTTGTCTCTGTGCAAACACTGCTCAGCCTTAACAAAGACATCACTATATTATCAACCTTGTGTTTAGCACAAATCCAAAACACAGCCTTATATTAGAAACTGTGAAGAAAGTTAACTCCACCTTCGGCAAAACCAGCACAGTGAAAAACAGAATGTTTGAAGTGTGAGTAACTATTCCATGTGTAGGTTGTGTTTGGCTTCTGCAAGGTGGCGTCTTCTAATACAGCAAGCAGAGACTTTGTGACCTTTTTGTTTCATGTTCTCTGAAGAAATTGAGGACAAATATGATATCCAGGCACAAGCACTTTGTGCTTTTCAACAAGTTGTCATTTATGAAGTATGTTACAGAGAAAAGCATACAAACACATGTGTGAGTTTCACCAATAGACGGGTTAAAAGAGGGAAGTACTAAGAGTGAAGAAGAAGGAAGGATGACATAAAAACTGGTACATGCTAGAAGCAACGACAAAGGACAAGAATGGAGAAAGACGAAGATCTGGAAAAATAGGCCATGTAATTGTAACAAATTCACGTGAGTTAGTAGTGCCATGGAACAGCTCTAAGGACAAAATGTATTTGCGATTCCATGTATAATTTTAAAGTCTGGCTATTGCTTTTAGCTTCCCTGGCAGGATCCAGCTAAACGGGATATAGTAATAGAGATGGAAGGGAAGAAC
The DNA here is from genome assembly GCA_013390025.1 of Pitta sordida. Lineage (NCBI taxonomy): Eukaryota > Metazoa > Chordata > Aves > Passeriformes > Pittidae > Pitta > Pitta sordida. Next base: position 43,689 of record WEKX01024431.1, read on the forward strand.
TCATTTCCTTTCCCTTGTTGACCAAACTGAAAATCTGAAATTTTTTCCTTAGGAAAATTGATGATAAATTGATGAATCCATCAGGGATTTGGATGCTGGTTTTAATCTCTTGAACAAAAAGAAAAAAAAAGGGATTGAGTTTCCGCTGAGACACCAAATTTAGGATCACCCTTTGGTGTTCACATGTGCTTTAGGAGCCTTCTTCAATCCAGTGCCTCTACGTAAGTGCTTGTTACCATTAGGGGAGGCACCATGAAGAACCTGCCGAAGTCCTGGGGACCACCGGGAGCAGCAGGAGGCCAGACAGATACCCAAGACACCTGTGGTGGCACTGGATGCTGGTTCTGGGCAGCTGAACTGAACCTCAAGTTAGCCCAGCCAATGAAGCCTGGTGGTCCAGCTCACTCTAAAGTAAACCCTTATTCTCTAGCCAGCTAAGCAAAACTACAGGCTCTACTCTACCATCTGTAGCACCTAGATATCTACTGAACATGAAGGGATTCATATATCAGACACCCATTACACAATTATCTCAATCTTATGTCAAAATATCATTTCCAAATGAAAAATTGCAGTGATATAACTAGATGAAATAAAGATTAAATATTTTCTAACCTAAAAAAATCTCTTAATTGCTTTTTTTTCCTCCTGCCCTGAATCACATTTGATAAATGAACTGCTGATGGCATCTCAGCTGTTAATTTTAGGTGATAGACTTGTAGATTTTTACCTCACTAGCACAAATGTTTTCTTTTTTCTTCCAATCTTTTATTTCAGTAGTTTAATTTTAAATCAAACATTCTGTTCCTCAGTCCTTTCATTCATATCAAAATCAGCTGGAGACATAGCTCTGAGGCACTGGCATGTTATCTGAGGTAGTTATTTCCAAAACAGCCTTGTAGATGAGCAGTTCACACATGTAATGTAGAGGTGCTTGGAAGGAGTGTTAGAACTGACAGCTTGAAAAATTGGCTGTCTTTCAGTGGGAAGGTCAATAAACATCTCGTACAAGTAGCATGCATGCTCTTGTGGATAGAGTAACATCCCTTTTTTCCTCAAGAAAGTTGATTTTTTGAAAAGATGAAAACAGGACATGTATGTGAAATGCTCACTGTGTATCAGAAAGGAATCTGCTAGCAAAGTATATTTATTTCTTCTATAATCACTTTTTCTTTGGTAATAGTACATGTTTCTGGTAGCTGATAAATCTGTCTAAAAGGAAAATGCATGCAGTTTCATTCTGTATGCATGCACACAAGCAAATCCACCTAGCTTTATTGTAACAATATAACTGGAGCACCAGTAACTCCTGGGATTGCTTCACCTTTCCATTCCGTGCTCCTGTTTTCATGGCGGGAACAATTAATACATCTCAAAAAGTTCATCTTTCTGTTTGCAAGTGCCTTGAATTTGGACTTCCAAACAAGAAAACAAAAGAATTACTATTGGAAGTATTTCTTCGTTGTTGGCTGATTGTAGTGGGAAGAATGAGAAAATAACTTCTCAATGCTAAGTTCACTCACAGCTTTTTAGCAAATCTGGCACCAAATAAATCAAAAAGTTCAAGCCAGACATAAGCTCCACTGAAGGAGAATATCTTATATGCACTATGTCAGTGAAAACAGGACTTAACTTCATTAGTTATAAGCCTCTGAAAATCTGCTGGGAGGCCGGTGGGGCTTTGACGGTACATCACAGCATTGCTGGGCACAGAATTGTTCAGCCTCAGTGCACAGGGAGCTGGCGAGGTGGCAGGAGAGGTGACTGTCCCTCAATAGAAGGGTCACCAGTTTGTTGGTGATGTGGTTTTCCTTTTTTAAAGATATCTTTAGGCTGACTAATTGACCTTTGGCACTTACAATGGCTTCGTGAATGTGGGCCAAATGCCAAATCTCTCTCCAGAATAAGGAACTGATGTCTGCTCGTGCCAGGCTAGCACTCCCACTCTGACTAAGGTTTCCTCTAGTCTCTTTTTTCTTCTCCATTAGCAAGCTTCCTGCTATCCTCCTCTGGCAGATCCTTTGTACCACCTTTCCCCACTTCAGAGTAGGGTTAAACTTAACAGCTTTAGGATGGACTTACAGTACAACATCTGAACACTTATCTGACCTGCAGATCTAGGGAATATCCTTTATAGGCATGGCAGGTACTGAAATTGTGGAATTAAAGATAGGTGCAACTGGAAGAACAGTAAATTTGCAATAATAGTATTGGGGTTTATAGACGGTTCTGGACTCATTTTATGCAATATGTGTTTGCACAGTAGTTTGTACTGAGGTACTGTGATGGCTATAATTCTGGTGACCTTGTTCATAAAGGTGTCCTATTCCTATCTTGGATTAAATGGTGCCTCAGATTAAGGAGCAGCCTTTTTTAATTTGGACCCACTCTAAGCCCTCTGTACTTGTGACTTGAAAATAAATATTTAGGGGAAATCCCAGCACTTGCATCTAGTGGTGCTTTGGCAAAGCTGAAAGGGAAGCATTTTGAACTATGACTCATCCGTAATTTAAAGGAGAATGCAAATGACATATTGAAATAACACCTGGAATAAAAGTAGTGGCACAGGAGTGATGTTAGAACAAGTTGTCTCGTGTCAAGCACAGGCTGAAGAACTCAGAAGGAAAGGACTGAAAGGGCTGCCTTACAGAATAGTAAAATAGAGCTATCAGGAACTCAGCAGGTACCATGAGTGGAGAATATTTAAGAGCACAACAGGATACAAACTTGAAGTAAAAAGCAGGGCAATGCTTCACTTTGCATCTGACACTTCAGCTCTCTGCCAGGAGAGATATTACGTTAAATTTGCTTTCACCTTCCTATTGAAACATTGCAGTTTTTAATGTTTTGATATTCTATTAAAAAAACCCCCAAACCCACAAAGCTTTTCTGTATTCTCTGACTCATCTCATCTTCTCCATGAGCAGAAAAACAAGCAAGGAGAGATAGAAGAGGCAAGAGAAGAGATCAGGGGGCCCAAAAGGAAGAGGGACTGTCACTTCTCAAGGTATTTTTATGACACTGAGAAGTATATATGTTGTTGGTTTGGTTTTTTTTCTCTACAGAATCTATTTGTTTTTCTGAAAGACTTACATGGTCTTTTGAAAACGTAGTAACAAAAGACTTCATTTTGCATTGTGACCATATTTAGGACAACAGTATTATGTTAAAATTACTGCTAAAAAAATCTCTTTAAAATTTGCTTGATATAAATGTAGATTGCTAGGCCTATGAAATGAGACAATAACCACACATAAAAACAGGTCAGCAGAGAAGATACTTGGGGAGGTATTTTTCCGGGAAGAGAAATTAGGTTTATTCAAAGCAGTCCTCATTTTGGAAGTACGATTCAGATATGTTTGCAGACACGCTTTCACTTCTTAAAGCAGTGAGATAATGAGGCCCTGGATTTAGTGTTGCCCAATAGCCAGCATTTCACAATCTGAAATAAAATTACCCAAGGCCCTTCTAGTACATGCTCTATGTTGCATGCACCTCCCAGGTGAAAGGCAAGTGGTTGAAGTGATTTGAAAGCACAGTGTGATTGCATCAGTCAGGTGAGAGGCTGTTGGAGATGAGCCTCGACCCTGAATCATCAGAATGTGGCGTGATACTGGCTGTGCTGGAAGAGATACAGAGCCTCCCTGCCTCAGAAGAAGTCTTGGGAAAGGTTTTGGCTGAGAAATCTCTCCTAACACCTACTGCCTCTGCAGTTGTTTCCACTTTTCCACAAAAGATACAGCAGGTATCTTATCTTTTCTTTGGAGAAACCTTCCCTATGTGCCCTGAGGGTGATAGGCATGTGGTTTTGCCTGGTATTTACAGGGATGAGGCAAAATGAACATGGGAAGACAGAGTGAAAATAGATTTGAGTATGTCCTTGAGTAGTTCCAAACACTTGGATTAAGGCACTTAATGTTACGAATGAATGATCTGTAAGGAATAAAGACGTTTGAAATTAAAAGAGCTCAGAGAGTGGTGGTTAATGGTGCTGTGTCCGGTTGGAGGCCGGTCACTAGTGGGGTGCCTCAAGGTTCAGTGTTGGGACCTGTCCTGTTCAATATCTTTATTGATGATCTGGACGAAGGGATGGAGTCTGTTATTAGCAAGTTTGCGGATGACACCAAGCTGGGGATAAATGTAGATCTGGTGGAAGGTAGGAGGGCTCTGCAGAGGGACCTTGACAGACTGGATAGATGGGCTGAATCCAATGGCATGGGGTTCAACCAGTCTAAGTGTCGGGTCCTATACTTTGGTTACAATAACCCCATGCAGAACTNACTTGGTGACATGACCTAGATATTAGGGTAGTGTGTTATAGGTAGGATGGTGTGTTGGTAGCAGGATGGCAACAGGTTAGGTAACAGGTTTGGCTAGGTTAGGTAATAGGTGATAGGTTGGACTTGATGACCTCTATGGTCTTTTCCAACCTTACTGATTCTGCGATTCTGTGATTCTGTAAAGTGCTGGAGACCATAAAAATGCTATATTCATCAAGGAGGACTGTTGTATAACCTAGCTTATGTATTTTACAAAGTAGTTTTCTCTGAATTGCTTAGCACATCTGCTTGGTGGATTATAGGAAAGGTAAGCAAGGGAGAAGCAGCTACAATTTTCACTCATGAGATCACAAGGAATAAAAACCAACCACTCTTAGTAGTGTGAACAAAGCTATAATCTTCAGTTCCTTGCCCTTTACTGCTCTGAATGGGATCATGCATGCCAGTGTGGTTCATCCTTTCACAGCAATAAAAGCGTATCCTGCATCAGAGAGGAAAATTCTCCATCTAACAAACCTGGTACAGTATTTGCTGATGGAAAGAAGACAACTGCTGTCTGCTTATTGCTCCAAGGGGAATGTAATCTGTGAAGGAAGAATGTGCATCTGAGGAACTCAGCATTTCAAAAGACATCAAAGTCAAGAACTCTGAATGGTACCACCTTAGAAATTATATAATACCTCCTCACAGCACTTCTTTTTCATTCTCTTCTATCCTGCAGGACAGGGACAAGCCTATTTAGTATGACTTACACAAATAAATGCGTGTGAAAATTCAACTCTTTCAGAAATTTCATTTCTTCAGAAACCCAAGCAGCTGTTCAGACTACTAACGGGCTATTGAATAGTTCTTTCTTTTGTTTGGCATTTTACTGATTTCAGTGAGTGTGCTGCAAAACCCCAAGCCTCTGACTATGTGAGACAGTAAAATTGGTTGATGACAGGGATGGATTGGAAATGAAGGAGACCAGCCACAATGTCACCAACCTACCGAATGCAGTCTTCAATAAGGGCATGAAAGATGCTTTGTGAAAGCTGAGAAGTGACTGAATGGGCACAAAAGCTGACTCTAGCTATATATTCCAGTGCTGCCTACATGAGGAGATGTCATCACACAACATTACAGTCTTAAATAATTCCTTAAAACCACAAAGCTTAAAACTATTCGTTTTCTGCATATTTCTCCCTCATCAGTGGAAAATTTATAATGAAGCAAGCAAATACCATTTAAACTAAAAATGTTAAGACAAATATCTCTCTTTTTTTAGCTCCTTGAATGGTTAAGATATGCTTTAAGTGGTTACATCCATCTTATTTTTAAGTGCTTAGACTCCTTTTTTTTTAACGTGCCTAAACTTGTTTTTCTCCTCTCTGCCTTCAGAGACTCACAATTTTTTTGGCACTTGTTTGCATGTCAGTGGTATAATCTGTACCATTTTTGCACTAAATGCTGAAATTGTGTCATTACTCCTAATGAGTGCACTGTCTTTTAATTAAAAACAAATGCAATGCAAACCACAATAATAAAATAGGTTATAGGCAAAGTTTCTAGCACTTGATCTTCATACAGCAGACCACAAAACACACAGTCATTCACGTCATCTCCTCCTGTTGTTGCCACGTCCTGTAGACTTTATGCAATATAACTCTTAAAACTTGTGAACGTCTTGATTTGGCTGGCTTTTTGACCACATGGGGAAACGTGCAGGAAAAGAGCCAGCTGGGCCAGTTTCTGAACAACGGATTAAGTCCTTTCCCAGAAGCAAACCTATGATGGGATGGGCCCTTATGGTGCAAGGCTGGTTACCAAGGCAGCTGGTTCTGCCAGACCAGTTTGTTTGGCACTATGGAACAGTCCCCTCATACCATTATGGGACCTCTGGGAAAGAGAACAGGAAGAGCTGGTCCAGATTAACCAGCTTGTCAAGCCAGATCTATCTAATTGGTTTGAAGTCTGACAGCTCTGTACTAGGCAAATTAGTATTATACTCATTTTAGGTCATATTTAGGATGAAAATGATACAGTTATACCCCATCATTTGCGAGGAATGGGTCATGCCATGGGCCTCACAAAAAGCCAAACTCACAAAAAGCGCAGGTCGTTAATATGCATGCAGGTCACGCCCATTGCTCCACCCCCCCGGCACTCCAGAGCGCTGCGGACAATTTTCCGCTCCTTCCGATGGTCCCTCTCAGCACAGGCAAGCAAAGGGAAC
>WEKX01024433.1:0-18683 GCA_013390025.1 Pitta sordida
GAGGCTGCCATTCTGCCAGCTTTGAAAGGGAGGTCAGAATAGCAGGGGTTTCCCCTTCCAGCCAACACCCTGGAATGGGAGTAGACTAGCTACCCCAGCAGCAGGGCAGGATCAAGGCATTCAGGATGGAAGGCACATCTCTGCCCATCATGGCGGAGGCTTTGTCCCTCCTCCCATCTTGTTAAGGTGTCAGCAGAGGAGTTTAAGGCAATGCCTCCACAAACAGCGAAACAGAAGTTGCAGTGCTGCTCTCTGTAGTCCTGGCAGCTGTCTCATTTGCAGCAGATGTTTATGCCTGGAGGTTTTGATCCCCACCCCCGCTGGAGAAGCAACCGCTGCCTGCCGCCTACCACACACAGCCATTTCCCTGGAGCACTGGCACAGCTGCCCAGGATATGGGAGAGAACAGGGGGAGCACGGGGGAGGGGGTGGCAATGGCTAGGGTGAAGAATCCAGCCAAACCCTGCTGAGTGCTGATGGATGAGCACGAGTTACAGCTGAGCCCAGCCGAGTGCTGTCAGATGAGTCTAAGTGCAGCTGAGCTGAGCCAGTGTTTTATATCAGGCAGATTTGCCTGGCATTGCTTGCAAGGGAAGGCAGTTTTTGCACCCACCTACAACTGTCCAGCCATACACTACTTCCATTTGCAAGCGAGCTCAGATGCTGCCTCTGCTTGCAAAAGCAAGGTGGCAGCTCCAAAGGGAGGGAGCTGAGTGCACTGAATGCCCTCCTGCCAGTTGCCTATCTCAAGAAGTGTATGGTATCACTTATTTGTTGGTTTTGACAGATGAGATAGAGGTTACACTTTTGACGCTGAAAATTCAGCCAGCTTCTTTTTCATTTTTTTTGGTTTCACTGAGTAGCACTTGATGAAAAGTAGTGTCTGGAGAGTGAGTATTAACAAGTAAATCATGCTACAGAACCTAAGAATAACAAAATAGTCTCATTCATGATGTGTCACAGCTGAAACATGAATGATTGAACATCTGTTTAGGTAGAACTTGATTTAAGAAAAAAATAATGATGAATATTTGGATTTGATTTTTGTAGACTGAATCTGATTTTATTCCCATGAAACACTGGATTTCTATGGTCACAGAGACTCTCTTGAGTATTGTGAATAGCCGCTACCAGCCTAAAGGTCGAATCTTCCCGTGGTTCTACCAGGTACGTGTCGTGGTAGTAAAGACAAGAGAGTATATCTGTATGTTGTACCTGGAGCTCTTACCATGAAGTTTCCTGCTTCTGTTTGAGCTATAATAGTCGTAGTGCAGGAAAATCAAAACTATTCTTGCTTTTGTTCTTTTTCTTTGTGTTTCCTGCTTTTATTTGTGTTTGCCTGAAGTGTTTGTCTTTATTATCAAAGTGGTAAAAACAACATGTGAGGAATGAACGACATTTTAAAGCCAAAAAACCCCTTCAGAACCTAGGATATTTGGCAAGTATGTACAAAGCAAAGCCTTCTAACATGAAGAGTCTCTCCTCAGACCACACTATCAAACTCCTCAGGGATTCTCACACCATTCCTCAGGACTCTTAAATTCATACTTTCTCAAAATCTTGTTGTTATGGAGCAGGTGATTGTAGTTTTACAGTATCTCTTGAAACCATCAGGGCCAGTAGAAGGTAGATTATGTGCTTGCAGTGTGATAACCAGCCTGAAATTGTCAAGCCATTAAGTGTTAGGCAGTTCTTAAGTATGACCTGGAAGTCATAAAAATCCCCCTCACTATAGACCTTAAGAAATAGATATTGCTGGAGATTCTTTGTGTCATAGATGCAGAAGAGAACTTGGGTCCTACAAGGCCAAATACCAGCCAGCTAGTGTATCACAATTATTTTTTACCAAAACTTCATGAACTGCATTCAGTCCAATAGTGAGATTTTAGTGTCAAAAAGTGAAAATTGCTGATGGAGTTGAGTTAGCTCTGACATGTGACCCCTGTTATCACTAACAGAGGACGTAGATCACCAAATAAATTACCATTAGGCTGGACGTAAGAGGTTTCAGCACTTGGTTAACAGAAACAGTTCTTGTCATATTGTTTTGTTATTCCTGTCTTTGGAAATTATGCTGTTTAAAAAGGGGTTTGAGATGGAACAGTATGATGATGTTTAGTATCTAAAATCCACTCTTTAAAAAAAGAACCTTATGCTTGTAAAATTCTAAGGCACATGATAGAAATCACTGTCTTGTGGAGTGCCTTTCATCTTGATATTTTTCTATTCAGAGTTGCATGTGCAAGATAAATTTGCAATCACCTAAAGTCAATCCATTATTTATAAGTAGAGGTAGTTGGGTGGACTTTACCTTTCAAAGTGGAAAGAAATTGAAAAACTTTGTAAAGAGATCATTATTCTGGAAAGCATCTCCACTGGTTATGACAGACAGATTTGGTCAGGTTGGAAGAGACCACAGTAGGTCATCTGATGCAACCTCTGTGCTCAAGCAGAGTCATCCTAGAGCACATGGCACAGGATTGTGCCCAGACAGTGCTTGAATATATCCACTGAGGGAGCCTCTGCAACCTCTCTGGGCAATCTGTTCCAGTGTGTGCTCACCTGCACAGTAAAGAAGTTTTTCCTCATGTTCAGGTGAAAATTCCTGTGCATCCATTTGTGCCTGTTGCCTCTTTTCCAATGGCTTGGCACCACTGAGAAGAGCCTGGCTCCATCCTCTTGACACCCTTCTTCAAATACACTGTCATCCCTCTTGCACTTCGCGCCCCCCATATTGCAGCTTCAGATCTTAGCAGCATGATTTTTTAGTGATGAAGGAGGCTCCATTTTACAACTGCGCATGTGCGACCTGCCACCGCAGTGGTGGTGGCGCCCACAGCAGCAGGGCTGCTCCCCCGGAGCCGCCACCATGCAGTTATGAAACTGTGTCCCTGGCTGAGCCGAAAAGGGGTTTTTCCCAGTGTGGGGTGACTGTGGGCGCCAGGAAGGACCGACACAAACACTCATAAGCAGCAGCACGGTCCCGAAACAGCACCAGGGCCGCGTGAGGGTGTGGGGCAAATTAGTATATTAATGAGCTGCCATTCAAGGCGGAAGTAGGGCTTCGCGGAACACAATTAAGACCGCGTGTCTGTGATATAGGAGACCCTACTGTACTTGTAAACATTGTTGTCTCTTCTTGAGGCTATACAGGCCCGACTCTCTCAGCCCTTCCTTATAATAGAGATGCTTCAGACCCCCCATCATCTTTGTTCCTGTCCTATAGATGTGCTCCAGGAAGCCTTATGTCTCTCTCATCCTGTGGAGCCCAGAACTAGACGCAGCACTCCAGATGTGGCCTCACTGGGGCTGAGTAGAGGGGCAGGATCACCTCTCTCAACCAGTTGGCAATACTTTTGCTAATGCACCCCAGGATACCATTGACATTTTTGTACACAGGGGCACCCTGCTGACTTGTAGAGAGCTTATTGTCCACCAGGACCCCAGGTCTTTCTCTGCAAAGCTGCTTTCCAGCATGTCCACCTCCAGCCTGTGATGGGGCCTGGGGTTATTCTTCCTCAGGTGCAGGACCCTGCACTTGCCTTTGTTGTATTTCAGACAGTGCTTCTTTGTCCATCTCTCTAAGCTGTTGAGGCCCTCCTGAAAGGTTGCACAGATCTGGGGTGACTGTCACTCCTCTGAACCTGTGTGGTGTCAGTGAACATGCTGAGGAGGTCTCTGTCCCGTCACTTAAGTGACTGATGGAGAAGTTAAACAGTACTGGGCCCAGTATGGTCTGCTTGGGGACACCAGTAGTGACAGGCCTCCAGCTAGATCTTGTGCCACTGATTACAATCCTCTGGGATCTGTTGTTCTGCCAGTTCTCAATCCACCTCACTGTCCACTCACCTATTCCACACTTCCTGTGTTTGCCTTACGAGAATATTATGAGAGACAGTGTTGAAGGCCTTTCCAAAATCAAGGTAGACAATATCTACTGCTGTCTGCTCATGCATCCAGGTAGTTGTCCCATTGTAGGAGGCAACCATACTGCTCAAGCATGATTTCCCTGTAGTGTATCCGTATGGACTACTCCAGATCACCTTCTTGCAATCCATGTGGATAGGGGTGTCCCCTTCAGAATGAGTTGGTCTATCAGTGGTTTTCAGTGACTGAGTTGTGGCTGACTGGCTGGTAGTTCCCAGTGTCCTCTTTCTTGCCCTTTTTGAACAGAGGGGGAACGTTTGCTTTCTTGCAGCCTTCAGGCACCTCTCCTGATCACCATGACCTTTCAAACATGGTCATGAATGGCTCAGCTATGGTGTCACAGAATCACAGAATCACAGAATATTATGAGTTGGAAGGGACCCACAAGGATCATCTAGTCCAACTCACCATCTAACACCCGTGCAGAGACTGAAAGCCCATCCCAGAGCGGTAACACAACCTAGTTCCCTCTCAGTCTAGCAGGCCACTCCAGCCGGAAGGGACCTAGGACCATCCAGCCCTACACCCNATTAGCTATCTCAGCACTCATGAATGTGTCCCATCCAGGCCCATGGAGTTGTGGATGGCTGATTTGCATAGGTGTTCCCTAACCCAGTCCTCCGTGACCAAGGGCAGTTGCTCCTCACAGCATTCCTTTACCCTAGTCTTCTGGGTCAGAGATTCCTAAGGACTGATCTTATCAGTGAAGACAAACACAAAGAAGAATCCAGTAACTCTTGTTTTCTCTGTGTCCTCTGTTATGAGGGTCCCAGCTTCATTTAGTAATAGGCCCATGTTATCCTTAGTTTTTCTCTTATTATTGATGGATTTGAAGAAGTCCTTCTTGTTGTCCTTGACATCCTTGGCCAGATTTATTTCCAGATGGGCCTTGGCCTGTCTTTTTTCATTTCTAGTTATTCTGACAACCTCTCTATGTTCATAAGCAGCCTGACCCTGCTTCCATCTCTCCAATGCATCCTTGCCTGAATTCTTGCTTGTTGGCATGCATTGTCCTTGAGGTCTTGCAAGTTCTTAGGATATTGTGTCATTCTAGATGTGATGCGTTTAAGGTAGCACTTTTTCCAACTTGCTAAATTCTTGATGTGTTTTACTTTAAAAAGAGCATTAACATCATGGCTGGTTTCTATTTGCGCTTCTGATCATGCTGCTGGGTATTTTAACAAGGAAGGTGAAAACTAATGTTTACCAAAGATTTATGTGCAGATTACCTGTTAAATTCTCATTGCATCCTGTCTTACCATTTAATTATTTTCATACTTAACAATGTTATTTACACTTAGAAATTATATTTTGAATTGCCATAGTTTTAAGCTGTTTACATGGTAAGCCAAATGGAAAAGTTACCATAGGTAGTTCCACAAAATACTGTTTATTGTCAGATTGCAATACATTTGTGCACTGTGTTTGTACGCTTTTGTTCTGTGGGTATTTATTTTAAATTCCTAAGGTTCTGAGTGTTACTACCTGTAAAGTTAGAAGGAATTTTATTTCCTTTCCTCAAGAGGAAAAGGGAAAAATAAATATTTTTTGTGTTTTTCTAGAAATCTTATTCAGGTGAAAATACTGCTAGTATTATAGCTCGTTCCTGTGCGGCCACAGCTTTGTCTCTCCTGGTGCCAGTTTTCATTGTATCATGCAAGGAGAAGGTTGAGGAGGTCCTGAATATGCTGATGGACAGGTTACCGGGGAAACCAAATGCTGATGAGTCTCAAGCTGTTCAAATCCACACGGGTCTTGGTTTGGGGATGTTTATCTCACGTTTGTATGAAGAAAAAGTCAGGTAAAGATTCCCATATGTAATGTAGTTCTGAAAATATCTTCCTTTTTTCTGCCTGTGGCCCTAAGTTCTGAGGAATTAAAGTACAGTATTTACAAGTCATAGGCAAATGATTCTTTAGGAATTTTGCAGTTTCTTGAAAGATGCTTTTTATTATCAGTCTTCACCCCCTGCCCCACCCCTTGCCAGAGCTATCCTGAATATTTTGTCATTCCTTCAGGATGAATGATTGATTTTCATCATATCCTAAGGTACATGTGTAAAACAGTCTACTATAAGAGACATACAAATGCTTTTCAATGGGACTAGCTGCCCTAGAAGATTTAATTGTAAAATAATTCACAGTTCTCATTAGTTCCTTTTCAAGAAGTACTCTGGACACTGGATAGTGTCCACCTTCATCTTGTGAATTACACATACGGCGATGGAGCTACAGCAGAAGTAGTGTAATGGGCTATCTTTAAAGCATGCTGTTACAGCTATGTTGGCAGCAAATAAATGTTCTGAAGTTGGTAGAAAATGCCTCCTTTTCAGAAGAGTTGGCCTCACTTCAAAATTTCTGATGATTCCAGAGAATTAAGAAGTGGGCTTGTCTTTATACTCCTCCAGTTGCTTGACTGCTAGGAATTCTGTCTTCCTGTAGACACATAATGAATGTTTAATTGTTGTACAAGCACACGTATCAAACAGATTTGACTGGCAATTGTTAATTTGCTCAGTGAAGCTGATATTTCCAGGGCACCTGCTTTTGTTAAGACATTGTTCAGCATTGCTCAGTTCTAATCTTCGTGCTTTGGTGTCTAGATGCCTTGCTGCCACTGACTCAGCCACATAATGTAGGAATGGACTATCTCTAGACGATTAGTCAGTGATGAAAACTGAGCTAGGTACAAGAATTAGAAGGCTCTTAAAGAGAATGAAGTGAGATCAGCTTGGTGCTTTGAAGCAAGTGAATCTTTATTTTGGGCAGTTGGGGTTGTTTGGTGAAGGGTATTGAAGTGAATATATTTATCTAATAGTTTGTGATGGATTGTTTTTACTGTTTCATTGCCCATCATAGTTTGAAATTTTAATCTCAAACATTCTTCAAACCATTGACTTGCAACAACAGCAACTTGTAGGGATGTAGCTATAGCTAACTAAATAGATTTAGATTCCATTAAAGATTCTGTTCCTTAATAAAATTGTTTACAAGTTTTACAAGAAGGGAGTCCCTGTGACATCTTTGGAGTGAGATGTAAAGGCTAACATTTTATCAGTAAGTTAGGCAATAAGATGGAGGGAGATTTACAGAGCTTATAGTTTAAAATATCATGAATTTTCAGCTTAAAAATAGTTACAGGTCTAGCAGAGATCATGTTTTATCAGTATCGTCTTCCCATTGTCAGGCATTGGATTTTTTGTTTTGGTTTGGTTTGGTTTTATAGTGATATACCTGGGCAGCAGATGAACTTGGTTCTAATGAAGTCCCTGGATGTGCTGGAGGAGTGCTGCTTTGACACCAGTCTGGAGTACAAGTGAGTTTCCTTTATTACTAGTGATGCTTTATTTTGTGCTTCATCTTTTTGACTTATGCTTTTATTCCTTAATTTTGCATAGAGGAGTGTAAGGATAGGATAAAGGGACAGCCTATGCTGAATAGTTCCATAGAATCAGCAACTCATACAGGCTGGAAAGGACCTTTGGAAGTCTGCATGACTCAGTCATGGAGCTGGGCCACGTTGCCCAAGGCTTTAGTCAAGGTTTGAAACTCCCAAATCTGGAGACAGCACAATATCTCCAGACTGTAGAGAGATACGTATGTACATAAAACACTTTATGTATGTATGTACATTGGTATGTATATGTGCATATGTCTAACACACACACAGTTTTTTCCATACAGTCCCTAGTGTGATGTGAAAAGAAGTAATAGCTACTACTGTTAATTGCTGTCAACAAATAAATAAAAACCTTGGGCATGCATAGAGAACACACAGTCTTGCTCACAGACATGGGAAGATGCCGGCAGTTCTAGGGATAGGGTTGCTCATCTTGTCTGCACATGTTTGTGAATGAAAGATTTTTCCAAATTTATTCCTTGGTCCTCGTGGGTGGTTGCCAAGGTGTTTAGTAAAGTCTAGCTGCCTTTCTGCTGGAGCCTGTCAGTGTAATATGGATGTGTGTACAATACAGTGTAAGCTCCAGGAGTACCTGCCTCACTTGGTGAATTTATCCAGGAGAGCCAGACCATTAATTTAACAGCTGTGGATAGCATGTTGAATACTGAGTAAAACAAATTTATTTATCAGCAAGAAATTATTGAAAGGCAGTGCACAATTGCTAGGGTTGGCAAACCTGGAGTACAGTCAACCCTCTTCCCCATATTGCGGCTTCACATCTCAGCGGCATGATTTTTCAGTGATTAAGGAGGCCCATTTTGCGACTGTGCATGAGCGACCTGACATGCTTGAATATTCAAATTGGGCAGTCATGAATATTCAAATCAACCCCCGCACCATGCCGCACAGACCACGGGTACACTGCTCTGCCCGTGGCCTGCCGCACCCATAGCGAGGCAGCCGTGGTGGTTCGGCTACAGTGGAGCCAAGCTGGGCATGCGCTGTTCTCATGGCGGCTGGGCTCTACTCAAGCTTGAGCCACCTCCCCCTTGCTCCACTCAAGTGTGTGCAGTTACCCTGTTCTGCTTGAGTGCGAGCTGCCCCTCCCTCTCCACTCAAGCATGAGCTGCCCCCCCCTCCACTCGAGTGCCCCCCCCGCCCTTGCACTTGAGTGCAAGCCACCACCCCTCCACTCGAGTGCGCACCGCTCCCACATGGCTTGGCTCCACTCAAGCGCGAGCCACCCCCCGCTCAGAGCGAAGCAGCTGCGTGCAGTTATGAAAGATTTACACACTCTCAGGTGAGACATGGTGTCTGAGACTTTCTCGGGGTAGATTTGGTGTCCAAGACCAGAGACCACGTCAACCCTGAGTATAGAGAAACCAGGTCTACCCACCTGGAGAGACACCGGGACCGAGGTGCGGGCGGCTCCCTGCACCTGTGTCCCTGGCTGAGCGGAAAAGTAGTTTTTCCCAGCGTGGGGTGGCCACGGGCACCAGGAAGCCCAGGCATGAGCACTGACATATAGCAGGGCAGTGCCGAAACAGTGCCGGAGCACCGGGGGGCGGTGTGAGGGTGTAGGGCAAATTTGCATATTAATGAGTTGCCATTCTATGTGGATGGAGGGCTTCACGGGTAGGAGGCAAGACCCACAGTACCATGGTATAGGAGACCTGACTGTAAAACACATCTGTCAGTTGCCGTTAGACAACTAACGTAACATGGTAGTACATTTCTTTCACAGTAATCATTTCCCTTTCAAACTAGATAGGGAACAACATTTTCTTGAGTGCCTCAGTCTGCTGCATAAGGCTTTCTTTGATTTGAAGCGTTATTCTGCTCACTTCTTCCCTGTTTAAAGGAAATAGCAATAATTGCTGTTTGCCTTTGCCCTCCCTCTTTCCATGGTCTTTCTGAAAAGCTGTGAGAAGTTACAGCTTCACACTATTGAGCTATGAACATATAGCTTAGTGAGGATTTGTGTTGTCTGTTGAGTGGCACAGAGTGAAATACACAATGCACAGAACCTGTACCAGCTGTGCTCCTTTGTTAAAGCTGTTGCTACTGGTTTGAGCAGCCTGTTTGCTGGAGGTCAACACCTCACAGAAAAGCCAAGCCAGGCTTTTCTGGCAGCAAGAGGTTGACATGGCAAGTAGGAGAGGGAATATTGAAAGGGGGGATAGGGTTTTTTTGCTGGCTATGGTTTTAAAAGCTTAAGAGTAAGGTGGTGTCTAGTTCGAGCACTCTGTGTGAGCAAGGAAGTAATGTAAAGCTGTAAATGTTGCAATCTTGTCCAAATTTTGCATTTCTGCACTTTTAAACTGCTATTCCATACAAAGGCCCTTTCCAGCCTTTTCCTCCAGTGTGACACAGGCATGGCCAGCCATGGGACATGAGCATTACACTGATCTTCTCGCCAGTGTTTCACTCCTGCTAATATGGTGATTCTCATTTTCCCTAAAAACAAGCTGCCAGTGTTTTGAATGTAGGTTTGCAGAGCAGTGCAGATGTGTGAGCTGGTTCTGGCCAGACTCAGGCTACCCCCATTAGGAGGCAGAGCTCACCACACCCTGATTCTCTGGCAGTACAGTAGTATCTCGAGTATCACAGGGGTTCGGTTTTGAGCCAGCCGCCCCACCCCCTGGTGAAATGTGAAAACCACAAAATAAGATTTGTAGGTATGCATATAAATGCGGCTGCTCCCCCACCAATCCACTTTAGTACAGTGGTAAGTGTCCCCACCTGGCGTGTGGGAGACCCGGGTTCAATTCCTGCCAGGGAGACAGTGTTAAGAGTTGGACTCGATGATCCTTGTGGGTCCCTTCCAACTCAGAATATTCTTAGCCCCTCCGCCTTAGCCCCAGCCTGACACCTATCTGTCCCTGGACAGGGACACTCCAGGTGCCTCTCCTGCCTCTGGCGGCTGTGGCAGGGGCACTAGGACACATTCCCTGCCCCAGTCTGCCACGCTGGTACAGACAGGAGCACCACCATGGATGTGTCCTAGGAGAAAACCCACAAAAGATTGAGGACACGAAATTCAAAGTGCGAAATAACAAGGTATTAGAGTATAACATTTAAAATGTTCTGGGAGATCTGAGATGTGGATTACAAGCACTTAAATACTTATTTTGGTAAGTAAGGTGGCCAAGTGAAAGTAATTGTTCATTAAAAAAGGGGAAGCAGAGTAGGTGAAGTTACAGTCTTGCTTTAGTCCCCACTTAGCGTTTTGTGACTCTTTAATAATAAAGTCAATAACTGTAGCTCTAGTGAGATACAGTCAGCCCCCCGTTTTTGTGGGTAAGCGGGTGTCATGGTCCATCCAGCTGAGCTGGAGGCATTATGGTTCGTTTACTAGATCTCAAAGTGCAAAGGAATCCCAAANAGCACAACTGGCAGGCCAAACTTTGTCAACACCTTAGCCTCAGTTTTTAGGGGTATATGGTCCTAGTTTCTGATGACAAGGTTGGGACAGTATTCTTACGGACTCTTACAATGGGTCCCTGGCAGAGATGTGAACTCAGTGAATCGCAAAGAGAGCAAACTCAGGAGTATTCAATTAAACCCCACCAATAGCCATGCCCACTCAACTCCTGAGAGTGGGAGGGCATTCCCAGGGACACCAGCCACCCTATGTGACCTCAGGAGACCTCAAGAAATGCCTTCCCAGCCAGGAAGCCATCTTNGCCCCCGTACTGTTCCAGTCTGTCTTTCTCTGGCACGTAAGACCAAGAAGTGTCCAAGCAGTGTCCAAGGCAAGGTCCGTTTTGAGCGGTGTTTTGCCACGAAGTGTGTTTTCATATTGCAATAATAGGGCTGTATGCATATCTTGTTCTGTTTCTGGAAGCTGGCGAGATGGCCACAGCATATCCTGTAGTACACAGTCTCTGCAAGGCCAGGAAAGAAGATTACAGCATATCTTGTCTCTTCCCCTGGATAACGCAGGAGAGACGGCATGTCTTGTTCCACACCGTCGCTTCTCAGTGTTATCATCACCCTGGTTTTCACAGTCCAGTCTTAGTCCCAGAGAGCACAACTGGCAGGCCAAACTTTGTCAACACCTTAGCCTCAGTTTTTAGGGGTATATGGTCCTAGTTTCTGATGACAAGGTTGGGACAGTATTCTTACGGACTCTTACAATGGGTCCCTGGCAGAGATGTGAACTCAGTGAATCGCAAAGAGAGCAAACTCAGGAGTATTCAATTAAACCCCACCAATAGCCATGCCCACTCAACTCCTGAGAGTGGGAGGGCATTCCCAGGGACACCAGCCACCCTATGTGACCTCAGGAGACCTCAAGAAATGCCTTCCCAGCCAGGAAGCCATCTTTAAACTCAACTCATATATGAACAAACATGGCGAAGGTGCTGAGCCGCACCAAGAAAACATTGGCTCACGTCAGTCACCTGGGTGCTGCTTGACATGGCTGCACTCCTGCGAAGCAGTTGGGCAGCTGCTGCGGGAGGTGGCAGGGCATGGGCTGGAGTTGGGGTGGGGGGCCGGAGCCTGGTCAGGGGCAAGCATGACCCCAGCATGACCCCAGGGTTCCACTCGGCACTGGTGGTGGGAGCTGCTGAGCCCCACAATTCTGTGGGCACAGAGAAGGCAGGGGGTGGCAACTGCACTTCCCAAGCCTCCACCAGGATTGGTGCAGCCCGCACATGCCCCTCAGCCTTTCTCAGGGCAGGATGAAGCAGTGAGGGAATGCCTGAGTATGCTGGGAGCAGGTGGAGGCATGGAGCTGAAAACCATTTCATCTTGGGGCTGTGGCAGCCGTCACAAGGGACTGCCCCCACATAGCACCAGCTCCCTAGCTTTGCTACACTACGGCAATGGGCAACAGGCAGTTCTCTAGCCAGCCCTAGCCAGGGCTGGCTGCGGCATGGTATGGAGCCGGGAGCTGACAGGAGAACCAGGACACTATGATTACATTTCCCTGGAGCACGCATGGCAGGTCCATCACCCCCCATCCCACCCCTAGTACCATGCCCAGCCCCCACCACACCTGTCCCATCCCCGAGCAGCAGCTGCCACAGCCAGTGACACNAGCCAGGGCTGGCTGCGGCATGGTATGGAGCCGGGAGCTGACAGGAGAACCAGGACACTATGATTACATTTCCCTGGAGCACGCATGGCAGGTCCATCCCCCCCCATCCCACCCCTAGTACCATGCCCAGCCCCCACCACACCTGTCCCATCCCCGAGCAGCAGCTGCCACAGCCAGTGACACAACACAGTGGTGCCCAGGCAGCTAATGGGAGACGGAGGGAGGCAGGACAGCAGTAGACATGGATGGACTCTGGAAATGCTGTCAGAGTTTCTCTTGGAAGGTTGGCTCTTCTGTACCAGAAAGTTTTATTCCACTGTGCCACATCCCTGGAAGTGTTCAAGGCCATGTCCAACAGGGCTCTGAGCACGCGAGCAAGGTGCCCCTGCCCATGGCAGGGACGTTGGAACTGATGGCAGCACCTCTCCACCCCTGAGCCCCAGCAGGTACCAGGATGCTTTTTTCTCAGGTGCTGTGGGGCTGTGTTCAAGGAGTGAGTCTACCACAGAACTCACTCATCTCAGGGGAGGTGTTGGGTCTCATTCCTCCCCCGAAGGGGCTGCTTGACTCTTCCCTATATGTGATGTAGAATCCCAGCATCTGGAGGATGGGTGGTGGGTGGTGACAGCAGAGGACCTGAACTGGTATAGGGACTCTGGGCTGGCAAATGACCCCAGAACGGGTCTGGTCCCATGGGTCTCTACTCAACAGGTGCTGGGGACGACGCAGGGCCCACGGGTGCCCCTTTTCGGCCACTGCCCACCTGAAGGGCCCCGCCAGGCCCAAGGCCACCAACAAAGGTGGGGGCTGGGCCCTGCCATGACCTCCCCATGGCCCAGTGCACATCCACTTAGGGCGCTTTGTGTGAGCAGGCAGAAAATGGCTGCATACCTGGCAGGCAGGGAGGGAGGATGGGAGCATGGCCTGACCTGGCCCAGCTCCCCCTCCAGCTGCTGGGTGAACAACAAGAACTCAACCACCCATCCCAGCACACCGGCTTGTCCAGTGCCACCCTGTCCCTGCACAGCACCATGGCTGCTGCCGCTTCCCTCCCACACCAGGAGGAGCCAGTCCTTTGGCAGCCACCAGACACTTACATGAGCTTGTACTGCGCTGATTGGAAACTGGCAGTGGTCGAGGCAGGGGGGGGTGTTTTTTTAAGGGTTTTTAGCCAGTGAATCTGCCTCCCTCTTCCAGGCTGTCTCCCATAACAAACTCCTGATGAAGCTGGAGGCTTGTGGCGTGGATAGGTTTACACTGTACTGAATCAGGAATTGGTTGGATAACAGAGCTCAGAGAGTGGTGGTTAATGGTGCTGTGTCTGGTTGGAGGCTGTTCACTAGTGGGGTGCCTCAGGATTCAGTGTTGGGACCTGTCCTGTTCAGTATCTTTGCTGGATGAAGGGATGGAGTCCATTGTTAGCAAGTTTGTGGATGGCACCAAGCTGGGAATAAATGCTGATCTGGTGGAAGGTAGGAGGGCTCTGCAGAGAGACCTTGATAGGCTGGCTAGGTGGGCCGAATCCAATGGCATGGGGTTCAACAAGTCTAAGTGCCGTGTCCTACATTTCCCCATGCATAACTATAGGCTGGGGGCAGAGTGGCTGCAGGATGATCAGGTGGAAAGGGATCTGGGAGTGCTGGTTGCACTTAACATGAGCTAGCTGTGTGCCCAGGTGGCCAGAAAAGCCAGTGGTATCCTGCCTTGCATCAGGAATAGTGTTGTCAGTAGAACTAGGGAAATTATTCTCCCCCTGTATTTGGCACTGGTTAGGCCACCTCTTGAATACTGTGTTCAGTTCTGGACTCCTCAGTTTAAGAGGGATTTTGAGATCCTTGAGCGGGTCCAGAGAAGGGCGACAAGGATAGTGAAGGGGCTGCAACATAAGCCCTATGAGGAACAACTGAGAGAGCTGGGATTGTTTAGTCTGGAGAAGAGGAGGCTGAGGGGAGACCTTATTGGATAGGAGAAGCTTAGAAAAATGCTTATGATCCTAGCCATGTTCATCTCTCTGCCTGCTACATACAGTGTGAGAGGTGGGGAGGGAAGGGGATCTCCAGATAAGTTGTTTCTTTGAGCTAGTGTGGGTGTGTGCCAATGAGAGATCACCATCAGATAAGTCTAGTGTGCTTTAGTATCTCATGACGGCAGCCAGAACTGTTTTGAAGTTTTCTGACACAAATCATGACTTGGAACTTGCTATGGGAGCACAGGTGCAGAATTTAATAAGAGTTCTCTGGTCCACAGTGGAATTTCTGGTCAAATCTGATGAAGAGGTAGAGACTATGAAGCTGTTTGTGCCAGTTTCCCTATTAAATGGTATGCTTTGAAGCTATGTTCTTGTTGCAGTTTTAAGTATCCTCAGTATCAAGCAGTTTGTTGTGCAGGATATGTCTGCTCTGATGAAGCTGATCCACTCTTGCATATGCACGTGGAACAACCTTTTGTTGGAGTCTGACAGCACCAGATGCTAGTGTAGCCAGTGAATCTACAATTAGTATGTTTAACTGGGATATCAAAGTTTATTCAATCAGGATAAATCACGTATGGAAGTTTGGGTCCATACTTCCTTTATATTTGTTGGTGTGCTTCAGGAGAGACTGATATGGGAGAAGAGGTGAAGAGGTGGCCCTGTCTATCAGGGAAGCTCTTGACACTATGGAAGTTGAGATTAATGGCGACTAGGTTGAGTGCCTATGGGCGAGAGTCAGAGGAGTAGTCAACAAGTGTGACATCCTGGTTGGAATCTGTTACAGACTGGCTGACCAGGAGGAGGAAGTAGATCTATTCTTTAAGTAGCTGGAGGCTGTCTCAAGATCAGCTGCCCTTCTTCTTTTAGGAGACTTTAATCTGCCAGATATCTGGGAATTTAACACAGCTGAGAGGAGACAGTCCAGGAGATTCTTGAAGTGTATTGATGATTGCTTTTTGTCACAGCTAGTGAGTGAGCCTTCCAGCGTTGAGACTGTGCTTGACTTGCTGTTCAGGAACAGAGAAGGACTGGTTGGTGATGTTGTGGTTGGAGGCTGCATGGGATGCCGTGATAATAGAATTTTCAATACACAGTGAAACAAGGAAGGGTGTGAACAGAACATCCACACTCGACTTCCAGTGGGCAGACTTTGGATTATTTAAGGAATTTATTAGGAGTGTACCCTGGGAAATAGCCCTTAAAAGCAAGGGGGTCCAAGAGGGCTGGACGTAATTCAAGAATGAGGCGCAGAAGCAGGTTGTCCCAATGTTCTGAGAGTTGGGCTGTAGGAGAAGACCGGCCTGGATGAGTATGGAGCTTTTGAAGAAACTAAGGGAAAAAAAGAGGGTGTATCACCTTTGAAAAGAGGGGCAGATAAATCCAGTTATGTTTAAAGACACTGTTAGGTCGTGTGGGAAGAAAATTAGAGAGGCTGAAGCCCAGCTGGAGCTCAAACTACCCACTTCTGTAAAAGATAATAAGAAGTGTTTTTGTAAATGTATTAATGGCNATCTGCCAGATATCTGGGAATTTAACACAGCTGAGAGGAGACAGTCCAGGAGATTCTTGAAGTGTATTGATGATTGCTTTTTGTCACAGCTAGTGAGTGAGCCTTCCAGCGTTGAGACTGTGCTTGACTTGCTGTTCAGGAACAGAGAAGGACTGGTTGGTGATGTTGTGGTTGGAGGCTGCATGGGATGCCGTGATAATAGAATTTTCAATACACAGTGAAACAAGGAAGGGTGTGAACAGAACATCCACACTCGACTTCCAGTGGGCAGACTTTGGATTATTTAAGGAATTTATTAGGAGTGTACCCTGGGAAATAGCCCTTAAAAGCAAGGGGGTCCAAGAGGGCTGGACGTAATTCAAGAATGAGGCGCAGAAGCAGGTTGTCCCAATGTTCTGAGAGTTGGGCTGTAGGAGAAGACCGGCCTGGATGAGTATGGAGCTTTTGAAGAAACTAAGGGAAAAAAAGAGGGTGTATCACCTTTGAAAAGAGGGGCAGATAAATCCAGTTATGTTTAAAGACACTGTTAGGTCGTGTGGGAAGAAAATTAGAGAGGCTGAAGCCCAGCTGGAGCTCAAACTACCCACTTCTGTAAAAGATAATAAGAAGTGTTTTTGTAAATGTATTAATGGCAAAAAGTTGGGCAACACCCTCCACTTCTTACTGGATGTGGAGAGTATGGTAACTAAAGATGAGGAAAAGGCAGAGGTACTTGATGCCTTCTTTGCCTCTGTTTTCAACAGTAAAGGAGATTGTCCATAGGACAACTGGTCTTCTGATCTGGTAGGTAGAGTCAGGGTTCAGTATAGTTGCCCTGTAGTCCAGGAGGAAGAAGTTAGATACCTGCTGAGCCACTTGGATCCTCATAAGTCTATGGGACCAGATGGGATCTGTCCTAAGGTGATGAGAGAGCTGGCGGACGAGCTTGCTAAGCTGCTCTCCATTATTTATCAGCAGTCCTTGCTCACTGGTGAGGTCCAAGATGACTGGAAGTTGGCCAATGTGACACACATCCACAAGAAGGGCTGGAAGGACGATCCAGAAAATTACAGACCTGTCATCTGGACCTTGGTTCCAGGAACAGATAATCCTGGGTACAATCATACAATACCTGCAGGATGACCAGGAGATCAGACCCAGCCANTGTTAGGTCGTGTGGGAAGAAAATTAGAGAGGCTGAAGCCCAGCTGGAGCTCAAACTACCCACTTCTGTAAAAGATAATAAGAAGTGTTTTTGTAAATGTATTAATGGCAAAAAGTTGGGCAACACCCTCCACTTCTTACTGGATGTGGAGAGTATGGTAACTAAAGATGAGGAAAAGGCAGAGGTACTTGATGCCTTCTTTGCCTCTGTTTTCAACAGTAAAGGAGATTGTCCATAGGACAACTGGTCTTCTGATCTGGTAGGTAGAGTCAGGGTTCAGTATAGTTGCCCTGTAGTCCAGGAGGAAGAAGTTAGATACCTGCTGAGCCACTTGGATCCTCATAAGTCTATGGGACCAGATGGGATCTGTCCTAAGGTGATGAGAGAGCTGGCGGACGAGCTTGCTAAGCTGCTCTCCATTATTTATCAGCAGTCCTTGCTCACTGGTGAGGTCCAAGATGACTGGAAGTTGGCCAATGTGACACACATCCACAAGAAGGGCTGGAAGGACGATCCAGAAAATTACAGACCTGTCATCTGGACCTTGGTTCCAGGAACAGATAATCCTGGGTACAATCATACAATACCTGCAGGATGACCAGGAGATCAGACCCAGCCAGCATGGATTTAGAAGGGCTAGGTCCTGACTGACCAACCTGATCTCCTTTTATGCCTGAGTAACTCACCTGGTAGATGAGAGGAAGGCTGTGGAGGCAGTGTACCTGTGTTGCAGGTTAGAGTAAGATTCTGGTGTTATTTTCCCCTCCCCCACCAAATCTGATAGAATAATTTCTTTCCTCAAAGGGAAGTGAAGAAAAAAGAAGAAAATTATTTATTAACTGAAATACAGATTTATAACTGAAAACCCTGCTCCAGAGAGCTGAGGAACAACAGAAAATAAAACTGTTTTATTAATGTCTGCTCAATTTTCCTCCCCCAGACTGGGGGACAGGGGGAAGGGACCAGAACCAAGTTCCTGGCTAGATGCAAAGCCTCCTGGGGTAGATGGCTGAGCTTTTCCCAGTTCAGATATGTCTATGGAAAGAGTCCAGTTGCTCCGGTTCTCCAGGGAAAGCTGGAAAAAGAAAAGTAGCTCCAATTCACCATCACGCCGCACCACTGAGCAGCATGGACCGCCGCTGCTGCCGCTTTTCGAAACTGCCACACTGCTGCTGCAATGTGTCATTCCTTTTTTCTGGAATCTACCATTGTCACTGAGGCAGGGGGTGGGGATGGGTGCTATAGACAGCACCACCTGAACACAGCAGTATGAAATACAAAATACAAAGATGCATTCACCACACATATGACAATGCCAACCTATGACAACCTGGGCTCCAGTCAAGCCTTCAACACAGTCTCCCGTAGTAAACTCCTGGAGAAGCGGACAGCCTGTGGCTTGAACAGGAGCATTCTGTGCTAGGTTAGGAATTCGTTGGATGGCCGAGCCCAGGCTGTGGTTGTGAATGATGTCACATCCAGTTGGCAGCTGGTCACTAGTAGTGTCTGCCAGGGATCATTTTGGGGCCTGGTACTGTTTAATATCTTTATTGATGATCTGGACAAGGCGATTGAGTCCATCATAAGCAAGTTTGCAGATGATATTAAGCTGAGAGGAGGTGTTGATCTGTTAGAGGGTAGGGGTGCCCTACAGAGATGTATTGGGTTTTTCTGTGCCTGGGTT
>WEKX01024434.1:5799-18699 GCA_013390025.1 Pitta sordida
TCATAGTCTTAAGCTTCAGCAGGGAAATTTTAGACTTGATATTAGGAAAAGGTTTTTTACTGAAAGAGTGATGCGGATGTGGAATGGGTTGCCCACAGAGGTGGTTGACTTGCCAACCCTGGAGGTGTTTAAGGGTAGGCTGGATGATGTGTTGTGCAATATGATCTAGCTGTAGATGTTAGGTTAGTTGGATTATAGGTTGGACTAGATGATCTTCAAGGTCCTTTCCAGTCTTATCTATACTGTGATACTGTGATACTGTGAATTCATCTGGAAGTTGTCAGATTCAATCATATAGCCTTTAGATGGAAAGGAGGAAAGTTAGTTCTTCCTGTTCTTTGATTAGCTTGGAAGATTATTGTAGCCTCACTCTATTTTTTTGTTTATGAGCAACATATGTATGAGGTTAATATGTTGAAAATATTCTAGAATTGGTAAGCCTTCAGAGTCTTAGGAAGTGGTTGTTGAAGGGACTAATTAAATTTTTACAGGGAAAGCAGTTATGTTCCCTCAAACTAGCTAGTGTTCTCAGAATAAACAGACTAATTGGGGTTCATAAACCCTTTTTCAGAACTGAAAGAAAAGCAACGATTTTAAAGAGACATTCAGTTTGGAGATTTCTGTTCTGAGAGTACAATGTGTGACATTTCCTCTAGTGCTGAAAGTGCTTTCGCTTGCCTTCAGCTTTTTTGCAAGCAAGGAGTTTCCCAAAAGTAGTTGTACAGACACAACCTAGGGAATAGTAGTTTGCAAGATGGGAAAGGAGTGCATAAATCCAGACAGAATAAAAGCAGGTACACGCTGGCTTGGCCATCAAAGAAATGAGGATGAACTTTTTTACTGGCTACATACTGTAACAGATTGCCTGGAGAGGGTGTGGAGTCTCCCTCACTGGAGATATTCAAGAATCATCTGGACACAATCATGTATCTCTAGGATGACCCTGTATGAGCAGGGAGGTTGGATCAGATGACCCTCTGTGGTCCTTTCCAATGTGACCCATTCTGTGTTTTGGTGACTCTGTGCAATAAATTGTAAATGAAACAGGATGCTGATCATTGCTTAGATGATTTGAGAGAAATCGTGTGTGGAGGGTTGACCTCAGCTGGCTGCCAGGTGTCCACCAAGCCACTCTATCACTCCTCTCTTCAGCAAGATGGGACCGGGATGACTTGGATCAAGATAAGAAATCACTTACCAAGAATCATCAAAGGCAAACCAAACTCATTTTGGAGAAAACTGATTTCATTTATTGCCAATTAAGCAGAGTAAGATAATGAGAAATAAGAAAAACTCGAAACCCATCTTCTCCCTAACCCTTCATTCTTCCTGGGCCAAGCTTCACCTCCAACTTCTCACTTTCTCCCTTTGAAGAGCAGGATGAGTAATGGGAGTTATGGCCTGTTCATAACACTTTGTCTCTGCTGCTTCTTCTTTCTCCTGCTTTTCTCCTGTTCCAGCATGAGATCCCCTGCTCCAGTGTGTAATCCATGTGATACAGTCCTTCACAACCTTCGCTAATGTGAGTTCTTTCCATGACCTGCAGTTCTTCATGAACTACCCCCGTATGGGTGATTTCCACAGGGTGCAATCCTTCAGAAACAGATTTCTGCAGCATGGGTTCCCACTGAGGTCATGGGTCCTGCCAAGAGCCTGCTCTAGCATGGACTTGCTCTGGGGTTGCATTGCAGCCTCCTTCAGAGCACATTCACCCACTCCAGCATGTCATATTCCATAGGCTGCAGGTGGATATCTGGTCCACCACGGACAAAGGCACAGCTCTTCACTGTGGTACAGACTCACTGAGGTGCTCATCAGAAGGGACCTGCTTATAACAGGATTCTCAGCAAGCGATAGATCAGGGTAGCTGTGGATTTGTTAACGTGAGTTTTGAAATCCTCACCCCCATCTCAGCAATGTCTGGGCACACACCAGCACCCTGGGAAAGAGTTTTTCTGATGACCAACATGGGCATCCCAAACTGCAGCTGTGGCTGTTTCCTTTGTTCCATCATCTTGACCTGCCAAAGAGAATTTGGTTTTGTTATCTTGGTACTTTCTACTCAAACAGTAGTCTGGGATTAGATGCCCCTTTGGCTTCTGCTTTCCCAGAATAATCCTATCCATTCCCCTCCACTGCTTCTTGTAATTCATATATTCCAGGCCTGTATCATCTTGGTAGGGAGCAAATGGACTAGCAGTCTGGACTGTTGGGATTGTGAAAATGGTATATGTCATAAATCCAATAACACTTTTGCAAACCTGACTTCATAGGTTCAGTAACTATCAGAAAATTGTTAAGGTTTACCATAGATGTAGAGCAGCCCTACAATCCACATGTGTGCCAAGGGTGTAATTGAGCCGTAGAAACAGTGTTCCTTGCCATAAATTCAGATATAAAAACTTGGGTATAGTGGGACCAGTTCTTCCATATTTGGGGGTCACAGCAGTTGAAACTGTGCATGTGGCATCAGGCTTTATAATAAGCCTTTATTATCTGGGATTTAAATTTTACTCTTCAAGAATGGAATTATTTTGCTTTCTGACCTTCTTTGTCAGACAACTGACTAGTGCTGGTGAGCATAATGATCTCACAATAATCCTGAAATGAGGGCAGCAGTTTTGCTGAAGTGGTGAATCTGCCATACCTCTGATTTCTTCTTTTTATCTACTCTACAGTAGAAGTCAGCAACAGCAGCAGACAAGGCTGTTTGTCTGCACCTTCTCCTCAACTGTTTTTGAATAGATAACCTATGTTAGTCAATTTTAAATTAGCAACAATGCTTTTGTTTCCTGGAACAAAAATGTGCAGAAAAGATCAACTGTTCTTAAAACCCATGGGTTCCTAATCCTTTTAACACCTCATAATCAGAGTGCACAGGAGGTAGTAGGACAATCTGGTAAAAAAAAGTTAGCAAGAAACAATAATGAAGACTTAAAAAATGGAGCTCTGGTAAGCTGCTTAGAGAAGAACATTTAAATCTTCTTTTTGAAGTTGTACATTCAGAGATTTATACACTATTACAAAACTAATCACGGTTCTGCAATGTTTAATATCACCTTTTGTCATTACTCATGGTTGCATATTAATGTGTTATATTCTGTTATTTTTCTTTATCAAGAACGTCACATCTTTTTTATTTATTTTATGCAGTGCTTTGCTTTCCCTCTTGAGTATTTAAAATGTATTCCATGTTTTATTCACTGGCACTTTAACTTCTTATTTTCTTTGAGAATCCACTGCATAAAAAAGCATTTATCATTTTAACAGAGAGAGTCCAGATGTCTCTGGCTAAACTGAGGCTGTATTTTGCAGGAACCTATAAAATCAGAGTATTAAAAGACTCTAATCCCCTCCCCCCAAAGGAATTATATTAGTGTCACAACAATGTAACTAGATTTGGATTCCATCTCGTTGTCTTCAGTCAAGTTTTAAGTTCTCAGTCAGATCAGTGGGCCTGGGAAAATATTAGTGGTTAATGTATTTGAACTGGGATTTAAGATCAACTGAAGAGGGTTGGGTACACAGCTCTCATTTCACTCATACTCTGTAGTGAAGGAAATAGATGTAGGACAGGATTCTCTAGAAATGAGAATTATCTGGAATATTTTCATTAACCTCACAACTATGCTATCTCTCTCCTTCATGTTTTGGGTTAAAATACATTGTTTGTGTTCTTTATGTTGACAGATCTCCAAGTTAATGTTGTTACATTCTAGAACAAACAACTTGTCTCTGTCCTTTTGCTTTAAAACTTCTCAGACTTTAATACATTTGGAAGTTGGATGTTGGAATTTGCTATATCACTCTGTCAATAAGTCAAACATGTACATTAAGATACATTTATACATGAGATTTTCCATCTGCAGCACAGAAATTAACCTCCTGCTGCCTTACAGTGATTTCCCCCTAGTTTCCCCTACTTACTTGCCACTTTTCTTTATGCAAACCTTTGCCTCCATGAAGATGCCAGTGAGCAAGACATATGTATATTTATATAAAGATAGATATATGTATATCAATGAATCTTAGGTGGGGACAGTGGCTCCATTTATATGTGTAGCCGTGGAACTGGTGTCCTTTCTGTGTGATTATGTATTCAACTGTAAGTTAAATATACTCCTGTTTGTGTGATCTTCAGCTCCTGATCTTCAGCTTTAACAGTTAAAAAACCAGAAGCCTTACAGAACTTTCCTAAAATCAATATCTGCTCACATATTTTCAAGTGCCTGCAGCCACATGAGCCCTGTGGCTCAGAGTAAGTTATGTTTGCAGCATCAGACTGGATAACCTTCATTTTCACCTTTGAACATTCTGAAGTATAGCAAATGTGTTGCTCCATGAGAGATGACACAGCCTCCAGCTAAAATCCAGTCAAGTGAGGGGATACTGACAGGTTCTCACAGGAAAAGAAATCTCTGGACTGCTCTGATGCAGGTGTTGATTCCCTGGGAGATGTCTGTAATTATCAGGTGTGTGATGTAAGTGGTAGCAGACAACTGGGCTCAGTTGTCTATCTGGGGACTGGCCACTTTAGGATATGCCATGATTTCTACTTAATACAGTCACAGAAATCTCTTCTCATATATCTCACATGTACAGGGATTATTGTGCATGCAGACTTGGAATTTTTGAGCAAGCCCCATGCACTGTCCTGTCTGCACAGCCTTTTTCTTTTAGATTCTCACCACCCAGGCCCTCATCACCTTCTTTTCCTGCATATGAAGTTGATCCTGTTTGTTATAGCTTTACTTTACTGGTCCATGCACAGACCAATGGCATGCTGGGGATGCAGTCTTACCTTGGTTCTGGGCTTTATTAACAATTAGCTTTGTTTCCTTTGGCAGGGAGAGTTCATATTAATGATGTATTTTGAGTTCTATTCCTTTAATACATTCAGTGGTCAACAGCATATGCTACCTCTGTACCCTCTGGCACTGTAATTAGGTACCTGTTCTCTCCAACTTTTCCTCCTCCAGGTCCATATCTGCAAAATAAAACTAGCCCTTTTGCTACCCTAGGACAGCTGCACAGGTACCCGTGGGAAGTGTCAGTTCACTGCCCACTGTACTTAATCCTGAATGAGGGAGCACATCAGTGCTGACAGAAGAGACAATTGGGCAGAAGTGGAACAGTTGTGTGAAGGAAGTGGAGAGTGAACCTAACTGATGGCAACTGGTGGGAAGTGGTGCAAGTTTTGGTGCGGGGTTGAGACAAGCAGGCTTTCCCTGACTTCCCTGGTGCTGCATTTTGATCTGGAGGGGCAGAAGCACAGTGCAAGATGTCCACACAGAGCCAATGGATTCAGAATGAAAATACTGACAATGCTGCCCACTTCCAGGGCACAGCATTTTGGAAATGTCCTGTTCCTCCCACCAGTGTGGCTATGGAGCATGTTACCCAGGTGGAGAAATGGACAGGACAGCAAAACAGCCTGGGGACACCAAGACATCTCTTTATGCACAGATTTAGCTACCAGCTCTGCAGCTGGGCAAAGCCCAAATGCCTGTTCTGGGGTGTACTGGACAACCACATTAGCTAAACAGCTAAAGCAGAGATAGAGTTCCTCTGGAATTTCTATCAGATTAGGTCAAAATGAAGGCCGTCATTGTGAAAACATTTTAGGCCTTGCTAACTGGCTCTGGATCAGCCCCTTCCCACTGCCTCAGACAGCGACTCTACTGCAGGCATCCTGGTGTTTTCCTTCATCAGATTGCTTTGTGGCAGGCCTGCAGATGTTGAGAAAGTTTCCTGTACAGGCACTTCCCAGTGAATTATGGACCAACCCCAACTGCTCATTTTACTGCAGCTTAGATGAAAAGATGGAAAAAAGCAAAGATAATTTTTCTTCCTTCTGTCTCCTGGGGGCTAAGCCATAAACACACACTTGGCGTACACCTATAATTTATCTCTCTTTATAAGCTAAATGTTCCTTGTAGAAACTAATTAAAAAAACCCAACTCTGGTTCCCAGATTTTTTCCCCAAGATTTTTTTGCTACTTATTAGAGTATAGATGTTTTAACTACTATTTTTCAGTGTTCTGGTTGATTATGTGACTAAAATGCAATAATATGAATCTCATACATTTTTGTCTGGTACCAGTTAACTGCTAAGATAATGATTTAGGGTATGTTTTACTTCTTACTGTTTACTACATTCTGTAAAATGTACTGTCTTGAGATGAATCATAAAACATGTTCTCTCCCAGTTTTGCCTTTTGCTTGTAACTGGGGGCAGTGCAGCAAGTCACATGTTTTGCATGGGTTTGGAGAGAATCTCCTTAGACACACTTGATTCACGCAAAGTGAAACACCTCATCACCTGGACTCTGCAAGACTGATCAGGATGGGAAATCATATTTTCTGGGATCATTTTGCAAAACCAACTGTTTTGAAAATAAAAATATTTGGAAACACAACCTCTGTGGTTCATGGGTCTTCAAGTAGAGATACCTTCGGTCTTCCACTCTGTAAATAAGACTATAGGATGAAGGTTCACAGGTTCACAGGTTATCCTGAGTTGGAAGGGACCCACAGGATCATCTATTCCAACTCCCAAGTGAACGCCCACCCAGGGATCAGGTCCACAAGCATGGAACCAGGAGCACCACGCTCCATCCGTCCAAGTCTCGGGATGTATCCTTCTGTCTGATGGACTAGTAAGAGCTTGTTTGCCCCATGAGAGGAGAATGGCCACATGAAATGGTTGTGCTGAGTTATTCTACACTGACAGGCTGAGGTTTGGGATGTTTCAGTAAAATATAAACTTTTCCGTAGAGCAATGTGTTAGAAAAGAGTGACTGAAACCAACTATCTGAAGAAATGCAGGAGTTAGGAGAAGAGGGAGCAGAGCAGAACTAACTAACTGCTATCTTCTCTGGCTTACCACACCAAAAATGTCACAGGTTTGATTGACACAAAAAATTAATGCCCTGTTGTAGTCTACAGCAATTTTGAATGACTGTCACAAACACAAGACAAAAATACTGCTGAAAAAATAGGCTGGAGTGCCAGTAAGGAAAAACAAAACTGAAGAAAACTTTGATTTATCAAAGTTTTGGTGCGATCTAGGAAACCAGCGCATATACTGTTACATGAAACCCTAAGACCATGTCTAGGGAATTTATTATGGGTACAGTACTGAAACACTTGCTTATCTTGAGTTTGCTGAGTGAACTGATCATTTGTTTCATTTCTGTGCTGACTTGGAGTTACAGTATCACAGTATACATAAGGCTGGAAAGGACCTTGAAGATGATCTAGTCCAACCTATAGCCCAACTAACCCAGCATCGACATCTAGATCATATTGCTCAACACCTCATCTAGCCTACCCTTAAACACCTCCAGTGTTGGTGAGTCAACCATGTCTGTGTGCAGTTAAAAGTATGAAGACCAGAAGGGAAATCTGAGTGTCCCATCGAATACTGTGTACTGCCCCTTGAATATTTAAAAAGTGATAGAAGGATGTTATGTCTTTTCCCAGCTTGAACTGGACATTGAAAACTGTATCAAGAGACAATTGATGAAGGAGAAAATCTCTATTTAACCAGCTAAATAATGCATCATATACAACTTCACAGAGAAAATTTAAATTGTTTATTTATTACAAACTTTTGTGCAATTTGCTTTCTTTTCCTTTAAGTCCAATATAGGGGAGCTGAAAAAGGATGGTTTATTTAGTTAAGGTTTCCAAATATTTCAGGAGGCTTTAAAAGAAGATGTATGGAGAGAATTACATGTACAAATCTATGTCCATATATTCTTCTATGTGTCTGTACATATGGAAACTCATTTGCCTTGATCTCTGAAGTGGGTAGGAAAGTGATTTGATGCCCTCACATTTTGACCTGTCTGCTGCTAATTCATGTGACAAACCCTGCAATATAGTAGTTGTTCTGGTAAGTGCCTCTACTATAATTTATCATACAATCTCTTGTCCTGGTTCCAGAGAGGACAGGATTAATCTTTGCAGTAGTCAGGAAGGGCATGGCCAGGACCTTGAGGTTATGCTATACCACCTCATGTTGTGTGCAGGGCAAGAGATCCCCATCCAGTGGGGTATCAGGAAGTGAGAGACTGGGATAATGTTCTTTATGATGAGCACTCATGTGCTCATGACCTTCAGTCTTTAGTATTGTTGCTTCTACTGTTTGTTTTCTTATCTCGTTGCTGTTTCCAGTAAATTGTTCTTAACTTAATGCATGATCTTTACCTTTTGTGCCCCAAATTCTCCTCTCCAACCCACCCCAGATGGAGGGAGAGGGGGGAGTGAATGAGTGGCACATGGTTTGGGGTGTTTCAGTGGAACCATTAAATTGGGGAATACCATTATTAAATGATGAAACCTCCCATTTTCATTTGTGAATATTCAGGCATGCAAATGTGAAGTAGGAGTCAGGCAGAAGTCAATCACGAATCTTCATAGAAGTATAGTGAAAGCTCATTTATTGTAAACAAACCATCCCTTTTTTATCCCCTCAGTGTCTAGTGCACACATCACACAAGTGTATCTCTATTCCAACATTGGTTTCTAGCCTAATTGCACACAGCTTACTAATAGCTGATTGGAGAACTTTTCTAGGATAGCCCGCCTGGACTTTCTGCATTCCTTTGTTCTAAATTATCTCTGTAGTTTCTTTCTTTAGCTAGATCCAAGGCCGTTACCGTGGTTACCATGGAAAGTCCCGAACTGCGGCAGCAGGGCAAATACCTCTTTGTGTCCTCTGCTCTCTAAAAATTTTCCTCCTGCACAAATGGCTGGATATATGATCTCTAAGAGGTAAGATACAATGTTTAAGGTTAGGTGTTATGTTAGATGAGGAAATGCAGATAGAACTAAAGCAAGACAGATCACTATTTATGCTATTTTAGTTCATCATGGTGAGCAGGCAGGCAGGTCTATCTGCAGTTGTTTTAATTCCAGTAGGAATTTTTCATGCTATTCCTATATTATTCCCATATCTGGGCTCACAAAGCCATACACTCTTTCCTGCTCACAAAAAGTTGTACAGCCAAGATCCTGGAGGCAGTCTGATAGAAAAAGATGTTGATTGGAGCTGCAGTTGGGATGAGGAAAGACAAAAGAGGTAATTGGGAAAATGGATCCTCATCTGCAGGATGGAAATGCAGATACATACGCTCCATTAGCAGTCATTCGCATTTACAGGCCCCTACCTTTGTGAGAGCTTCCAATCAAAAAATTTATCCATATGATCTGTGGGAAAATGTATCCAGCAACATTAGCAAGAATTGAAACTGCCTATTGTCTCAAACACTTTATATTCCAGTAACATTACATTTCCCCGGTATATGTGTCCATCTGACACATCTGTCCTCTCTTATCAGATATAAACAACACACCTTATGTATATATGTTCCTCTGAAAACACCCACACAAATTAAGTTACTTTAGGAAAAGTCTTGTGTTGTACCTGAACTGAAATATTGCTGATATGTAGTGTGCACAGCCATCATGGACTGATGAGCCTGGCTGGAAGTTATGAGACTTTGTTTGTAGTTGCTAATGTGAATAAAGGATTGTCTAGTTCTCTTTAGGAGGTTTTCTGCCCCTCTTTCTATCTCCTTGCTATATTTAGGTCACACTATTTTCAGAATCACGGATGCCTGTTACCAAACCTGTATTGCAGTGGAGTCCTGGAGGGATCAGATGATTCCCAAAAAGAAATAAACCCTTAGAAGTATGATGTCTTGGAAGCATACATTAGCTTAAACATTTCCCATTTGGATCACTGTGACAACTAACCTTCCCTTTCATTACTCAGATACAGTCTGGATTGATTGGTGGGTGATAATCCTGTCAGTACACTCATATCTCTGGATTTGTGGGTGTCCTGGTTTAGGTTTTTTGCTGCTCTGGCAGCGAGGGGGTTAACAGCTCAGCTCTTGCCTGGGCCTCAGTTGCTGCCATGGCTTTCAAGGTTATAGAGATAGAGATGTCTCTGTGAATAAACATATTTGGGAGAGAAGAAAAAAACTTAGTAGTAAAATGTAGGGTGCCAGGTCAGGACGTGTGTAAGAAGCTGGAGACAATGAAGACCCCCTCCCTGGCCTACTAGAGAGGGGGTAGGAATGTTCTTCCAGGCATCCCGCTGCTGCTCGTGAATTGGACGGACCATGGTGTAAGCCTATGGACTATAGANTGCTTTTGCTTGTGACCAGTTTTATTTTCCAGTTTTATCTCCTGGATAGGTTGTGGGTGAATCTCTGGCATCCAGCCAGGGTCAAACCATGACAGTGGGTTTTGAGTCTTATGAGGCTTCCGTGAAACATTAATTCAGTGAATTTGGGTCAGACATTAATATGACAAATTATTGCCAGAAATATGGCAACTTTGCAACACTACATCAACATCCAGGGTCTCCTTAAGGTGCTGGGAGAGTAGGAGTAGGAGGTGTTTAAGAGACGACTCGATGAGGAGCTCAGTGACATGGTCTAGTTTGTGGGGAGTTGGACTAGATGATCCTGTGGGTCCCTTCCAACTCGGAGTAACCTGTGAACCTGTGAATCTGTGAGTAGGAGTGTTTTCCCCTTAAATGCAGGCTAGCATGAGCAGGAGTGCTTTGTCTGAAGGGGGTGGGCCATGGATATGCGCATATGTGAATATGCACATATGTGCAGGCACGTTCATCCTGGAATGGGCCCACATGGGCCCATGTGTTACAGTTTAAGACTTCCTCACTCCTGGCACGGCTGGCCAGGCCAGGCTGCCGTGGAATTATACACCGCACCGTGAGTAACTGAGTAAGGATTGCGGAGAAAATTTCCATGAGTTGATGAGGCCATGAGTATGAGAGCACGATGTACCAAGGTATGACTGACACAGACCAGAGTAAGTCTGTGAGGTTGCATGTGAGGAGGTGGTTAGCTGAGCATGCACTGACACTTGCCAGATTATTCCTCAGAAAGCCAGGGTCTGAATCTGAGAGTCCTTTAGGATGACCCTGTGCCAGTGCTGAGGCACCTGTGGGCTTCAAGGTTTGCTCCAGATGAGCAAAACCAGAGCACAGTTCTGTAGGGCAGCCTGCAGAAGATAAGCATCCAGGAGAGAAAAGATGTCAGCAGAAAGATTTCTGTCTGGGGTTTTGCAGACTTTGAGCTGATCCAAGGAGGAATTTCAGTGTTTCCCGTACCTCATTTCACAAGAAACATCTAAAAAAGAGGGAAAATGAGAGAGGCAGAAGACAGAAGAAACAAAAGGTTTTGATTGGCATCTCCTCCTTCTGATCTGGACCTTGTAAAACAACCGAAGACCCTGGCACATCTGGGGTCTTATATTTTCCATCAGGATAAGTGCATTTAATTTATGCCACACTTCTGAATACACTTGCATGCACAGTGAGCTCTGCTGTCTGCCAGGGAAGGAAATGGAATAAAGCAGACCTGGCCAGGATGTCATAAGGGCTGTTCTAAGACCCAGCAAAACCAGGCTGCCTTTTTTGGTTATTTAATCTCCCTGTTGTTTTGTATTAAAGATTTACCGGTCACAGACAAGAAACAATGACACTTGTCATCAGCTGGAGTGTCTTGCAGGACTGGTTGTAAACCAAGATATGACTCCCAGGGGAAGAGCCTCCCAAACGCCTCCCCCACTCTTTCTGTGGGGCTCCAAGTGTACTTCAGCCAGGGCTTTGATAAAGCTGCTGGCAATTGTCAGTCAGAGGCATTGCAAACCACTTTTGATAAAGTCCATCACTGGGCGTGAGCATGGAAAAAGCTTTGTCCCTGTTGTGCTAATGTGGGGAATTCATAGCTCCTTTGAATGGCTGGGGTGATGTGAGAGAAACACTTGACCTCAGGCTGTGCTTTGGTTCAGGCTGACTAAGGAGCAATAGGTCTCATGCTCTGCAGTGAACTTGTGGCCTGGAAAGCTCCTGGCATACATAGAAGGGAGCAAGTGTATAAAATGAAGACACCTCTCTTGTCTTTATTATCTACTGGGAGCCAATTATTTCACTCTGTAGATACAGTCAACCCTCTTCCACTTCATGCCCCCCAGATAGCAGCTTCACATGTTAGCGGCGTGATTTTTCAGTGATTAAAGAGGCCCATTTCACAACTGCACATGCGCGACCTGACGTGTATGAATATTCAAATTAGGCTGTCATGAATATTCAAACAAACCCCCACGTCATACTGCACGGACCATGGGCGCACTGCTCTGCCCGCACCACACCAACCCCACGGTGCCTGCCCTGGCTCCCCTCCCATTCCACAGTGCCTGCCCCAGCTCAGCTCCCATCCCATGGTGCCTGCCCTGCCCCAGCTCCGCTCCCCTCCTGTGGCGCCCACCCTGGCTCGGCTGTGCTGAAACAGTGCTGGAGCGCTGGGGGGGGCAGTGTGAGGGTGTGGGGCAAATTTGCATATTAATGAGCTGCCATTCTATGTGGATGGAAGGCTTTGTGAGTAGGGGGCAAGAGCTGCTGTACCGTGGTATAAGAGACCCAACTATTGCTGTAAGGTTGGGCCCAACCTGAGCTTAAGTCTATGGGACCGGATGGAATCCACTCGAGGGTCATGAAAGAACTAGCAGATGAACTCGCCAAGCCACTCTCCATAATTTACCAACAGTCCTGGCTTACTGGTGTTGTGCCACAAGACTGGAAATTGGCCAATGTGACACCCATCCACAAGAAGGGTAGGAAAGATGATCCTAACAACTACAGACCAGTCAGCCTGACCTCAGTCCCATGCAAAGTCATGGAACGGATGGTCTTGTGTGCTATTACACAGCAACTGCAGAACAACCATGACATTGGATCTAGTCAGCATGGATTTCGGAAAGGCAGGTCCTGCCTGACTAACTTGATCTCCTTTTATGATCCAGTGACTCGACTGGTTGATGACAAAAAGGCTGTGGAAGTTGTGTACTTGGACCTTA
>WEKX01024435.1:11707-33021 GCA_013390025.1 Pitta sordida
CTACTTCCCCATCTGCAGAAGTATCCACATCCAGGGAAGTAGGGCCCCTGCGCGTCTCGGGAAGAACAATGAATGCCCCCCCTTCTTTGATCCCTTCCTCAGCTTTTATATCTGAACTGGCGTCATATGGTATGGAATATCCCTTTGGTCAGTCTGGGTCAGCTGGCCTGCTCGTGTGCCCTCCCAGAATCTCATCCTCAGTTAGGGGGAATGGGGCAGTGTGCCCAGCTGTAGTCAAAACACTTGTGTGTTATCAACACCCTTCCAAGGCACAGCATTGCGAGGACTGCTGGCTCAGACAGACTCAATTCCCTCGTCCATATCATCAATAACGGTGTTAAACAGTGCCGGGCCTAACACTGATCCCTGTGGGACTCCAGTAGTGATCAGCTGCCAACTGGAAGTGGCACCATTTACCAACACTCTCTGAGCTTGTCCATCCAACCAATTGGTAACCCAACACATTGCCCAAGTTTTCCTGCTTATAGGTCAATCACATAGGATTGAGTAAATCTCCTTAATCTATAATAAACTTTTAGAGCTCAATTTCATTTACTTCTGTACCAATTGCATTTTCATAGATATCTTCTGTTATCCTTAAAAAGAATCATGAAAATTTA
Source organism: Pitta sordida (assembly GCA_013390025.1). Classification (NCBI taxonomy): domain Eukaryota; kingdom Metazoa; phylum Chordata; class Aves; order Passeriformes; family Pittidae; genus Pitta; species Pitta sordida. Next base: position 12,328 of record WEKX01024435.1, read on the forward strand.
CTATACATTCAGTCAAAGCTAAGGGAGTTACAGTAATTGACTTTCTGTTTCAGGACATAAAATATGAAATCCTGGAGAGTATTTGGACATGAAAATTCTTTCAGAATTCTTTTCTCTTAGAAAATTCCTGATAATTTAGGTCTTAGGCATATTCTATAAACATAAGAATTGAGCAATTTTGCAGTGTCAACAGGTCTTCTAATCTAGTCTTTTTACAAAGCATACTGATTGATTTAAATAGATTTCAAATTATTCAACTCTACGTAACACATCCGTATCACCTTAACATAAATGTTTTCCAAATTAAAGAAGATCTGTTCTCTATGAACTACGTGTAATAGCACCACAAAACCAAAATAAATATGCTTTGAAAGACAGTATTAGTCTGAGTAAACTTATGTACATCTGTTCCATTTGAAACATCTTATCTCTTAATCCTAGTTTATCCCATTGTTTCTTTTAAATGTATTGGAAATCAGACTATGTGAAAATTGTCCAAAATGGTTTGAGAGCTACTTATTGCAATGTTCCCTTGGATCTTGAGTTCACACAACCAGATCTTCAAACTTTACCCCCCACCACCACTAAATGAAAATATTTCAAAACTTCAGTTTTAACTCAACAGATTGTACAACTCTAAGAACTGAAGTTTTGTCCTCTATGTCTCCCCAACACACTGGAAAATTCTGAAAATTGTTTCAGAACAGTCTCTATTATTTAATCCCTTAATTGATGTCTTTGAATGACACTCTTTCCAAACAGCAAAGATTATTAGGATTAAAAACACCTCAGAAATCTTTGTTGCCATAAGCTAATAACCTGTTTTACAACCATACAATCAAAATACAGGATAAAATTAGAAGTAGAATATATATCCCCAAGAAAAGAATTTGTAACAGCCATCTTGCAGGGAAAAGAAGATGAAAAGGCACACAAGTGACATTGGGATCACAGAAAAGACTTAGAAATGGTTTAAATCCACTGCAACTAAAGCCATTGACCATGGTGTAAACAAATCAGAGCCAACACTAAGTATTTTAATAGTCTTACCATAGTGTCTAAATGTATCATTAATCTTTCAAATCTTGAGACAATGAATCACAGAATCAAATAGTTTCTGAGTTGTAAGGGACCCACAAGGATCATCGAGTCCAACTCCCAAGCTAATGCCTGCAGGGAGAGAACATGTAGGACTGATAGTCAAAGATGTTCTACCACACCTCAGTCAGAAGATCTGACTCACACATACTCTTTAATTTGACGGTTTTCCTTGTCATAGACGCTGGTAAATTAGACAGAAAAAATGTAAGATTTTTAACTCTCCCTTCAATAAACAGAACATGTAATTTTAGCAGCATAATTATAGAGACACTAAACAGGTGTCATGTTGCCAGGACAGGTCATCTGAAATATCTTTAATACTAACCAAAGCAAAGCTGAGAGAAGATCAAGGCATAGCTTTCAAGTTACAATTATAAACACGAAATGAGTTCTTCTTAATTTGGTAGATACCAGGTCTGCATACAACATTAGCCATTTTCCAGTACATTTCCATTAGTAATGTCTTTGCTGATTAGTTTTTTTCTAAATTAGCATGTTTATCCATTAGCATATCAATATTGCTGCCAACCATCCTCTTAATTTTTAGTTTTCTTGTTGCAACAAAAAAAATTGCCAATAAAAGCAAGCTTTACTTGAAGCCTTAATTAAGTCTAGTACAATTCTTTTTCTTTTTTAAGCTTTTTTAATAATACTGTGTAATATTTACTCAGATTATAGACTTGCTTTCCTAAATAACAGCACTTGCTTGAATAATCAAAAACTTGATATTTTGGTTTGGCAGCAACACAAACTATAGTATTTTGCATAGTTTGGAGATGTTCTAATGAAAGCTTTTCTTAACAATCAAAAAGTCAACATCATCACAGTCAAAATATGTTTATGTAATTTTTGAAACTTCTCTTAAGAGAAGGTAAGAGGTAAAGAGATTCTGATACATAAACACAGCAAGATCTGTTTTCATCTCTTTTACACAGTCCTACAATACTGCACCCTCATTAAGCTGTTAAGATGTTCTTGTTCAATGTCTTGTGCATTAGGGAAGGGCCGAGTCCAATTCTTCAAAAGTTTCTTTTTGCTCATATTCTTCTTTTTTTGTATCATACATAATTCTTTTCATCACTTTGATATGTTCAATTGTATTAATTTAAAGTTAGTCACAGCAGACTAGCGAAGACTACATATAACCAAAGTACACAGAGAGCCGGCTGGAACACTCAGCAATGCCGGCTTGTACTGCCGACACTGCTATTCAGGACAGATAACTCTTGTCTGACATAATTAAATCTTGACGGTAATTATTTCTGCTGATTCCTGGTAGACTGCTGTTAAAGATATGCTTATCCACTTTCAAACACACTATCTTATTAAACTAAATGCATGCCAGTAATTACAAAGCTGCACTTTTTAAATTTAGGGTTTTCTAAAAGTCTTCTTAAAATAAGAAGATAAATCTTTCCCTGAAAGGATCCCCTGTGTTTAAAAACCAGGATAGCCCAGACAGCGCCTGATACTCCAACACCTGAGCAGAGAGGGAGAGAGGGAGAGAAAAGGCATGTTTGCATGTACACAGAACAGGTTGTCAAGAAGTTTTTGTTTTATAACTCAGCAGGTCAATTTGTATTAAAGTTTTAAGATGTTACTTTGTACTGTTCATTGTCACCTTCTTAAAATAATAAGTTCCCCTGAGCCATCATCTTAATGAATTTTGTATGAAATGGGTATTTCTTGTTTATTTCAATGTTTGACAGTGGAAGGTGGGAAGATTTCAGATAGTGGTAATGCTGGATCATTAATACTTCTTTTTCCTCATAAGGCTATCAAAACACGACAAAAAATATGTTAGAAATGAAGTTCAGAACAAAGTCAAATGAGAAAAGTAAGATCAGAACTGCCTCAAATGTCTGAATATTATTATTAAAGATTACCTTTAAACTTCTCCAGGATTCATATCTAAGAACATAAAATATTTTCACAATACAAGTACATTTAGCATAAGCAAATGTTTAAACAAAAGAACAAGGAATTTTAATGAAACACCCTCAGGAAAACAGTTAAACTTTGCCCTTAAGTTTACTTTGTTCACTAATAGGCTTCTATTTCTAGTACTGAGTAGGAAGGATAGGTTCAATGTGTTAATAAGAAAAAAGTAATACTATTTAATTAATTCTGGCTGAACACACATGGTTTAATATACTTGGCAATATCATTCTATCACATGATATGATAATTTAATGGAACTTTTTTATTTAAATTGCTGGCAAGTTTATGAAATTATAAAGCAAATAGGCCATGCACTTGGGTGTAATTGACTGTATAAATGTGTTTTATACTATACTGTTGGCAAATTAGCCAATCCCTGTCACAGAATCAATTATTATCTAGCTGTATTCTGCAAACACAATAGCAGAAATATGGCATTTATGGAAAAAAACCACCACTACAATTGTTAATCTTACATTGTGCATCTTAAAGTCAGACAATAAACATTCATACGCTATATAATCATCTTAGAGTAATGCTTCTGCCAAATGAGTGCACATTTAAAGATCCCTTGGTTTTGAAGAAATTTGTTGTTGTTGAAGGAATTCCTTAACTGGAGGTGTTATTTTTAGTTTTATTTCTCTTTTCTTCTTTGGATCAGTGAAGTGAGTAATACATATATCAGTCACTCAAAAGATATAAGGCTTGAATGTGTGACTTAAATTTCCAAAGCTACTTAAAGGAACTTGGACACTCAGTTTACCTTGGTACTGCATTCACTCTCACCCCACCTAATGACAACTTTGATAATCTGAGTACTGTAGCAAGAGTTACAAGATATAGTCTCCGTGGTTTTAATGCATGTTATTAGGGATCTGTGGGGGATTCTGTATGAAGGACATTTAAAATATTTCCTTCTGGTTCTCATAATAATATGGAATTGCTTGTCTTTCTTATATGTCTACCTCCAAGTAGGCCATATCTAAATTAAAAACAATGTTTAACATAACAAATTCTTGATGGTGTAAACATAGGAACAAAGATGCATTTGCTACACTACAGAGCTCAAAGCCTGCTGTTCATGTAGACTATATGAACAGCATAGTGGTTCTGAGGAAACAAGAGTCAAGAATTCTGGACTATCATGTCACCAGCACGGCTCCCCATTTCTACATCCCAGCTGTACAAGGACTGGAATCAGGAGTTTTATGGACTACAGGAACTGAGCAGCTAATGGGCAGCTACAAGCATTTTCACAAGGCAGATGTAGTAATAGTATTTCTGTTCACTGGAAAGTAACAGCGTAAACTTTCAGGCAGATGGTATGGTTCTTATGACTGTTACCATGTACCCATACGTGGGGTTTTATACCGTGATTTGCACTGCAACTACAAAGTGAAGGGTGTTCACTGTCATCCAGGTGCACAGAACTGCAGCTTATGAGACCATCCTTCCACTAGCTCATATACCCAAACAGTTCAGGTATTACAGCAGACTGCACAAGCCCACCAGATCACTCACAGGTTCTTGGCAGATGAAGCTCACACTGCTATGACTTCAAGAGTACATTGTCCCAGGCTACATGATATAAAGCTTTCTTAGGGAAGCCTTTGCATACCTGTGAACAGATGTATTGTAGACATCCCCAGCACTCTTAATGACATGCAGAAAGCAAGTTGTTTAGAGCTTTGAAAAGCTCTGCAATTCTTTAATGTATCTTTACAGCACTTATGTGGGAAAATACGACAATCCCGCTGAGAGTCATCAGAAATATTCTGTTGTTCTAGGGCTCCAAACTCAGCACTCTCAGTCTCTGCTCCATTGTTTACCTAGAAATTATTCTTTCCATGGAACCAAATTACTGATACCAATTTGAAAACAAATCTGCCAAAAGGGAAGGTATCAGCCATGTACTTCTTCGAGTCAGCCCCACTGAGGACACTCGTGAATATATTGTATATATTTCTTATGAAAACGAACCATGAACCAGCTAGTAGTCTTCTTAGAATAATACTGTTTCCAGTAGTTTATGAGTAAAGTACTTATCTATTAATGTCCACTACTCCATTTATTGCATTAAAGGTTTAGATCAAGAACTTTCCTGCCTTCAAGTGCTCTTGCATGTGATGTTTCCAATCAAACTGGGCTGGCTTCTAAGTTTCAAACTCTAATTTGAAGTCAGATCTGAAGTCTGAACACAGAATTGTTTTCTGGATCGTATTTTCCCATAAATGCTAAAGTTACAAGTCCAAGGTGAAATCCTGTCCAGAGTTTCTCGAACTACACCTGTGAAAAGAGTATGGTTTGTTTTACCGAAAAACAAAGCTTTAACAAAAAAGCATGAGAAAAATGAAGTGTAAAGGTGGGGGAAAAAATTAGTCAGAATTTGTCAACTTTGTCCTCAGTCTGGTTCCACTTCCTTACTCTGTTTAATTCCCTCTGATTTCTCCTGGTAATATTTTGTCATCTCTATTGTATTGAACTTATTGACTTCACTTGGTGAAGTAATTGTGGACTCTCATGCCGGAAAATGTAACTTTATTTTCATTTAAAGGAAAAAATATATCAAGTCTGGGGACAGAAGCTATTTGTCTTACTGAATAGACAACTGAAGTTTTAGAAAGACCTGTGCCAGTCACAATAACTGAAATTTAAATATTTGACTGTGTGATTCATTCTATACTAGGAATCTTAGGGATAATGGCAGCACCCTGAACTATAATTTTTAAATTCCAGTATGGCTGGAACACTTTACAGAATAACTTGAAACAGGGTTGAAGAAATACTCTGTGAGTGTATTGTAAGGAAATGAAAACATGTAAGATTAAGGCACAATCGATGGCTGCAACTGAAGGGTCTATATTTCAGAAGTTCTTCTGGGACACCGAAATTAGGTTTACATTAACAAAGGAGTGAATTAAAAGAATCCTATTGTCTAATCTCACACGATGTGTTGAACCACTTAAAAGAAAAAGCAGCTCCCTCCCTCCTAAAAAAAACCCAAACAACAAACAATCCACAAAATTATCACTATTTCATTGGATAGCAAACACTGAAGAAAGTAACATAAGGACTCAATGGCAATTACAGAGCTTGGATGAGAAATGTTTCAAAGAAAAGAAATTAAATGGGAATAATAAAATAAAAGGGAAGATCAGCAACCTCTTCAGAACATGTGAGAATGACAGAATAATGATCTCTCATTAGCCAAGTGCTATCACCAGTATCTGGTGGTGTGTCCTCTAGGAGGAGAAACTGGCATCATTAATTAGCTCAGTCCTACTTATTTGAAGCAAGGAATCATTGTGGGTCCCTTCCAACTCAGAATATTCTATGACTTTGAAAAAGCAGTTATGACATCCAGTTTCACTGACTGCAGCAGAGAAAAGAGAATAATAAAAATTGAAAACACTCAGGTCACTAAGGGACCTGGTTTAGTGATGGACTTAACAGAGTTAGCTTTATGGTTAGAGGACTTTTCTAATGTAAAGGCTATATGATTATGCAATTTTCAGCAAGAACATGGTGAAAATTTAGAAAAATAAGAGAATGTAGGTAGGTTCAGGGGTGCATTTTCTGAATATGGTGCATACTGCTACCAAGATTTCTACCAGGAATGAAACAGCCTTACACGTTGAAGTATAAAAGTTGTCTTTCTTTAAAAATTGGAAAAGAAAAAAAAAATAACACAGTGTGGACATTCTATATATGTGAATGCTCGAGTTCAAATAGTTTGTGTTGTCTTTATGTTTTTGATGATAAAGTAACCATCGATGAAATTCCACTTTATTTTTTCTTGTCTTTGAATTCGTGTGAGAGTTATAAATAAAATATTGTTCAAGGAGGTGTATAAATAAATTGGCATAATTAGGAGTCATAATTAAGGTGCCCATTGCTGTTACAGACACATTTACATAATTGTCAGTGCTAAAATGAAAATAATTTTTTGTCAGAATTGCTTCTGTTAAGGCTGATACTTCCATAGTTTGTATAGTTTGCTCTAAGTATTTGTTGAGAAAATATTCTAAACTGTGAGCATAAACTGACTACACACAAGCCAAAATCTTCACAAGTGAACAAAATTTACCACCTTGGAAATCAGATAAAATATCTTGCCTGGAATCTTGGGACACATCTTTTTCACAGCGGCTTAACTCTATGTGTTTTCAATGTTCTCTCTGAGATTTGTACATGTCATGCAAGTATCTGCTTTGCAAAACAGACAGGGTAAGAAATTTTGGGAGAAATTGCAAGCAAATAAAAAGTCCTCTAGACTGGTTCTTTGGTTGTTTTTTTCCATAATTTACTTTTATGAGTTGAATTACTTGTGAAAGTGCACTTACACAAGTATCAGAAAGCAGTGAATTGAGTTTTGTGCCAGTGCATGTAATGCAGCTTTTAAATTTCCACCTTAGAGAAACAACTTAGGCTCAACAAGCATACAACAGTGAATATTTTGAATGCTTAAAGTTTTGTTTCATTGAATAGCAGGCTAACCGGGTGCGTTAAGAGCAAATGTTTTTAACCAAAGAAGAAATATCTCAGCAAATATATTTCTTAGGGCTAAATGATTTTGTATTAGTATAAAGCTGTATTTGAACACAGCTGTGATAATTTAAGATACTGTCATGTGCAGAAATGACAGATTTTATAAACCCACTAAGATCCTTTAGAAACACTGGAAAAAATTATCCATACACATGCTATAACTTTCGTTGTCCTTAGTGTTTCTCCTTTTTCCTATTCTTACCCCTCAAAATTTCTCTTTTTCTGAAATTAGAAGTTAAACTTCTCTGGGACAGAAGTAATGTCGTATTCTGAATTTAGACAAGCAGTGTTCCCATTTTTGAGCCCTTAAGCAGAGGTTCTGTTCACTTCACTTTTAGTATCATCTTCATATGTTTCAAGACAGTCTCCATCGATATCAAACTTAGATTCCTACTCTGTGTACAACTAAATATTCTTTTTTAAGAAGTCATCAGATAAGCAGTAAAGAAAATAAATGAAATTGGAAGATTTTTACTTTATATACATCTTATTTATATCTATATATATGTATGTGTATATATGTGTGCATGTTTATTATTTCTATATGCATACATTTAAAGGGATGGAGGTATATTTCTTCTTTTCAACAGTTTACTCCTAAGAAAACTGTTCTCCCTCTTCTTTCACAGTTCAAAAACAGGTTTACCAAGAGCAGTATAAAGAGAAAATAAGCATGGTCTCTATTTCTTGCGTAAAATTGAGAAAGAAGGCCTTACTGAAGAAATATACATTGATTCTTTTGTTTCAGTTAGAATATGAGTACATTTTCACCAACGAGAGTAGTGAAGACACATTCAAAACCTTTGGATTAAATTTGTCATAATCTCTTTTTCTCACATAATAGTAATGTAAATATGAACTACCTATCTCACTAGGAAAAAAATTAAATTTATACATCCAAGTATGTCCACCAAATACAAGAATTGTGCTTGCTATCCTTTCAGGCTGGTTTTACACATACAGTTCTACCAGTCCTTCCAAGGTACTTCTGCTATAGATTTGAGCCTAGCTGGACCTACAGTTTTTTACTGCGGAGATATACCTTTTCTCCAATTTTACAGGCATAATGGTATAAAAATTGTCAGCAAAAAACATCCTTCAATATCCTTCTAATGAGCTTTCTACCTGAAAACCCTCTACAGAGAAGATTTCTCTTCTAGCTCTTTCATGCTTAAAATAGGCTTGCATCATATTGGAATTGGAAACAATCTTTTCCCATGAGGAAAGGGCAAGATGAGAAAGAATGTTTGTAAGGTAAACAGGGTTTAAGCCATGTGGTAGGTTGTGAAGGTAAGGAACACTCATGTGGATTTATTTCAAACTTAGACAAGAGAAAGCCTCGACAGAGTAGTGTCACTTTGTCATGGTAAACAATTTCAAAATGAGAAGGGATGAATCTCTAGGGAAAAATTACAACAATAAAAAATGGAGGTTATATTTCACTGATCACCAAGTGCTGCCTGAAAGCACCTGAATGTCAGCTAGTACAAGATCCCATTCTGAGCAGGATAATTGCTAACACTTGATCAGGTTAGCCATTGCATTTGAAAACCTCCAAGGATGAAGATCTCTTGCTCTTTGAGAAACCATTCCAGTTCTATACACTCGTTGACAGTGGCAACAGCCATCACTATCATCAGAGAAGCAAAAAAGAAATTTTCTAATACCTTACATAATTTTAAGATTGAGAATAGTAGTGAACTTGATAAATGCATTTGATTATCAGTTTGTCTGATCATCTGGGTTGATGAGTGACCCCAGTTTCCATGACACCAAGCTCTGCCCCACTGGGGCCATTGATGTCTCTGCCCTAGTGGCCTGGTGGCAGTCCAGCCCTCAGCTTATAGCTGTCCATCCCATGGGCAGCAGCTGGCCTTCACAGCATCTTTGCTCACAGGAAAGCCTCAGAATTTTTGCACAGGATTAAAAGCCGCTCTGAAAAGCCTCCTAGATGAGACAGTGATACTAGTGAGAATCTGTGCTCTTTTCCCCAGAGGAAGCTGGTAAGAGTTTTGCTGTGTAAAGTGAAAAACCATGTTGGCATGAGTATGGTAACATCAGTTTTGATCCTAAGTCTCTTTCTTCTATTGTGATATTCACTCTTTCTTAAACTGGAAGCCACTAAAAAATTAAAGATACAGTACAGACCTTGAGGAAAATGAAATTATTACTTCCTTTTTCTTGTTTACCAGGGGAAACATTGTGCTTTCAATTCGTTCTAAATATGTAATACTAAAACTGTATGTTACCTGGGGCAGAAACACTCTTTCATGATACTTTTGTACAGTACCTTGCAAAATGGGACCACACTCCCATGTAGTCTGCAGGGAGTACTGTAACGAAATAAATAAGTAATGCTTCCACAAAACACATCAAGCACAGAATACACTTCACCACCTACTGCACAGAACATCAAAACTGCTAAAAATGTCAACAGAATAAACATGCTCAATGCTCTGGCAGACTGTAACATGGGAGCAAGCAGTACAATTTCCTGAAGAATGTTGTAAATATATTGTAAAGCACTGAAAATGGGATACGTTGCTTAAGTGTAATAAAAAGTAAGGCATGGTTTTTTAGTAGTAGATTATTAAATAGATGGATATTAAAAAAAGATGTTTCTATGTAATATAATTATTGCAAGTATCAATTGAAATCTAAATCTTACAAATGTACTTCTATAAAAATTAAATTCAAATTAATAAGCTGTCTGTTTGTAGGCATTTAGGAATGATCTCTAAATTATATCAATATTTCTTTAATTATGTTTAAGAAAGAGGTTAGGACAAAAAAAGTAGCCTGCAAGACCAAGTATTCCATCTTGGTCAATTATTCCCATGTGAGTAATAAATTCTCCTTTTTTGCCAACTCAGCCAACAGATATGCTTGACTGAGTCAGGACAATTGATAGCCTCTTTGTAAAAAATCTATGACACACCAGATCAGCATGTCCATAATCTCAGGGTTCTGCATCAATTCCTTTTCTTCCTCTGAAATGACCTCTCTAATGAAGGTATCAGGGTTTTTGTGACATTGCTTAACAGAATTTATATCAATATTTTTTGGAGGGCGGGGGGGAAGTTTCTGTAAATAACTGACTAATATCTAACTTCAGGAAACTGAAGGAGAACTCTTCCCCCAAGAAAAGACCAGAGTGATGATTTTTATATTGACATCAATTTCTTTTATGAAAAAAAATAAACACCAGTCATTCAGACCCCTACACTATCTAGAACAAAAAGACATCATCAGCCCAATCCATGTGAGCAACATGTTGTTTGAAGTACTCAGTACTGTCATAAATCATGCAAAACTCATCCATTGCTACCAAAAAAGTCCTGCCTGAGGGAGGCTTCATGGGAGTTTTTTGACTTAGTTATTTATTTTGCCATCCACTTCTCTTTTACATCTAGATGAGGCTGTTCCCTGAAAAAAGTGTTGAGAGATATGAGGAGAAACTAATTTTTAAAAATAAGTAAGACAAGATACCAAAAAAGAACAGCAAAATACATATAATTAATAGAGTCTACTATTAGCAACATCCTTTAACTAGGAAAGCATTAAGTCCTATGCTATCCTGAAAGGGCAGCCTCCGATGACAGGAAGTTATTGGTGTTTTCAGCTGTGTAGGCTTTATCACGTCTACTCTACTTAGTAAGTGTGACGGACACTTCATGTCAGGGACTGGGGTGTCATTCAGGCTAACAGGATTTAGAGATGATATATCTTTCTTGCTTCAGTTGGGAACAAAGTGCACGAAGAAATCGTATGGTCACACTGTTCAAAGTTAAAAGCAGACCAGAGGAAAAAAAGTTAATGTACTTAACTGAAGTATTTGCTCTTACCATGCTGTTGCAAGCCTTGAAAGTCCTGTTTAAGTATCTCTTTTTTAAGATAAATACCTATTAAGTAATGTATATGCACAAGCTGAAGTGTTAAATGGTTTGTTGAAACCTATTAGAGTACACAAGATGATAAACATAAATTATAGCTAATATACTGCACCAGTGATTTTTAAACATAAAAATTACTGACACTGTAAAAACACACTTGAGTCATCGTAGCAGCATAATAGCACTAATCCATGTTTATCCAACCGTGCACTTTTCAAAAACAACACAAACCTCTAATAAATGCTTTGGCTTCACCTTGACAACTTATATGGGTTATTGCCTCGTTCATGCCTGGATAACCATGTGTTATGACTTAAATGTTCTTTAATATCAATTTATGCCTTGAAGAAAAAGGATTGAATAACATAGTGTACATATGGTTCAATTTATTACAGCAAAACAATCATTTTAGTTTGAAGATATTCTCTCATGGTGCATATCATAGAAATCTTATTCAATGGAGCTCTCAGTAAACCAGATTTTTTATGTCACAATAAATGAAACTAAGGCGTCTAATTGTTGCTAAGATTCTAAATAGATGAATCTATTTGGCTTTCTTGTCAATCAAGAATTAAATTCCTTAACACTCATATTTCTGGATTCTAATGTCTCTAATTGGATTTTACACTATCTGATTAACGATGTAGTTTATGGACTACTGTAAAAAAATATGATACTTAAAAAGTGGAAGAGGAAATTGTGGGCTGTCAGCATTTATGGAAAAGGCAAAGACAACATTGAGTAATGTAGTATTTTTGAAAAATGGCAAAGAAAATCATAAAACCTTGTCAACGATGCCTCATTTGTGGTACTCTTGTGTGCTTCTGTGATACAAAAGACCCTGGAATGGTTTTCTGAGGAATATTAAAATACGTAATAGTCTGTACTGAAAATGGACAGCAGTTTTAAAAATTACAAAATAAAAAAGAAATCCAAATTTTCATTTAGGACTGAAAGCAAAGTATGAGCTTTATGAGCTTAAAATTCAACCACAGACCAGTTATGAATGAAAACTATTAGTGAAACAGGTGTAAGCACAAGGTAGAAAGAATGCCACAAAATATCCTTGCTATTTATTCAGTACCAGTTTTTACTGACAGTCTCATTTTCATGAAATTTCTACACTTTCCAAAGATGTTTCTGGTAATCTTTCAGACAGAAGGACCTACTCACATATGGAAAGATGACAATCCTAAAAGAATTATGGCTGTAGATATGCAAGTCAGTCTTTTGTCATGGAATCACTATTATAAGGTGAAGTAGACTGTCTAAGAGTTAACTAAAGCCATGATGACAGAAGAAGCAGCAGTTGCCGTGAGCACTACAGTTCTTATTATGATGAATATTTTCACAATATTCAAGTCGTAGAGTCATAGAACCATAGAATTGTTTAGGTTGGAAAAAGCTTGAAGATTACAGGAAACTCAATATGACCCAGCAGTGTGCCCAGGTGGCTAAGAAGGCCAATGGCATCCTGGCCTGTATTAGGAACAGTGTGGTCAGTCAGATTAGGGAGGTTGTCTTCCCCCTGTACATGGTGCTGGTCAGACAACATCTTCAGTACTGTGTGCAGTTCTGGGNGTGCAAGTAACTGAACATTGGAAGTGATCATGGCATCACCCTCACTGGAGATACTCAAGAACTGACTGGATGCAATCCTGTGCCATGTGGGGGTTTTCATTTAGAATGAGCTTTCCTTCACACAAGATGGTCCAATAGTAGAAATACAGAAGTCCATATACAAGCTAACTTCAGCAAAAACCTGTGCTGTACCCAAAATCTTCACATGTGATCTCTGCTTTTACCCTTGTAACTTCACTGCAACTCCATTTCTCACACACTTACCAAGTATCTGTCATGACAGACAGAAATCAAAAGCACACTTAATTTATCTGCTCCAAAACAGGTGTGTAACTCTATCTACAGCTGTTGTAGATGACAGAAGGCATTAAAAAAACCCTGTTTGAATACTTCTGCAGCTGCAGAGGATGTGGGACCAGATTCTGATGTGGAAAGGAAAAAAAACCCCAAAGTCAAAATTCAAGACACATCAATTCAGGAGAAATTTTTCTGATGATTTAGAGAGACTGTGTTACCTTTGTACCACCTTTACTTTCAGGTCCCTCTTGCGTGGACCCTAGCTACACAAAAGATATTCTGAATCTTCTGTTAGAATAAATTCAACACGACTGTTAAGTCTCACATTTTAGCTCCCTGATAGTGGCATTATTCAGCAACAGTAATTTCTTAGACCAGGTAAACTCATCGAGACCCCAAATTTTATCTATTTCTTTGTGCATGGTCTGACAGAAGGGTCTTCTCACAGGGCCACTTAGAAAAGCTATACTGCTCAAAACCTGTTAGGTGTGAAAACCTGTACCATACAGTGTGCAATTGCTTCTCTGCTACCTGGTATCAGGGTACCTCGAGTAGCTACCTGGTTTTGCTAAACAGCCACTATGATAAAAAGGAGATAGAGCGCAGCAAAACACACTGAGAATGACATCCAGACTAGGAATATGGATCATTTACTGGTACTGAAGACAGCTACAGTTTTATACCACCTTGTGGTTCACAGAAGTTATTGCAATGTTCAGGAGTACATTTTCTTTAAATTCTTCAGAGCATCCATGTTTTGAGGCTGTTTAGCCTCAGAACAGGTCTTTAACATTTCAGATAATTGAAGAAAAGCCTCAAGTACAAAAATAAATTCATATGCTTCCATAGCTTTAGTCTTCACTCTATCCTCTGTGTCCAGTGACATACACAAGTGCATAAAACAACTTGAAAGATCTCGTAAGCTTACGTATGCAAAAAAAAAAATGTAATTCGTCCTCATCAGAGGGAGTTTGAACATTTAATATACTGGAACTAGTATAATATCAGTTCTGAAATATACTTTTATTTCATCACCAGGCTAATCCTACGAGCTTCTCTTGCTAGGTTTATGTCTTATTCTCTCCAAGAATCAAAGCAAAAATGCAGAAGTGTCTTTTCCACAATTTTTGTTTATTCTAAACTCTATAGAACACTTCTAAATAAGAAACATTGTAAATTGGCACATAGGACTGCAACATGTTTACTCAGAAATCAGGTGTTTAAAAGAATATTTGAAATTAAGGAATTTCTCTTCCCTAAAAGGGAAGGGAAACAGAGCAGTCAGTTGAGGTTTTGCTGTTTCCAGCTTCAGACTAGTGGTGGGAACTGAGCCTTCAGAGAATTCTGAAGGCTGAAGAATATTAACAGTTAATTTTAATACTGTGTTAGATTTATTTCTGAAAATAGTAAATTTGATTCATGTTCATAAAGAATAGGAGGCTTATTTTAAAGAGTTACTTTGTTTTCCCGTTGTCTGAAGTAAATTTTAAGTCAACCACTGAGCTGTTGAGTGTAAAGAGTAGTAATAGAAAGACTGAGACAAGTTTAATGGTGATACTGCAGAGCTATAAAAGAAATAAGTAGTTATGTATACCATAAAGAAAGAAAAGTGAGCATTTCTGTAGTGAGTATGATTTAGCTGGATAAGAGAATCTTTAGTATTTGCTTATTCTTTTGAGAGATTTCACAAGTTGTGGAATGGACTAAGGAATATGAGAAGTTAGATCACATTTTGCAGATGTGTAAAACACTGCAGGGTACAAAAAGAAATGGGACAAAATTTTTCAAAAACTCTAATTTAGTAACAGCATTCTGAGTTGTTTGATTGTAATGAAAATATTTTGTGGTTTTCTTTGAAAAAGCCTTGGTTACTGAGGTTCCAGGACAACCTTTTAATTTTTTTATATGTTTGATTTTCTCAGTGTTAATATTGACATGAGATTGAAAACCTACTGGGTACATTCTGACCGTGGCGCGGAAAAACCCAAAATTTTATGAAGAGCATACGAACTAAACACGTAAAGAAGTAACTGTGTGTGATGTGTCACTTCAGTTAATAGCTACCAATATGCAAAAGCCTTAATCTCATTTTTAAAAATTCATGGTGGATTTCTGCAGAATCTTACAATCACACATAAAAATCTGCTATATAAATGCATTTTAAAACATCTAACACTCTGTATGTTCTTGTGGCTTGCTATTAGTTTTCTGGATTATAGTAGTTCCTACAAATCCTTGCAATATTTCAGACTTTGTCCAAGGGCTTTACTTTTACTGTCTTTTGTAGTGTTACTCTACTATAAACATGAGCATTACACACTGCATTTGAGGAAGTCCAATAATACTCTTTGTTGCCTTTTCCCCTCAGAATGACTTCAAGCAATAAACTGCCTCTGGAATATTAATCTCTTTGCCTATGTGATAAGAACTCAAACTCGTAAGAGCTGGAAAATGTCTAGAATATAACAGTCACAGGTGTTGATACAGTCATTGTAATAGAGGTAGCTATTAAACTTGAAAAGAAGCTTGGTTGATAAGCAAACTAATATAATTTTATAGGCTGAGTTTACACAGGAACATTTGCAGTTGAGATCCATGCTGCCTGTTTTCTGTTGTCCTAATTATTTTATCTTTTTCACAGTATGGTTCCCTCCAGTGAATCTTGTAAGGAAAGAGGCTACCTGATCCCTTAATCCATCTAACATTTTACAAAAGAAAATCCAAATTAGTTTTGCTTACACCAGATGCTTTATGTGCAATTGGGTATCAGACAATGGTGACTGAAATATGAAACAAGTAAATTCAATGATCTCCTTTGAAAGAATCTCTTACCTGGGGGAGCTAGAGTGAAATGAGTTGTTTGCATAGTTGCTGCCACTGTGCAGTCCTATCTCCTCCCCTTATGCAAACCAATGAATGTGTAAGCTGATTGCCAGATATCCCCAGTGTCAGGCTCTGCACCAGGAAATGCAATGAGTATTTGATGGAAGAGAAGCAAAATCAGATTTAGCAGACTGGTTACAGCAGGAAAATATGTTAGCAAATGAACATATTATGCCTACAAACTTGAACACGCTATGATCAGAAGTTTGTACAGGTAGCAGATAATAGAAACAGCAGAAAATACAATCAGAAAAATATTACAATAATCAGCTATGCCAATGGCTTGTTATGCGGCCTTCTGCAAGTTATCTAACTTATTATGTTTCAGCTTAAAATGCTATAATATTTTGCCTAAAGAATCCTACAAAACTTTTGAATGTCTCATTGTTTATAAAAGATCATGTTCTTCTATATTTAAAGAACATACACTTGAAAATGTCCAGTGAATGAGTAAAAATCTGGTGATTAGTCAGACTATAGTAATCAGATGCCTGTTAAAAGAAAATAAAACTGCTGTATATAATGGTACTTTTACATATACTCTGGTGCATTTGGAAACTTAGGAAAATCCAGGCAGAAGTTTACATGTACTCATCCTTCATGTTTTGAAGGACAAGAACTTTGAATAGAATGACTGAACCCCTTCCAGACCAGTCAACCTCAGTACCACAGAACATTTGCTGGTGCATTCAAATTACTATTATGCAGTTGGACCCTATAGGAAAAAGCATGAAAAGAAGACACTACAGTTACCCTAATTAAATTTTTGGTAAACATTTCCTAGACATCCATAAATACTCTGGACAACAAGCTGTCCGCTGATAAGTCATCCAATAGATGTGGAATCGTCTTACATCCGGAGATGTACCTACTCTTCTAAACCCTTCTGCAGACCTTTCTTCATCAGTTACATCTGCCCTCCTCATCTTATCACACTTCACATAATAGCAGAGTCAAGAAGAAATGGTGAAAAAACAACACTTGATCTTTGAGACACCTCAGGTCTGCTCGGTTATAAGCAAGAGTCTGGGTTTTAACCATGAGTTTCATGCCAGAGGTAAAAGAGAAAGAACATGGGAAAAGACATAATTTCTGTGAAGAAAAGAAAGACAGAAGAAAGAGGAAATACATATCAAGGATAGGGCTTTTCTCCCTTGGACTCTGAGTTTGAGTTCTCTGTACAGACTGAGTGTAGAGGAATAGCAGAGAGCAGGACAAACAGCATTTGTCCCTAATGGCAAGGGGCAGGTATGAAAAAAGTTTGTTTGGCAAAAAGTAGATTTACTGAACATGTGTACTAAGTGAGCAGCCAGCTACCAGGAATATTAATACAGAAACCTATAGAGAAACACAGGACTCTCTGATTAGATTGAGGCCAGGCATTCACATCCCAGGCTTGGATGAGTCTTGGAATCTGGCACTTCTCTCACAGACTAGATACAAAGATGTGCATGTTACCGTCACACAGACAGCATTTAAAATTTGTATTACATTCTGTTCACAATGCCTTTTATTTTGATGGTAAAAATAATGAAGATTTTGGTGTACTAACAAAGGACAACATTCCCAGGATCCCAGGGTCTGTCAATCTGCTAATGCCAGGCAATAATAAGACTGTGTGCTCAAAATGTGACAAGGGTGACTGCAACAATGTCTCTATGCACTTCAAGTGAAACTGCATGTTAAAAATATTCTGAGGAGCAGATATATCCTAGAAGAGGTCACAGGATGTCTGTATGGCTATGCTGTTCAGCCTGGAGGTCACTGCAGGTCTCATCTGTTACACATAAGAATATAAAGCACAGAGAGACAGGATCCTACTTACACCCCGTTCTGCTCCTTCATCTCTTCCAAACTGTGGGGTCAGAATGCATCAGAATAAAAATGCCACCTCGTTTCCAAGTTATGTCTCTAGCTTGAATACACACCTTCCTGCCTCCTAATACTTTCTTCATTGGCTCTGTCTTCCCCTCACCAGACGAAAGCATCTACCCTGCTAACCTTGTCACTGTCCTTACCAGGTCCCCCTGCTATATAGCATCAGCTCCTTCCTAAGCCAACTGCCTTAATAATAAACTATGTCTAAAATCCTGTGAAAAATCTTTCTGTCATTTTCTCCCATCTTTCTTTACTCAGATTGTTCATTGAATGATCCAATATACACTTGGCACTGCACATGTACACAGAGCTTTGAATGTCACTGAAACTGCAGGACATTCAGTATTTTTTGTTGCATCACAACTCCGTTAAGTTTAACAAGGCATTGTAAGAGCTTGTCCAGATATCTTAAATACTTGCAGTCTAAATAAGGTAAACAGGCAAAAAGTGGGTAAACAGATAGTGCTACTAATACATTGCTTAACAACAGAAAATGGGGAGTCACATTCTAAACTTTGGACTTTGCATCCGCAATCTCCTCAGCAGAAAAATTCAACTCTCATTTATACAGACTTAAAGATTCAAGTAGGTTTTAAGTACAATAGTACAATAATTATTTACAGACGTCAAAACTGAAAACATTCCAATTAAGTTCCTCCTCAAAGATCTTCTCTACTGTAATTTATACTTATTCTCCAGATTCCACACAGATTTCTCTGTCGGGAAAATAACTTCTTTCAAAGAGAAAAGCCTTGGAAATACTCAAAAAATTCAAGGAAGTTTTAATAGAATTGTTTCTTTATGCATGTGATACTGTGGTAATTAATTATATTCAATTTGCTTTAAAAAATATTCAAATCGCTTAGCTCCTCCAATGTATTCTATCCACATTTTATGTACAATAAACCTTGTAAACCTGCTAGGGATATCTAAGCTGAATATTTTTCTCCTATCTACTACTGGAAAAAAAAAAAAAAACCTCAATGAGCCTTTCATACTGTCTAATACAACTGAAATGTAATCTTAAGTAATCTTTGTTCAAAAAGTGGTGTCTCCATTCTTTATTATCATATATGTTATCACTTTTTTGGGTAGTCCTCTGGCAGCTGTGAACAAAACTGTCCAGCCTTATATCTATTTCGATCACAATAGGCTGAATCATCACCATCTCTAGCTGGAATTTTAACTGTGCACATGATAGATAATACAAGAGTTTGCTAGAAAAATGTTGATTTTCCATCCACATTTTTCAAATTTCTAATGCAAAGTTGAAAATAATGAGGGGGGGAGGCGGATTTTTCATTAAAAATATTCTTGTCTTTAGTAATTGGAAATGTTTTTTTCTGTAATTTCTCTAAATAGATGATACTAAGAAAGCCATTTTGACTTGACTAAAAATAAGAACAGTTGTGAGAAGACAACTTCTTATCAGGTTCTCCATGTTTCCAACAATAATTCAATGAATTGTAAAACAACACACAATTACATTTTTCTATTTCTGTTGTATGTCAGGGTATGTGACTCTTTAAGGTACTAATGCCATTGTAGACATCCCACAGGCAAGGATAAAGTGTAAGATCACCTGCACATGTATTTTTTCGTACTTGACCCATATTTGATAATTTTATCATTAAGTGAATCTCTGAGGGGTTAAGAGAAGAAGAAGCTCCTGTACTAACTCTGGAACAGAAGATCTAAAATATGAGTAAAAGCAACAACAAAAATTAAATTCTTGCTTTGCAGAATGAAATTAATCAGATACTTCAAAAACTTCATAAACTTTCCAGACTCCTTACTGTATAGTTGTCTGTGAATATGGGCATCCTGATGTGTGTAAATACTACCTGATATGGTCAAAATTTAAATGGGGTTTTAGTGTACTAAATACCCTGTGGTCACTGTTTGACAGGAGAAAGGAATCCGTGCTGGAAGAGATCACTCTTTACATGGAGCCTGTAACAATCCCGGTGCAGGTTTTGTTACTGGATAAATATCTTTTCAGATGACATGGTGTGTTTGGGTTTTGCTTGTCCCCATGGGAATCAGTAATAAAGACCTCATTCTGCTCAACTAACTGAATTTTAATTCATGTCGGTGGTTTCTAATGACTTATCTTTCATCTTCAGCCTTAAATATGTCCTTACTCCTTATAACTTGCTATGAGTATACAAAGTGAAACATCCTCACCAGTTTTTCCAGAGGTGGTTTCAAAATATACATCAGAGAAACCACCATTAGGGCTGCAAATGAGGTTACCTATCCTGGTAGTGGATGTCAATAGGCAGAGGGCTTCACACAAACACCAGAGTGGTCAGAGCTGAGATCAGTTCAGATGCTACCGTCTTCAACACCTGGACTGTGTCTTCCAAAAGCATTCTGATTAATTTATCTGAATTGATTTCTATCACAAGCACTGCCACGGAGGCCAAATGAGTATGTCCAAAATCTTCAGTACCTACAATTTGATCTGAAGAACGATACACTTCTGATTTCTAACAAAAACAGAATCACAGAATCACAGAATACTATGAGTTGGAAGGGACCCACAAGGATCATCTAGTCCAACTCACCA
>WEKX01024435.1:38705-119705 GCA_013390025.1 Pitta sordida
GGGGGGGGGGGGCAACAAAACCAAAAAACTTACATGTGCCTAAAAAATCTATTTCACCTTGCATATGTGTGTGCCCAGGTCCCTCTGGAATTTTAAGAATGTGATACATGACTAATTTTAAAACTAAACAAAGTTACCATGTCTTTTTCTGAATACAATTTAAGTGTACACTTGCACAAGTTTGGGGCTGTTTATTTCAAATGGCAAATGGAAGATGGACCCATACTGACACCAAGAAACACCAAAGAAATCCCCTGGGAAAGGCCCAACACAGGTCATTACACCCACTGTCCCTCCATCTGGCTAAACAGAAGCAAGGAAGTTATCTAGTCTGCCACCTAATTAATAAGAGCAAAATTCCAGAATTCATTTGCAACTCAGTACTAATGAGTATATACTGACAGCAAGACTTTCTATTTTAGACATATTAGTGAATATAATTGTATTCCATTTCCAATGATTGGCATTTTGGATCACACATCATAAAAGAGGGCGGAGATAAAGTTTTCCCCTCTGAAGAAATTCAGTGTTGGATACCAGGGTTCCACAATAACAGCCAAATCAAATTGTTGGAATTTAACACTGTGAAGAACTTTTCTTTCAAATCACTTGATGATTTTGAAAACCTGAATCCATTTCTTATTATCTGTTTTCTAATCCATATGGAGCATCAGTTCAAACTAAGATCTAGAATTAAAACTGCTAAAGCATATTGGAAAATCTTTGCATAAGAATAATTGACAAGAACTAAAGTTGTTTATTTTTAAAAAGCAGTATCACTTTACCTCCTTGTATTTATAGGAATTCAGATATATAAACAGTATTGTCCCATAAATGTCTAAATTTTTCCATTTTTTATTAATCTGGGATGAATTTAGATAATGTAATTTCTTAAGTTGCTTCTAAATATATATAACAGACAGTGTTTAACAGTAATTACATAGATTTCGTATGAATAAATACTTTTTAAAAGCACAAACATTCTGGTACTTTTAAATAGAGAGTCTTTACTAATTATTGTACTACAATAGCTCTAGTTCTGTGTGTTGTCTTCAGAGGTAACAACACAGAACAACAGGGAAATAGTACTGCAACTTGTTTGATGCTCAACAAGAATTTAAAATCCCACTAGAGGTGATATAGAGAATTGCATCACATTCCAGTGCAAAGGTGTATTAAACACAAGTATCAACACAACATCCAGAGGCCAATGTAAAAATCCATGATATTTTTTATATCAATACCAGAGATTTTGTAGGCAATGATTCCTTTCATACAAGTTTTCAGACTACCTTAAAAACCTAAACCCTCTGATAAACTTGAACTATTAACTGTGATGAAGCATATGTGTGCATCACTTCACAAGTGGCAAAGTTGGACAAAATGACATATGAGACAGCTGAATATTTTAAAGCATATTCAGGAAGGAAGATTATTTAGAGAAACAAAATATATACGAGTTATAACCTCGACAATTTACAAATTTACATCGGTATACAGTGCCTGTCATTAAAGTCTAAAACTGCCACTTATAACTAGTGCAAGTTAAATACCAAGCTATTATCACAGTATTTTCCTTACTTTTCTGAGGTTAACTACATGTAAATGATGAATGTGAAGTTGTACAGATGTGACCAGTGCAATTGGAGTTCTATAGCACAATTCACAGAAATGCACCCTTAACAGAAAGATTATACATTACTTAAAATAATTTGTTCTTACAGAACCTCTGGAGTGTGTGGCTGAGATTTGGGAGTGTTGCATCCTCAATTGTACATATGTGCAGCAAGAAAGTTTCTGATGAAGTTTCAATTCAAATTAAAAGGGTGTGAGAAAATGTCCTTAATCTCTTACCATGATGGCATAGAGAGATAAATCAGCTTCCCCTGAGCACAGGCAAAATTATCAGTTGATTGGAGGAGCAGAGTTCCATGGTACATACTGGTAAACAGGGCCAGGACCTACTCAGCTTACAGAAGAGTCTGACACCAGGCATCAGCAGCAATCTGAAGTTGATGACAAGGAAGCTGGTACACTTCAAATGTGGTCTAAATATTCTTTTCATTTACTAAATCAATGTATCACAGAATAACATGATACACTGAGTTGGAAGGCACCATAAGGATTGCTAAATCCAAGCCTTAACCCTGCACAGGACCAACCACAGGAATGACACCATGTGCCTGAGAGTATCATCCAAATGCTTCAACTCTGTCAGGCCTGGTGCTGCAACCAGTTCCCGAGGGAGCCTGCTCCAGTGTCCAACCACCCCGTTACTGAGGACATTTTTCTAACATCCCACCTAAACCACCTCTGATACAACTTCAGGCCATTCCCTCAGGTCACCACAGAGAGGAGATCACTGCCTGTCCCTCCTCTTCCCCTCACAAGGAAATTGTAGACTGTAATGAGATCTCCCGCCAGACTTCTCCAGACTGAACAGAACACGTGACCTCAGCCACTTATGAGGCTTTCCCTCAAGGCCCTTCACCATCTTCATTACCCTCCTTTGGACACTCGCTAATAGCTTAGTATCTTTCTTGTATTGCAGTGACCAAACTTCAGGGTGAGGACTCATCAGTGCAGAGCAGAGTGGGATAACCACCTCCCTCAGCTGGCTGGTGATGCTTTGCCTGATGCCCACCAGGACACGGGTGGCCCTCCTGGCCCTCCTGGCTGGCCCATACTCAATTTGCCACTGATCAGGACCCCCAGGTCCCTCTCCATAGCATCTCTGGTCTGTAAGAACATTCAGGGTTGCCTCATCCCAAGTGCAGAATCTGGCACATTCCCTTGTTGAACTTCATATGGTTGGTGATTGCCCCATCCTCTAATTTGTTGAATTCTCTCCATGAGGTCTCCCTGCCTTCAAAGGAGTCAACAGCCTCTCACAGTTTTGTGTTGTTTGCAAACTTGCTTAGTATCCTTTCTAGTCCCATGTCCAAGTAATTTATGAAGATGTTGAGGAGCACGGGGCCTAAGATGGAGCCCTATGGAACCTCACTAGTGACGGGTCACCAGTCTGATGTCACCCTATTAACTTTTATCCTCTGTGCTTGACCTGTGAACCAATTGCTCACCCACCAAATAATGTATTAATCCTGCTGTGGGCAGAACATTTTGTCCTGCAGGATTCTGTGCAGGCATTATCAAAGGCTTTACTGAAATGCAAAAAGATTACATCAACTGGCTTCCCTTGATCAGCTGGTTACCTTGCCATAAAATGATATCAGGTTTGGCAATCAATGCCTTCCTCGAATTAAAGGCATTTTTTTACTGTGATCAATGATGCATTGACTTTCAGGTGTTTTTCAATACTTCCCAGAATAATCTTCATCATAATTTTACCAAACATTGAAATGAGATGGACATGCCTGTAGTTTCTGGTTTCCTGCTTCTTGCCCTTCTGGAAACCTGGGACAAGGTTTGCCAGCTTCTGAACTTCTCCATATTCCCAAGACCACTCAAAAATCATCAAGGGATGTTTTACAATGCCATGAATCCCATCAGCTGCCATAGATTTGTAGGGATCCAGATGGAGCAACAGATCCCACACAATTTCAGAATCACAGGCTCACAGGTTCACAGGCTATTCCAAGTTGGAAGGGACCCACAGGATCATCTAGTCCAATTCCCCACCAACTAGACCATGTCACTGAGCGCCTCATTGAGTCTTCTCTTAAACAGCTCCAGGGACGGTGACTCAACCACCTCCCTGGGCAGACCATTCCAATGTGCAATCACTCTCTCTGTGAAAAACCTCTTCCTAACATTCAGTCTAAACCTCCCCTGATGTAGCTTAAGGCCATGTCCTCTCGTTCTGGTGTTGTCAGCCTGGAAGAAGAGATTCACACCCACTCGACTGCAACCTCCCCTCAGGTAGTTACAAACAGCAATTAGGTCGCCTCTGAACCTCCTCTTCTCCAGGCTGAACAACCCCAGTAGCCACTCCCCATAGGGCTTGTCCTCCAGTCCTTTCACCATCCTTGTCACCCTTCTCTGGACCCTCTCAAGNTCTTCTCTCAGGCTGACAACATCAGAACAAGAGGACATAGCCTCAAACTACGCCAGGGGAGGTTTAGGCTGGATGTTAGGAAGAGGTTTTTTGCAGAGGGAGTGATCTCTCAGTGGAATGGTCTGCCCAGGGAGGTGGTGGAGTCGCTGTCCCTGGAGGTGTTTAAGAGAAGACTCAATGAGGTGCTCAGTGACATGGTCTAGATGGTGGGTGGCTTGGGTGGATGGAGCATGGTGCCCGTGGTTCCATGCTTGTGGGTCTGGGAGTTGGACTAGATGGTCCTGTGGGTCCCTTCCAACTCAGAATAACCTGTGAAACCATGTTCATTACCATAGGCTGCAGGGAGATGCCTGGAACACCTCCTCCACCTCCTTCGTCCCCAGCCTTGGTGCCTGCATTTGTTGTTACATTTCTCACTGATCTTCTCTGGCAGCCATGATTGTCTTCCCATTCTAACATTTTTTTTTTTCCTTCTTAAATATGTTATCAGAGCCATCTCAATCTCTCCTGATTAGCTTGGCCTTGGCCAGTGGTGGGCCAGCCAGGATCGTCTTCCAGCAACTTCTTGAAGAAAAACCTCCCCAGCAGCCCCCCTGCTACCAGAAACCCAGCCACAGAAAAACCCAATACAATGTGACATTATCAACTGTGAGCTCTGTATTACAATCCTTCTATTACATACAATGCCACACACCCCCCAACTTCTTCTGCCCTGTCTATCCCTCCTGCAGAGCCTGTAACCATCCAACAGAGCACTCCAGTCACAGGACTCTTCGCACCAGATTTTGCTTATGCCAGTGATGTCACATCTCTGGGACTGGGCAAAAACTTGAGGCTCTTCTTGTTTGTTCCTCATGCTGCCAGCATTAGTTTAGAAATATTTCAGGTGTGTTACATTGTTACCAATACCTCATGAAGCAGATTGAGGATCCCATTAGTGCTCATTTCTTCAAGTTTCGGCACACTGTACCATCACTCACTGTACCATCACTGAGTGAGTCTGAGTTTGTCCCTGTCCTCCTTCCAAGCTTGTTTAAAGCTCTGTCAACAAGCCACACTGCCTCCTGTGCTAGAAATCTTTTTCCCCTCTGAGACACGTACATCCCATTGGCGGTCAGAAGACTGGGTGTTCAGTAGATCATCCCATGGTCAAAACTCCAACATTTTTCTGGTTACAGCAACCTCAGAGCCACTCACTAATTTGATGCATCTGCCTATTCTTATCAATATTATTCCTCGTTACCAGAAGAATCGAGGAAATTACTGCCTAGTGCTCCTGACCCTTCTACCAATCCTCCCAGGGCCCTGAAATCTGTTTTGTTTTGCCTCCGACTTTTTGTTATTTTGTCACTTTCAGTTTGAGCTGGTCCTTTGCAGTACGCCAAATTAACTTGGTTAGCTCAGAATCACAGAATCATAGAATCACCTAGGTTAGAAGACCTCTGAGATCATCAAGTCCAACCTTTGACCTAACACCACCTTGTCTACTAGATCACAGCGCTAACTACTACATCCAGTCTTTTCTTAAATACCTCTGGGAACAGTGACTCCCCCACCTCCCTGGGTGGACCATTCCAATGCCCAATCACTCTCTCTGTAAAGAACTTCTTCTGCATGTCTAACTTAAACCTCCCCTGGTGCATCTTAAGACTCTGCCCTCTTATCTTACGACTGGTAGCCTGGGGGAAGAGAGCAATACCCACCTTGCTACAACCTCCTTTCAGGCAGTTGTAGAGAGTGATAAGGTGTTTCCTGAGTCTCCTCTTCTCCAGGCTAAACAATCCCAGCTCCTTTAGACTCTCCACTTAGGACTTATGCTCCAGTCTCTCCACTCATATTTTTCCCTCAAAGATGAGATTTTTGAAGTGTGTGCTAGTGCTGCTTAGTATGCTACAGTATGAAAAATCACAGCAAATAAAGTCACAAAGGTTTTCATGAAGTTTAGGTCCTGGTTTGAAGATTTCATGAAGTGTCTGCCAGCATGAAAATACACTAATTCACATGCTAGGAGACATCATGGGAAATATAAGAGTACAGACAAATGGATTCAGCTAACAATCCCCCTTCAGTGCAGGTACTTTTTATCAATATGAAGCCAGGTTAGCAAGTTAGAACAGACGCTCCCAGTACTGAGGAGAATTTCAATCTATAAGACTAAAGAACAAAAAATTTAAATATGTTAAGTCCAAGATTTGCTACCAAAGGAAAAAGATTAAATTTGTTTGATGCAGAACACCTCTTTTATCTTTAAAGAAAGAAGTCTTGACAGTCATAGAAAATATACCATCTATCTTCCATAATTTATAAAATAACTGTATATAATTACTGATCTGAAATATTTAAAATAAAATATTCAAATTATATTAGTGTAGGAAAAAACTGACCCCTATGAACTCAACATTTTTAAAAAGCATTTTATCTCACTTTAAAAATAGTAAAACATTTAGAAGATAATGCTAAAAGAAATGGCATTGGTGAAAGCTGTGGTGTGTAATTGCAAAGTTAATTATCTTCCCTAAACCATCAGTTGTCACTTAGATAGACCAGATTCTAGCAGTCTCTCAGGGGACAGACTTTATTTCATTCCTAATGGCTTGGGACCCACCATTTTGCTGTCTCTGAACATTTGGTCACTGAATGCACCATTTATGGAGTATTGTTTAATTAAGGGCAAATTAAGAGAACTGTGCATAGAATTTAATTTCATATCCTGTGTAAATTCTTTTAAAGAGGGTACTAACTATAGGCATTATAACTTTTCATTATCCACTGTTTCTACAAGGTATTGACAATTTATTGTTTGCAACAGTTAAGAGTTTTGTTTACCCTTTGGGGAATTCTGCTGGCACTGCTGGTTTTTGCCTCATCCTTCCATTAACCCCCTATATGCCACTTTCACTATCTTGTGATGAGCTATATACTGTATTTCAAAAATGCACCTTTTTTCACATGTGTTCAAATACACTTCCATAACGAAGTAAAACAAGTCTAGAAGATAAAATGTACTACTATATATGTGTGCATATAGCACACACTTGGAACAGGAATTCCTACAGGACTAGCATACTACATAGTAGGATTGTATGCAGCCAACATTCACTGAAACTCCTTATGTCAATATCTCTGAACAGAAAGTAAGAATACAAAGAGCTACAGTAATCATGTCTGTGCAGAACCTCCTAGTCTCATCTTGGCAGGGACACTCGCAAAGTTTGGATGCAGCTTCCATGAACTGGTTCTTTAGCTACTGCATGTGACCTGGGGAAATTTGCTTTTCATTTTCCCTTACTCTCACCCAGTCCTTCTTGAGCTTAGCTACATTTGGGCTGTAGTGGAGCACAATGACAGGAATTTCACCAACATTAAGAAATTCATATTTACTGAAATCAACTATAAATTATTTTTATTAGCTATAAAATTACTGTATCCGTAGTAAAGAATCAATTGCATAAAAGCATATAGCTTAAAAGCAGTTATTGCTAATCTTTGAAAGTAACAATCTCCAAAGAAAGAAAAAATATATTTCTAGGATATTTTAACAGTGATAGAGACACACACACGCTGAAACTATTACAGTCATACCTCTGAATTCGCGGGATTTGGGTTTTGTGAGGGTCCTGTGGAACATATAATTCAAAAATTTGGGTAGGACATTCATATGACAAATTATTGCCATAAATATGGCAACTTTGCAACACTGCAACATCCCAGGGCCCCTTATGGCAGTGGGGAGTGTCAGAGTAGTAGTCAGAGTTTTTTCCCTTTAACTGCAGGGCACAGTGCGGCAGGAGTGCTTTGCCTGAGGCTATGCATATGCACTGGGAAGTGCAGGCTGGCTGCTGAGGCAAGAATGGGACCTATGCGGTGCCTTATGTTACAGTTTAAGACTTCCTCACTCCTGGCAGGGGCAGGTGGCCACCCTGGCTACCCGCCGTGGCAGTGCAGGACCACGCCGCCCTGTGGAACTATACACCACTCCACGAATCACTGAGTAAGGATTGTGGAAAAAATTTCCACAAGTCCATGAAGCCGTGAATACGATAGCGTGAATTACCAATATATGACTGTATTTCCACATTCCAAGAAAACGACTAAACCACTGGTCTAGGATTTGGATGTGGCAAAGGAGTCTGCTCTCTGTTTTATGTTATTAAACCTGTTCTTTCACTCACTCCCTTAAAGATGTAAGATCCTTGAGGTATACCAATACTGAAAGAAAATTCGTATAGAATCCTTACAAAAGCAATGTTGTTTGCACACCTTCACTTCCTAACATATTTTTTTAATGGTGTCAAAGCTGATACTTCTAATCTTTAGTATATATTTAAAATCTCAGAGCATAGAGGATTGTTGTTGTTGTTTCTCTCTAGATATATCTGCCTATTTCTAAGGAAACTGGGTCTTCAAAACATGTCTTGATGGAGAATGAAGCATTTAATTTTTCTAAGGAAGCTCATTTATCTGCTTGGACAAAACATATGAAATTTCTCTGCAAAAGCAATTATAAGACAAAATTAGCACTATGAATAGAAAGACTATTTTAATGATGACTGTAGCATCACTGGTGTAACATTATAATACTGTAAGAATTATACAGTATCCAAAACCTGTCAAATGAGATTTAGGAATATTGTTCAGAAGTTATCCCCCATTGAGTTACTGCCTATAATCCTGATACAAATTCTGCAAAGTGTTCGTGTGAGGTAGTCCATATGCTAAGGGTAGCATATCATTTCAAAGCTGTCAGTTTTAATTTCTGTTTTATTAATTTTCCCATAAGTCTACAGACATACTTTTCAGAGGATATATATCAAGAAGATTGTATCCACACAAAGAAGCAATAAAGCGATGGCTTCTTCTGACATGTTTCACCCTGAAGAGTTCACACATTGGAAAGAGTAAGTGTAAATGCTGTGTTATGAGAAGCAGGTGGGAAGATTTTGAAAAACTGGAGGACCAGAAGTGAGGGACAGGGGACTGAAGCATGGATTCAAGAGGAAAATATGGATATTATTTTTGAATGCAGAAGGACAACAGAGTGACAAGAGTTACTTTAGTCCTTCAGCTGGAAAAGCAGATATGACCTTACTATCTGGAAAGATAATCTTTACCTAGGTATCTTGGTAAAATTCTGTCTGTGACTGACTGTGATTTGTTGAAAGAGGAATGATGCAATTCTGTCACAAAACATCTGTCCAAAGGATCTCTGCCGAGCTCAGCTCCGGCTCCACATTTCTGGATATTTCAATGGAAGTTTTACCTGCCTCCCAAAAGAATTTCTAGTCTTTGTGATCATCTAATGGAAAAAAAAACCTTTCACAATTCTCATATGTGTCCCAGATATCATGCACTTAATTTGTTCAGAGTTCAGACTACAAAAAGATAAAGCTGTGCTCCAAATATAAATCATATAGTCACGCAATAGTTTAAAATCATCCTTTAACCACTATGTCTATAGAAAAACACTTGGTACTAATTAACAGCATGTGAATAACAGTGCACAGGTGATGGCCAGTTTTAAGTTCAGCATCTTGTTTGCAAGGCTTCAACAATCTCAGTTACAATGACTTACTGACAGCTCAAAGCAATACAGTAAACAAAAGTTTTCAGCAACTCATTGCAGTTGTATTTTTTTCTAGTATGATGTTTTGCACAGGTTGATCCTCTGCTGTGGCAAGCCTGTGAGAACTTGAAGTATCCCGTTTAACACAAAATCAGTTCTCTTTCTCCTACACTGCAATTTGCACTGTAAATGTAACCCTAAACCTTACATCTATGGGACATGACTATGAAGACTCTCTGAATCCTGAATTTCCATACATTCTTGGAAAAACAGGATGACGAGAAAGCTGGGTCAGCGGCTGATCCCAGACAGACCACCTTTACTTTTATCATACCTCTCTCATCTTTAATTCCCATGCCAAAGACAAGGAAATTCAGACACAAACTCACTAGGTATACTTACACTGCCAAATAGGACAACTGAATGAAAACTGGAATTTCAATTCTTCATACTGCTTGACTTGTCTCTCACCTTTGACCTAGTTCCAGGTATGCAGGACATAGTTCATTCTCAGGACATCCCTTCTAAAAATAATATGATGATGCCACCAGGTATGTTTCTCTCTACCCTACATTATAAGCCACTTATCCAAGTATACTTTTTTCAGCAAATCCACCACATTCAAATAACCCAAAACCATTAAAAAGTCATATATAAATCCTGATAGCAATTCAGTAAACTAAAAATTATAAAATGATGGGACCAACTCCTACTCTGACTGATACTGTCTTTTCTGTTTAACTTGGTGACATCACTAGGCTTCTGTTGAGCATTTCTGATATGAATTACTGAAATAGTTTACTGGTAGAATCAAATTAATTTTTAGATATCTGTCAATACAATAAAGACGATTAGATCATGTTTAATGTAAGATTGGTTTTAAAATTTTCTGGCATCATGGATCAAATTAATGCAAGCATTCATATTTAAGTTCACATTGTTTGAACACTTGAGTATGTATAATAGCACTGTAGAATATATTAATGTATTGAAGATAATTAAGTTACAAGGAAAACGTCTTGATAATTTGCTAAAAATAACTGAGGTTAAATCTATTTTTGTCAAGAGTAAATTTGCAATCCAGTGTTCATTATTTTAATCTTGCCTGTCTTTCACACTTCCTCTGATAATTTAGAATAGCAATGTCTACATGTCAGTTCTCAGATTCTAGACGTGTCTTAGAACATGTTGTGACCACAAACATAAATCTCAAATCTTTAATCCAGTGGTTTAACTCTAGACCTGTAGAAACAATGAGCCCATACTTCAGACCGAAACATTGGCTTTCCATGAGATACCATCTGGACTCTGCAGCTAAGATTCAAACACTGGACAAGGCACAATTATATGAAACTTAATCACACAAATAGCTGCTGTCATTTTGTTTCTTCCATGTATAGATTTTGACTGCTTGCCTACAGTGCTGGCCTCTCACTGTGTCTGCATGTACTGAAACAGACACAATGAATGAGAGCAACTGCAATTAAAAAGTTTTTTTTCTTTCAAGAAAATAAACATTTTCTGTTATCACTCATGAAAACTGATTTCTCTAAAATTATTATTTTCAAATAATTTGTACACGCTGGATTTTTCCATCTTCTAAAAGACCATTAGGAAGATTGGTTGGCAATTTACTACAGCCACAGAGAATTGGATTCTTAACACCAGAAATTATCTGCCACAAAAGTTTTGGTCATGGATCCCACAGTTCTTGTCTCACGACTTTAAAAATATTTCAATAGATATAATCAATGTGAGCAAGAGTACATTTACAAAACAGTGATAAGCATACTTAATGAGAATGATGAAGATCTTTCTCACAGGTTCTACTACTCATCTTCTCCAAGATACAGGTTAGAATGACAAACCTGTGAGATGAGAAAAAATTCTAGGTTTAAGATTCATCCTTGAGAATCCCAAGTGAAAGAGGTGACATTCTACTTCTCAGATATTTATCTCTTCAAAGACTCAGGCCTTGAAATTTCACTCTCGTCTTAAAATTTCTTGATTACAAACCAAGCAGGTTTTTCATTCAGCACAAATGCTTCTACAGATTCCTGTCTAGATCCTGGTCTCCACCTTCAACAGATGAACTTCAGTCTTTTATCTGTGTGGAATCTGTTTATCTGTGTGGCATCTCCGTTTAGCCATGATTATAAGAATCACTCTGAGACTGAAGTCTGTCAATATTATCCCAACCTAATGTTCATTTATAATAATTTATTTTAAGGATAATTTCTTACGTGATTTTTATATTGTTGGTGTCTCTTTTACTGCAGAAACAGTTACAGTACAGCATACTTTGAAAGAAGTAGAAGTATGGAGATTTTTTAATCCAACTAAAACAACGGTTTCCCTGGCTGTGTTCTCAGCCACAAACCACAGGAACGCTTCCCTACAGCTTGGCAGGTGTGATTTGGAGATAATTGCAGCAAAGGAGGGGGCCATCACTGGATCATAATTCTCCTAGAGAGATTGCAGGTCTTTTTTCCTTCTGTATAACCTTGTATGATAATTAGCCCAATTCCACCTGTCTGCTAAAGTAGCTCTTACAGTTGGGTGTCTGTGTATAATTGATACTGCTCTGGATTAGTGCATGTTCTGTGCTAGTCACGAAGAACAGGCAAAAATAATTTTTAAAGTTGAAAACTAAACCTGGATTCACTACAACTTCAATATTTTGCTTCAGAGATTCGCTAAATGGTCAATCTGATTGCCATCCTTTTCAGAGTTCAGATGTGTTGCAAATTATAATTGAAAGCCATTTCTCCTGAAGAAATGCAGATTTTCATACTGCAAAATTTGAAGCATCACAGAAAACTGGAGTGAAAAATAATTTTCCAGTAATCTCTTGGCTGTGATAAATAAAGATATAAAATAATGAAGGTGACCTTGGCAGTTAAATGCAAAAACTTTTTCTCAGCAAGTTCATGGATTTGGATGCAAAGATCTTTCATCAGTAGCCTTAAATATGTCCACAGATTGAGAAAGAACTTGAATGTTAGATATAGATCCTGTAACTAACCATCTGGACATTAGTTCCCTGGTTTTGCAAGGAACTTTAGCAGGTTCCTAAATGTATATTTTAAATATTCATGGATAAAAAGTTAAGAATGTTCATAGGAACCTTGGCTGAACTGCTGGCTACATATCCAGACAATAAATCTATTTATAGACATATACATATATAGACCATATGACACCAACAATCCATATTGTATATGCTAACTCAGCTGAAGGCTTCTCAGCAGTGTAGGCAGAATCAGTTTTATGGAAGCAGCAATATGGGTCACAGCAGATGGGATAAAGAGGCTAAAAAGATTCAGTGGAGGCTTCAGCGGACAGAACAGATGGGTTGTGGGGGGAAAGAATGGGGTTTCTGGAGTAAGGCTGGAGCTAACAAATAAGAGGTCAGTGGAGGTCCATGATATTCTGGATAGAAAGTGATTGAGAAGACTAAAAAGGCTGGAGAAACTGCACGAGGATTTAGTGAGATTGTGTTACCAGGGTAGTGACAGCTCCTCTTTCCTTCTGTGCTTCTAAGAGCTTGACTCCTTCCATTGGTAATCTTCCTCTTCCTCACTTTCCTGAAGCAAAGGACTTTCACCATCCACCCGCTGCTTGTCACTCACGACCTCATCATCATCTACTACATTTTCCCCAGTCAGAGAGTCGGAAGTGTCCTGTTCTCACACAGAGGCAAGACCTGCTCTTGCTGGGATAAGCAGCAGCAGAACATTGAAAGAGATGACTTTCAGAGAGGTTTCACTCCTACAGTTTCCTGAAGGAAAGACAGACAGAAAAGTGACTACTTTCCCTAAGAAGCTGCACATCCCTAGGTTACATCCTGTTTGTTCCCTCAGTGTTAGCAACAACAGGAGAAGATGGCTGTATAAAGCAGGAAACAAAGACCTGCTGTTCAGCCTGGAAAGCCAGGCCCCATCTTTGGCATAGATGAAGCTTACAGTCTGCTGCCATAAGCTGTTGCCTACCTTATCTTTTGGCTTAATACTACTCCGTATGTGAGTGTGAGTGTTGTGTGTATATACATATGTGTGTATGTATATAGTTTAATCCAAGAAATAATGATAAAAACACAATAATGAGCTTCCAAGTATTATCAAGCCTATTAAGCTACAAATAGTTCATTGAGGATCAATTTCTAAGTGCTAAGTAGTACAGCTAGATTTTGCTTTTATGCGAAAATCAATGCAAACACATGAATCACTGAGAAGCATGCTGCAGTGTTCCAAAGTCAGTTTCTAATTAGCAATCCATTGATCCAAATAGCTAGTACTACAAATAACATGGGGGGGAAAAGTGTTCTAGCAAGTGTATGGAAAAAAGAGTCAATTTTTTTGCCCTTTACAATTTATTTTAATTCTTTCTAGAATTGAGGAAAGTGCCAAAGTTTTGCATCCTTAACACTGTTTCCTACATTCAGCAATGCTCCTCCTTTCATTCTGTCCCATCAGTTAGAAAAATTACATAGATTGTGCATGAGAATTAAGAAAAATACAGAAAACAACTGAGGGAAAACCCAGATTTGCAGGAATGTTTTTTTATTGCAAGAGTTCTCTTGGAACAAGGGAGTTGACCTAGCCTTTTTATCCCATTACAATAATGTACATTTGTCCTGGTGTTTTGACAGTTATTTAGGTTGGTGAAAAATTGTCATCTAACAGAAATAAAAACTAACAAAAATCTCAGATTTAAAAGGTTTGTTGGGGGGTGGGGGATGGTGGTGGTATTCAGAATAAAATATATTAATATGTGTAAATGCTTCACATATACTGTCTGCTACTTGCAGAAGTGTTCAGCTGTGTCCTATAGGAAGGAAGGAAGGAGTCATAGGAATTAATTCCAAAAGCAGAACACAAGTTTTACCATTAATATTATTTCAATATGAGAAAGAATATCCCAAGAACTTCTCAAGTTGAGACCCCCTTTCTGGACTTTCTCCCTTTACTGTGAAAACAGGAATATCCTAAGACTAAACTGAATCTTACAAAAGAGTCGAACAGTCAACATAACTTTAAATATTGCACAGTAGCAGCTCTATGTCTTGCACTTTTCCTGGTTAAAGACTGAGTGGTCCAGTCTTGGTTAAAGTTGAGGTCTGCTGCAAAAACCTATTATTTAGCCTGTCTTCCATGATCTATGGGGACACCTGCAGCCTTCGTTTCGTAATATTTGGTATTTTCCAACCCATGACCTTTATTCACCTTCCATTTTCAAAAAATGCAAAAGTTTAAATCTAATTGCTATATTTCAGGGTAAAATGAACTAGTTTAAAAATGCGTTAAAATTGTGGGTCACATTCTATAAAGAATACCAGCCTTCAGTATTCACAGGTAAGAGTATAATGGTGCTATCTGAATAGCAGTAGTTATTCCAAAACTCAGTGAAATGTACCATTTAAGTGAAAGTTTGATATATACTTTTAATTTGTGAGTTCAATATGTGCAAAAGAAAACCTGAAATTTCCATATTTATTAGTATCTGCACATTCTGCTGTTTGTTTAGAAAGAAACAGCTTATTTGAGAATTTTGGTGGAGTATTTCCATCAAAATACTGAGCTTATTACAACCAAAATCTTCATCATTAAAAAATATTTTTACCTCCTTAAAATTATATGGCTTCTCAAGGCATTTAGAAAATTATTTTTAAAATAATATTTGCTGAAAAAATTAAATGCTAAATAAATATCTCTTATTTTTGACACTGTTGCATGTGTCTGATCACAAACAAATTCCAAAGCATTGCTGAACAGAATCTTGAATAGAAATGATTATAACTCTTAGGAAACTAATGTTCAGCCTGGAGAAGAGGAGGCTCAGAGGTGACCTCATTGCTGTTTACAACTACCTGATGACACCAGAACGAGAGGACATGGCCTTAAGCTACACCGGGGAGGTTTAGACTGAATGTTAGGAAGAGGTTTTTCACAGAGAGTCGCCGTTCCTGGAGGTGTTTAAGAAAAGACTGGATGAGGAGTTTAGTGACATGGTCTAGCTGGGAGGTGTTGGGCTGGATGGTCCTGTGGGTCTCTCCTGGTTCGGAGTGGCCTGTGAGCCTGCGAGGGAACTAGGTTTATGTTCACCACTCTGGGGTGTGTGTTCGGTCTCTGTACGGGGGTTAGATGGTGAGTTGGACTAGATGATCCTTGTGGGTCCCTTCCAACTCATAGTATTCTGTGATTCTGTGATTCTGTGAAACAGTTTATAAGAAAGAATGTCTAGGTAAAATTATGAATCAGTCCTCAAGTTTAGCAGAAAATACTAAAAGTCACCTTATCCCTGAATCTTTATTAACACTGTTTTTCTAGTGTAGATAAAATGCAGTTGTGTCTTGATACTAGGGATAATTGCATAGACTGGAAATGAAGTCAAATTATAACATGACAAAAGGAATCTTAGTTTGCTGTCAAGACTACTTACAATTAAGTAGTCTGATCAGACTGATCAAATACCATTGTTTGTTCCTGTCCTGCAACTTGTAGCACAACTCTTAGACACTGAACACACAAATTGAGGTCCACAAAGAATATTTAGGAGTTGAAATTTGACAAAACCTGCAGAAATCCTTAGAAAAAAATAATTTTCAATTACATTACAGGATATTTAACACAATTTCTGTACATTCTGGCATCCCTCTTTTGGTTTTTTTGTAAATTTTCCAATGATCAAACTAATAACTTCATGAAAACTGGTTTTATTTTCTGTTGGCAAATATCATGATTTTAAGCATTTTAATACATATTTATTAAGCTATTATTGTTCTGAAAACCTCTTTTTATAACATGGTAGGCAATAAAGGCAAAAGAAATGTGTTCCTCCATTTTCACTTCAACTTACATATCCTCAAACAGAGAAAAATGAGATGCAAAGAAAGAAAAAAAAAAAAGAGTGGTGTCATCAGATCAAGAACAGGTAGGACACTAGATTGATAATCAGGATATAGTCATGCAGATGTTCCAGCAGTCTGATCTCAGCAGTGATGAAAATACAGCCTATTTCTCTACTTAGAGAACATTAGAAAGATCACCAGCCCAACTAATGCATACAATTCTCAGTATTATTGTCACATTTCTTCCTGTATTTACCCTCCACTCAATGACAATATAGAAAAATTTTCTCTGTATTCTTGTTCTCTGTAAAATGCATCAAGGCAATACACTTCAGTTTTCAGTACACTTCCCTTAGTTATTTTGATATAATGTCATCTAACCTTTGGATGTGCCTGAAGGATTCATGTATGCTTTCTAGTATTCCGGAAGGCAGGGCACAAACTCTTTAAGAAGCAGCTTGATGGTCTAATGAGATATTTCAAAACAGGACGCTTCCAAATCAAAAAATGGGTTAACATTTATGTTGAAACACATAATTTCTGTTTGGTTTCCTCAACTATGTACTTCGGATTGAGGTACAAATACAATTAACCCTGAAAACCTATCCACTGAGCAGCATTCCTACTAATAATAATTCCTATCAATAATAATAACACTCCTATTCCTCCAGCATTCAGCAGTGTCTTCTGATAGTAGAATTGCAGTAGTCACTTTTCAAAGCTCAACATTTGCCCAAAATTGTCAAGCAATTATCTACAACGAAGTGATGAAAGCAACAGGAATCAAAAGCTTTTAATTCCTGAAAATGTGAAGAAATACATTTCAAATCTCTAAATGGTTATTCCTTTCTTTAAACACATGGAGAAGTGTGAGAGTCGCAAATACTAAACAAATTGTCAGTGCAATCATGTTCAACAGTGAAAATACTTGGTTACTAATAGAACATTTTGCCTTTAAGTGTTATGCTTGTGTCTCCTCTTCAAAGTTCAAAAAAACCCTGATATTGGCAAGATTTTCAACTGAGATTTAGAGGTGGTAGCTGGAAGCCAGTTATGGTTGACCCATCTGAAGTCAAATGTACTTCTTGTGTTTCTTAGATGTTATTTTTGCAGTAATGCAGAAAAAATCTGTAGTTTCTTCAGCTGCATGTAAAACCTATGTCTCCTGATTGTCAGGCAACAGTTCTTTTCTAAGGCCACTGTACAAAATGTGAGTAACTAATATTGCCAATTGTTTGGAAAGACACAGAGACACAGTAAATCACAGATCACATCATGGACATTTAAGTCCATGACAGAATGCTGCAAACCCTGAACTTACATAGTGCCAGACAGGAGCAGAGCAGGGAGAGGTTTCTCTGAGTACAGTGTTGTTTCAGGAACACTTGTTCCTTGATCCTTCCTTACACATTGGCTTAGCTGACTGCACATGGGCAATCCACATTTGTGGATTGGGCTTTAGTATATTTCTGCATGTTCAAAAATACCACTGAATTTAGGTTATTTGATGCTTACATATATATCTGTCTCCCCACTGAAACTAAGCAATGAACAGTATTAATCCAGTTGGAGAATATGTCTCACAGGGAAAAGCACTTTTTTATTGTTTAGAAAGTAAAAAATATATAAATAAATTCTATTAATAAATAATGCAAAACCAAATAAATGCATATGTGCTTGATCCAAAACATATTAATTTTCTATTGAACATTTAACAGGAAAACAAAGAAAATTACTTCAGGTGTAAATGGAAAAAAAAAGAAACTAAAAAAAGTTTTCTTTAGAGACATTTAAACATTAAGATCAAAGGAACTGCCTGGTACTCCTACTAAATTACAGGCAGCCAAGACTGTTTTGCAAGCACAATATTCACAATGGAATTTCCAATACTTTTTTGCCCTGATTCAATGCGCTATGAAGCTCATTATTTCAAGTCCTAGCTAGCTGCAGAGAAGTTATCTGAGAGTTAGGCTGACATTGATAATACATTAAAAAGCTTAGAAGCACATTCTACAGCACCTGCTTATAGTAAGATATTTGTAACATGAAACAAATAAAACTATTAAAGTATTCCTGCCTTTGACATCTTTAGCCATCCAAAGCTGTGAGGAAAAAGAAAACAGAAAATCTTGTCATGAAAAAAATATTTTAAAACGTCTCATGAAGAAGAGACTGCGTTATATCTTTCCCTTTGCTGATGCAGTCACAAAGGAGTAGAGGCAGTCAGTTCAGAAGGGGGGAAATGAAAGTTATAGTGTACGATTTCTTTCTCAAATCTAAGGAAGCATCATAGCAATTGTAGGGAAATTCAATTTCCCTATTCAGTTTGGGTAATGAATGAAGAAAAAGTGTTCTTCTTCAATAGAGACATTAGCTAAAAGTCCTCAAAAGGTCTAAGGGATTTTAGTGATTGCATGCTCCGCACTGTACAATACTTCTTAAATTTATATCACTGATGTAGTCAGACAAACTACTTTTATGCTTCTGGAAAGTATATACATCTTCCAAAATATAGTTCTGAAATTTTTATGGAATAGCAATACTCAACAAGATGTTGCAAATACACAGAAAAAGAAGAAAGAACCAAGAATTTCCCATCATTCAGTTCAACGCAGAAGTTTTTCAAAATGTTTAAGTATCATCATACAAAGATTCATCTGAGCCTCCTCCCACAAAGTACTAATATATGACTAGTGTAACCAGGTGCAGTGGCAATATTGTCTTTTCTTTTGTAAAATTTCAGTGGAAAAAAACCCTAGGACTCTCTAAAAGCTAAGTACATATTTCCTAGTCTTGTTTCTTTTATGGTTTGATTAGGCAAATATTAATTACATGATTTTTCATCATGTACAAATTACATGAGCCCATCAGGACACTCATTCTTTGTTTTCGCAGTTAATAAAAATTTAAAGAGGACAAGAGCATATACTGTCGTACACTCATGTCTGCAGCATGCTTGGCCCTCCATAGGCCCATATCCAGCTACCATTTGAAGATTTTCCATACAGCCATACGGGCTAGAAGCATTTATCTGAACCTACAGTTTTGTTAGAAGTTGATAACAAGGTAGCAGCAGTTGATCTCAGTCCTCAGACGTGCTACATAATTGCGTTAGTGTCACTGGTCACATCGCAGCTGTACTCTGGATAAGTAGCCAATCCAAATTTCAAGGTAGCCAGGACTACCATCTGATGTGCCTCAAGGCACAAGTCTCCTGGATCTTACATACAGCCATTGTGACAGTCATGGTTTGACCCTGACTGGATGCCAGAGATTCACCCACAGCCACTCTCTCACTTCTTTCTCCCCCCTCCCCATACAAACAGGGGAAGAGAGAGGAAAAGGATAAAAACTGAAGGGTTTTTCGCAACAGAAGGAGTGAGAACTATTAGAAATCTTTTACTGTCACAGGCAAAACAAGCTCCAAGTGGGGAATGTAAAGGATTTATTTCTAACAAGCTCAGAGCTTAACATGAGAAGTATCATCTTAAAGGCAACCTTCTCCCCCACCCCTCTGTCTCTTAGAACAGATACCACATTTCCCTTTTTCCGCCAGGAGACAAGGGGGAACAGGAGTAGGGGAAAACCAGACAGTTGATGTTTGTCTGTTGTTGCTTAGGGGAGGAGGCCCAGCACAGTGACACAGCAAAGAAAAGGTAAATGCAAGCAGTTAAAATAAATGTGCTACAGTCTAGAGATTTCCAGAACAGACAGGGAAGTGACAATACATTGGTAAGATCTTATCTGGAATACCAGAAATAAAAAATTATGCCTGCTAAAATAAAGAAGAGAAAACTCAAACTAAAGAAGATACAGATAACAGCTATGTAATAGGCAAGAAATATATGGGAAAGCTAGAAAGAGTCTTTTTGCTTATCCTGATCAAATAAAAGCTGAGATAGGGTATACACTGCCATCAGTAAATATAGCAGTGTTAAACAGTAAGATTGAATGTTAAAATTGAGGTTAAATGCTTTTACCTGTGAGACATATACTCCAATTCATTGCTTATGTTCAGCGGGGAGGTAGATACATATGTAAGCAACAAATAACCTAAATTCAGTGAGTGGTACTTTAGAACATTCAGAAATAGTAAAGCATCACCAGAAAAATAAACTGATATGTTTCGGTCAAGTATAAAATTCTTTTGGTAATGAAAAGTCTTTTCACAGGTTTGCAGCAAGGAGCATCTGGAAGCTTCCTTCAAGTAAAGTAGTGACAGTAATATATTCGGTAGATCTCGATCCTTTTCTTAAGCCATTATATGATTTGTTCCCTCTGACATCAAGGGAATGGTTCCAGTGCTCAACCTTTATTCCTTTCTGCCTCTACTTTCTTTCTTAATTTCATTCGGATAAAATATACACCAAACCCCCAAACAACAGCTGCACAGCTCTGTTTGCCACTACCTCTTTAGCAGCATCTTGTATATAGAGTGAAACAGAAATAATGGAGACAGTTATTACAACACAAAAGTTAAAATAAATGTAGTGTTGTTCTGGTATTAACTAGTTTAACTGAGAAAAAAATTATAGGAAATGAGAGTCAGGAGGTATTTGACTTTATGTAGTTGTATTTTTTAAAAGTGATATTGAAATATAGATAGATAGATACGTGCATATATATATGCACACAAGATTTTAGTAAGCATCAGCTGGCACATCTATTTAGCTATTCAAATGTATTTTATCTGACAATGTTGATTTCTCACATTTATTTCTACTCACTGGGCATAGAATTGACTGCATTATGCCAATGTTTGCCATGTTAACTATTTCTAAAGGTTACCAACTACGCAATCATATATGACATGAAAAAGTAGTTGAATTTAACTCTCAAAAAAAACTGAGTTCTGAGTCATTGGTACTTCCTTCTGCTGTAAGTTGTAAGTAAACCACCCCTCACCCTACCCTCAATGTGCATGTTAGAAAAATAAAAAAAGTCAAGTAGATATGCCATTCTCATTCATTTGTATATGAAAGAGCTGTGAAGATGTTATTCCTTTTTGGTTGCAAGACAGTGCTCATATGCCCTCCTGCAAAAACTTCACAGAAACATCCTAAACTCTTCAGATGCTTTTTGTTCAAATATTTTCAGTTGAATAATAAAAGCCAAAGGCTCCTAATTAAGACAAACAGCATTCATTTCCATTTTTAAATGCTATGTATTATTTTGCCTCCATCTTTCTTCTTTTTTGCTTTTCAATGTA
This sequence comes from Pitta sordida, assembly GCA_013390025.1. Taxonomy (NCBI): domain Eukaryota; kingdom Metazoa; phylum Chordata; class Aves; order Passeriformes; family Pittidae; genus Pitta; species Pitta sordida. The sequence goes on from WEKX01024435.1 coordinate 60,343, forward strand.
TCCCAACCATCAAATATAAGACTTCTGATTCTCCTGCAAACAAAGGCCTGCACAGCTGTTACTTTGCAACAAGCACATTGTGGGCCCCATCCAAAGCTCATTGAAGTCGTAGTCTTTCAATTGACTTCAAAAGGCTTTGGATAGACTCCTTTTTTAAGCTATATCTTAATCTGTGATACATTTTTAAAGCTGGAAACGCACTGACGTTTCTGTGGTTTATTATAACAGAAGATACAAGAAATGTGCAACCAAAAAAAAAAAAAAGAAAAAAAAAAAAGAAAAAACTAAGTTAACGCTGCACAAAGTGTTAATATGAAATATACTCCTATGATACTGCTGCCAACTACTTTTAATATCCTAATAATGTATTGTTACTGTGTGACAATACAGAATAATTTTAAATCCCCATTCATAAGGACTCCAATTATAATCTAATTCAGCTCAGATTAACTATGCTTTGATGGCAATTTCCTTATACAAAAAAAAATTAGTCTGAAATAATGCACTGCAAATATAGTTTCAATGCTAATAAGAGGCAGTTTAACAGCCTAGAGAAGTTCATTCTGGCTACCTTTTCATTGCAGTGATAAACAGCACAAAAAGCACTTCAATTATATATTTAATATAAAAAATGAAGTTGCAACATGCAATTTAGTCAAACTACTGTTCACTTTAGGTATCCAAATTCTTCAATAAGCAAAATTGTAATTTTGCTACTTCTACACAACTGTGACAGAGTTGAGATCACTGTTAGCAGTGTCACCACAGATGTATCTGTTTCATATAATAATTTCATTGCTATGAAAAACTGCAGCAGCTTTCACTGTTTAAAACTGAAGCAGCTGTAAGTGGGACATTTCAGTTCATTACTGCTTCAGCCAAGCTTTGCACTGAAAATTATTCCGTAAACTTTCATGACAGCTTTTGAATTTTACTATATCTTACAACACTATTTTACTGCCAAAAGCTGCTTTCTTGCAATAAATGTAAAACGATATGGAGCTACATTGCTTATGCCAGCTAAAGATTTGATCCAAAAGCTGATTCTGACATCAAGACCCTGGCACAAGGGCAAAACATAAATCTAAATGAAAAAACAGAATAAAGATATCTGCTGAAGGTTTTAATCTTAGTGAAATACTGAATAATTCCTTTCACTAGAGTGCAAGGATTACAATGCCTATAATCTTTACTATTAACTTCTAATTAACGTAATTTTCATTCATCTAAAAACCAGTAATTACACTCCAACCTTCCTCAGTGTTTTTTTAACTACTATTCAAGAGGAAACTTATAAATGTGTGAAATCTTCTGACTGATACATAGCCGAGGCAATCAGAGTTTCACTTCATGAAAAATTCCGTCACTTCAGATTTTGTATTCCAGAGTATAGAAGAAAGGGGTAAAAGGGAATTCCTCTCAAACTCTTTTATGCAAACCAGAGTGACCAGAAAGCAGCCTAGCTGTGACTGACAGCTTTGATTAGAAGGACCTGCATGGAAGTTTGTTACATATTATATTAATCAGACTACTGCATTGGTCGCCTTTGTCCTCACATAGCGTAGACAACTAATTACAGGGACAAAATCTCCCTTAAGAAGCTGTTCTGCTCGTTTTCAGAAACAAATATTGCTTAAACCATATTAATTCTATAATGCTTGCAAAGCAAGTCTGAAAATTGTCCAGAGGACCTAGACCTAAATTCCCATTTAGAATCAGAAACAGGATTTTCAACCTGCATCTTCTTCTCTGAAAAGCATCTTAACCATTCAAATTGAGATTAATGGGTTCTTCCTGACACCACAAATTCTGCCACTCACAGAGGAAATCTATTTGCACATACCTAAACATAACACTTTTTTCCTTTCGATGACCCAAACCAATCCAAACACAAAGAAAAATCTTTAAGGTGAAAGGCTCTCAGTTGTGTCTTGCAATGAGTCTGTGACAGGGTCAAGACTTATTTACACATCTCTTCTTATTAATAACTCAATCTAATCCCTTAATCTGCACAAATAACTCTACAGAGACTATGACATTTTGAATAATCACTGGATTTGATTAAACTTTTTGAATTTTTTATTATTCTGCTTACTTTTTCAACACCTTTCTTAATGATTTTACTGAAATGAAATGTTGCAATTTTCTCCAATTCTGAATTGAATCAGTGACTTTCATTGTTTTTTTTTTTCCCCAATGGTATCAATCTAATCCATTTTGAGGGGAAAACAGGGATGTTAACAAACCAGATTTTAAAGTAATGGAATAAAAAGATTTATTTATGCTGTAAACTGCGGAGTATGTCCCTTTGGTTACTGTCATTTTCAAAGTCCTTTTAGTATCGGAAATTAGATTCTTCTAACTAATTAGCCAGTGACGACAAAAGAGAGAGCAAAAGCCTTCTGGGCTTTGGTTACTACACCCCGGCTGTTGGAAGGCAGAGGGTTATACTGCTGACCAGCAGATGGAGACACAGTACTCGTCTTGGGCGTTAAGTTCCATATTGATGGAGTCACATTTTCTAAGAGTTCACTTGCTCATGTTTTTGAGCGTAAGTTTCATAAATTTAAATACTTGGGTTATTTTTTTGGTTCTTTGGGGATTTTTTTAATCAGCTGAATACTACCAAGTAGTTTTATTTGTCAATCCCTAATGAATATTTGGAACTGCATTAAGTGTGAGAAAACTCGCATGTTCCAGTTCATAATTCAACTTCTCTCAATATTCTTTAAACATAAAATGTTTTCCCACAAATATTCCCATTCATAAATTCAATAATTTTAATTGAAAACATGAGTTTAAGGCTTGATTCATTGAAACATTTTTTTTAAATGAATAGTGAAAGAATAGATTTTCTATGGGTTACAACCATAATGAATCTTGAAATGATTCATCAACAAGCTATGAACCCTGTGCCTCCAGATACTCAACACCAAGTTTTATCAGTTGTATCAAATAGCACCAGCTTTACTGATTTTTCCCTTGACTCCAGATAAACGCACAGGATAGTCACTCTCTCAGAAAAACCAAGCAAAGACTGGCATATTTATTCTGAAGAAAAATTGTAAGTGGTGCACCAATTATTCTAGTCACTTGTGTGTACAATGTCTATAACATTAGAATGCTTTTCCCCTTTTTGTTAAGGCTTGCCATATGAACATTCTGAATTAACTTATATGCTAAATCCTAGAGAATAGAAAGAATGTTTTCTTAACCATGATACTAAGCCAGAGCAAATAACAAAGCCTGAAGAGAAGATAAATAAGAGAACAGTTTACTGTTATGCAATGAATCTAGCAATGGCTGTTCTTCTTAATGGCTTAGCCAGGAGGAGGTTTGACAGAAAACAGCTGGAAACCTGATGAATCAATAACAAGGGAACTTTTCAAAGTGATTCCAGATTTCTGTATTTACAGAGATTCAATTCAGCTTTAGGGCGCCAGAACTCAAACTATCCTTTACTAACTAGCTCATACTGGTAGGAACAAACAAGCGTGAGATAGTAGGGCTTGCAATGAAGGACATAAGGACATGCTCAAACTCCTGAGCAGGTAGTAGAAGCTTTAACGTTCCCTCTTTACAAAATATTGATTTATTTCATGACACAATAGAAAATGGAGCAAATATTAAATAGAAAAATAACTTTTTTCAAAACTGGCAAAATCAAGCTCTCATTAAGAAATAGCATGTGGAATCTGGTAATTTGGGGTAGCCAGAGATGTTTTTCTTTTGAAGGAATGCCTTAGAGGCGACCTGATTGCTGTTTACAACTACCTGAGGGGAGGTTGCAGCCAGGTGGGTGTGAATCTCTTCTCTCAGGCTGATGACACCAGAACAAGAGGACATGGCCTTAAGCTACGCCAGGGGAGGTTTAGACTGAGTGTTAGGAAGAGGTTTTTCACAGAGAGTGATTGCTCACTTGAATGGTCTGCCCAGGGAGGTGGTGGAGTCACCACCCCTGGAAGTGTTTAAGAGAAGACTCGATGATGAGCTCAGTGACATGGTCTAGATCGTGGGAAGCTTGGTGCCCGTGGTTCCACACCTGTGGGCCTGATTACTGAGTGGGCGTTCGCTAGGGAATTGGTCTAGATGATCCTGTGGGTCCCTTCCAACTCAGAATAACCTGTGAACCTGTGAATGGCATGTGCATAGTACTTTTTTCTGGAGAAATAAAGGATTCAAATTTGGAACTGTGCTAATAATAATAATATCAAGTTTTTAGAAGTCCTTACTAAGTGTAAAAATAATGTTCATTAGTGGTTATATTTGTTCACAAAATGAACACAAGTAAAAATTTTTCTAATAAAATTGAAAATATTCTTTAATTCAAGACATCATCAGTCATTGAATGACTTCAGTTTATGTCAAGGTAGATCTTAGCGAACATTTCACTTCTAGAACTATCATATTCTCAGACAACATTGTTATTATTATTATTCATATTATCCTCATAATTGACAAAATTAGAACCATTGCCAACTAACACTCTATTTTGGCTCTTCAGTAGATACTAAAGAGTACTAAAATGTAAAAGGAACTATTTTTTGAATACCGCATATTTTCATTTTAGCTTCAGTCCTCAAACTTCATCTGCTTTCTGACTTTAAGTATCTATGCCAACGATTGCTTTGTCATGAAATTCTCACACATATGAAGAGAAAAAAGGAGGTATAACAGCTATGATAGTGTTCAGGTCATCCATGAATTCTCTAATGGTAGGGAAACCTCAAAAAACTAGCTGTTGTTGGAGTGGAACGAATCAGACTTAAAGGGATGTTGAATCTGATTTTTTATTTGCTGCATTTTGCCTTCAGCAAATAGTACTGAACAAATCCTTTTTTCCCCCAAAGGGAAGGCTAGAGCTGGTTTTGGTTTGAATCTATGTCAATATTTTTACTTCAGGCAAGTAAAAGTGATTAAGCTATGGTTTGAATAAGTTTGTCAAATCAGTCTTAAATAACAAAATTAATTCTGAGTTACTCAAACAAACACGTGAAAATAGAGATAGCAATAACTTCTTGCTTTCCAAAAATCCTAAATATCCTTTAAGCTTTTTAAAAATATGGGGAAAATTGAGCTGTGCTGCAGCAGTATGTGGAGTACACACAGACTTATATCTGCCTTTTAACTCTTTTGAAAGGGTTAAGAGTGAACATTATGGGCAGTGATGTTTAAGAAAGTGGTATAAGTTAACATTTACAGCTGTCAACACAGAGGTATTTCTCGTTCTGTGGTCACACTTCAGTTACAATAAAACATGCTTATGGAACTCATAGTCAAAACTTGTTGTCAATTATTTAGTATTCCCATAAACCATTAGATGGTCAAAAATATCTTTAATTGATTCCATCTCTACCTACACTACTTATTATTTATTAGTATAACAAACTTCTCCATGGGAACAGCTAATTGTACCTCCCTAGTGGCCACTTCAAGTGGAATAAGCATTGCACAGTGCTGCCTAAGATACTGCTGAAAGGTCTTCAGCATTTGGGATTTGATTAAAACTGTATTACATATACACATCAGCAATCATTGCTAAAACAAAACACTAATTTAAAAAATCCTTGTGCTATACTGCTTAGCACAAACGAGAAGCCTTGCACGTATGGAAAGGAGAGGGTTGGAGAGTCTGCTGTCTCTGCCCTCACCCCTCAACAATAATTTTGTAATAGAAATAACACAGCATTCTCTTGTACATTGAGAAGGGAAAGAGTGATCTCTACTAACTGCACTATGGGAGAGACCTTCTCCGACAAACACGTAACACCGCTAGCTGCTGCTGTCTAAGCTGCATGGTTATATTTCCCTGTTTGGGCTTTTTTTTAAAAAAAATATAATTGTAAATCTGTTCTATAGTAGAAAAGACAGATGTTATGGAAATATACTTTGGAAAGCCACACAGTGTTTAGATTGTTCTGTGACAGAACATTCCATAGGCAATGTTTCACAAAGGAAGTTTTGGTCAGCAAAACATACAGTAAGACAGGTGAGTTTTTAATACTACTGAATGGTAGTAATGCAAGAACATCTACAGTATATAGACCAGTATAAACTGAGATTTTACAAATAGATATTACACTTATTATCTGATCAAAATTTAACAAAAAATGAGCAGGTATCCTTTTCACTTAAATTAATTTGTATTCTTTCATCACACTCAGAGACCCTTTATTGAAATGAGCAATCTCCAAAAATCTTCTAAAATGCAGAAGGGTGTGTTGTTTATTTGTTTTAAGCCAAATGGCATAGCTGGAAGTGATCTTTGACACAACTGTTGAGAGATGCAGTTCAAACTTGGATTCTAACTCTGCAGAAAGGATGGTCAGATTATCTGAAAATGGATCTACACTGTAAGTACAGCACTGGGTTTAGGTCATGGCAAGAGCAAAAGAAAGAAATCATCCAGAATAGCAGAATGAGGTTTTTTTTTCAGAATAGCCATTGATAACACAGTCAATTCAAACTATCTCAAAAGCATTAAGCAGAGCATTAGTACCCTTAAAGGTAAAAATAAACTCTGGCAAAATACAGATGAACCTGCAAACAAAAACTTTGCCATGGTCTGTGATTGGAGGTGTCATATCCCAAGACAGATGCTGATCACCAACCAGAGTCCTTAACTGTCTATACAGGCTTTTAATTCAGATTGTCTTTCATTCGATTTTTCCTACTTAAAAAGTAAGAATAACTTTTTCCTTTTCTTTCTCTACATTTTATTTTTACAGTGTTTAAGAGGGAAAAATAAAATATTGCTACTTTTTATTAATAAAAACATTTAGGAAAACACAGATTTTAATAAATAATCATTCTTGTGAAATTAAGGATTTTTCTTTTTTACAGCAGTAACCTAGAATTAGAAACACCAGGATCTACCAGACATTAAAAGTAAGCAATGTGGAGCAACAAAGAGATTAAAAATGAACAAAAATTCAAGTTAGAGTAATGAACAGACAAAGCAGCTGAATAACCAAATGTGGTGGACAAACATTACTGAAGTAGAAATAAAAGAGAAACATGAAATTTTAGACAGAGAAGATGTAAACAAAAGCTATTTAACAGTCATCAGCACAAAATGACAGGAGTAATGAAGCATTATTTTGAGGAAGAACTGTCTTACTTTCAGCACATGCATTTAAAACGCAGTGTTTTGGTGCATATATTTGTTCCATATGTTAGGTCAATTGTTTGTACTTTGACTATGTAGTCAAGACCTGTGGAATTGGAGAGTTAGGGTCTCAGTTGCTAGATGCTGACACCGCTTCAGCGGAGCCGGTGGTATTTGCCTGTTGGAGGCTGTGGCTCTTACTATTCACAGCACAACTGCTCACTGAGGCTGCAGTAGGTGTCTGATGTGCAACACTTGCCACTCAGTTGTGATTGCATTAACTATCTTCTGAGTGCAGGAAGGATCGCGGAGTGGCAAATGCTGAGACTGTAATGGTTTGCACAGTAAGAGAGGTAAAATCTGCTTCACGTGGAAACCTTGCCAATACCACTGGAATAAAACTGAAATGAAATGTGATGCTACCAATTGTCCTTGTAGTGCCCCTCTCTGACTGGGAAAGCAGGAGTACCTGGGTTGTGATGACTCATATTTTACACTGTCCACATATCCAGGTAGAGTTTCTGCCTATGTGCAGGTCACCCTCCGTGGTCATACAATGCAGCATTGCTCTGCACATGCATAAGGCTGCCCCACAAAACACTTGTAGCGGGCTGTCCATACATAGTACCAAACTTTCTGCATTGGCTGTGGAATGGCCTTCAAATTAGGTGCCCCAGCCACATCAGATCACATCTCAAGGTGGCAGAGAGACCAATTCCCACTGTAGCAAACAGACCTCAATGCACGTTACAAAGAGTAAAGGTTCTTGGTATTGCTAATGTAGCTTTAAATGTAATTTTAGTACTAATATTTCACTTTGTCTTTAACCTTTTTAAAAATAATAACATGCATTAAGATAACTCCATTAGCTTGTTTTCTGAAAAATCCTCCAGCCTTGTGTTGATCCAACTTATTTTTCTGCGTACGAGAGGCATCAGATTCTAGCGCATACCTCCATGCCCTAGTGTTCATATAGACCTCGCACTGCTCTCCTGATTTCTCCTGTAAGAACAGGCAGCAGTTAATAGGAAAGATGCATGGGACACATCTTCATGTATTTTTACCCACTGTGATGGGTAGATAGCTTACATCAACATAAATCTGAAAAAACTTCCTGATATCTTGGTATTCACCAAGAATTAATAAACTAAGGTAATCTTAGAATCATCCCTGCTTCTTGATTGCTTCTCTTTGTGGGTTTTAGCTAGAGTAAACAACCCTTCTATTAGCTTCCAAAGATGCGTGAGATATACAAAAGCCTTTTAATAGAATCGGGTTTGAATAACAGTCAGTGTTTTTCAACATTTTTAGTAATCACTTTTGCTCGCTATTTTATTTCAAAATCGGTTAAAGTCTGCTGCTTTATTTCAACCATTTTTCTCTTGAGAGACGAGGAGTTAAAACACCAGTTTGCAATTGATGCCACTATTGTTGTGAGGAATATTGTTTTGAAAACAGGAGACTGGCTCCACCAATACTTACTGAATGATCTTTGGCATGTCTTTTAGTTGCCATATGACTAAGGAAATAAAAGTAGAATATTAATATATGCCTCCACCATAGATGCTTTACAAGGTATAATTTTATTAGCCTGTTGTAAAAATATAACTAATCAAAAAGATTTGAATATTTGTCCTATAAAACTACAGCATCTCAATGTATATTTTAACCCTGTAGATATGACAATAAATTACAAATATACAAACACTTTATGAGGAGACAATTTGACAAATTCAAGATACTCATTAACCAATGTATTTTCCACTGAGAATGAAACAAAAATATTTGAAAGGGATGATCTTTAGAACTAGGGAGAATATGTTATCTTCATTTTGACAGGAAATGTAAAAATAGAAATTCCTTCAGATTATTACTTCATCAAACAAACTTGTTTTCTTGAGATAGTGCTCCAAAACTTTCCCATCTAGCATGAAAAATGCAACTTTGTGTGTTCTAAATACCTAATAACAGGAGGAAGTCTCTGCAAAACCCAGGCAAACCACTTGATTGTGTACAGATTAACATATCTGGCTCAGTCATAATGGTAGAAATATGGAAACCCAGAGGGAATTATTCTGCTGTTATTAGGACTAGCTATAAATAAAATATGAAGCATATATTCCAAGAACAAATCTCCATTATGATTAGAAAGAGGTATCTAAATGAAGAGAGAATTCTCTTGCTTACAGAGCATACTGAAACAGAACAACATTGTAAACAAAAAAATTACCAATATAACCTTTTTCTGAAAATGTTAATACAGTAGAATGTTATCTGCAGTCTTGAAAGAACCACACCAAATCAATGCCCCAGATAGTATCTATATTGATTTGCCCTAATATTATCATCCCTAATGAGGATGATAATACCTAAAGCAAGCACAGATATATGCTGGGTGGAGAACAGATTGAGAGAAGTCCTGAGGAGGATGATGGTTGACAGGAAGCTAGATGTGACCCAGATGTATGCTTACAGCCCAGAAAGCCAGTTGTATCCTGGGCTGCACCAAAGGGAGAGTGGGCAACAGGTCAAAGGAGATGATTCTGCCCCTCTGCTCCCCTCTAGCTGTACCCACCCTGGAGTGCTGCATCCAGTTCTGGGGCCCCCAGCGTAAGAAGGATGTAGACCTACTGGAACAAGTCCAGAAGATGGTCATGAAAATGGCAAGAGAGCTGGAGCACCTCTCTGACGAAGAGAAGCTGATTTGAGGTTGTTCAGTCTTGAGAAGAGATGGCTTCGTGGGAGACCTCTGTGTAGCCATCCAGTAACAGAAGGCAGCATACAAGCGAATTGCAGAGAGGCTTTTTACCAGAGCATGTAGTGACAGGAGAAGGGGTAATGGTTTCAGCAATTAGGGGAGTTTTAGAATCAGATATTGGGAAGAATTTTTTTGCTGTGAGGGTGGTGAAGCATTGGCACAGGTTGTTCTGAGAAGTTATGTATGCCATATCACTGGAAGAGTTCAAGGCTAGATTGGATGCAGCTTTGAGCAATGTGGTCTATGGGAAGGTGTCCCTCTCCATAGCAGTGAACTAGAACCTAGATGATGAAGAACTTATTTTTATTTTTTTTTAAAGTAGGGGGGACAGAGCAGGGTGAGATGAAGGGGGAAAGAGAACACTAAGAAACTAAGACTTCCCACGGTGTTCAGTTTTCTCTACTTGGTGAACTGTTGGTGAATGTCTGAGGAGTAAAATTGTGTCTTATCAAATCTGAGACCTAGTAATGACCAAGCCAAATCAGACATGGCCCTTGAAACTAGAGCAGCTGCTTTGACCTGTTCTTCCTCTCAGTGGCAGTAAAGTCTCCATGGATGTTCAAGTCCCTACCAATATCCTTTCCATTCTCTGGGCAACTTCAGATCAGTTAACACTTTCTTCTCCATATTTTATGAAGCACAAGAAAGTGCTGAATTTACAATTCTTTCTTTATCCCAAATTTCTTATTTAATTACATTTGTTCTTCCTAGCCCAGCCTGGGGTCAGATTATTCATCCATTTAATCCCTAAAGCATTTTTTATTGCTAGTCATTTGTTTGCCACTTTTCCCTCACTACAAAAGTACACCTCTACAGCTTCTTCTATCATCTGGAAATTTGATACAGAAGGGTTTAGAATAGTCTCATTCACATGACAGGAGAAATCAACACAGGTTTTTTCACATAACTGCCCTTTCCTTAATAACACCTTAAAATCCCCTACAAAGAGAGAAAACAGACAAGGTGACCTTAGATGAAGAACACCACAAGTGAGACAGGAGCTGTCTATCTTTCTATTCTGTACGTGGCACAGCACAGGGATACATTCATCCTAATGGGCCTGTTGAACAATAATAATTGCTGATAGTAATTAAAGCAAGTAAGATACTGCGTGGGCTAGGTTGAAAAGTGCTCATCATTAAGATCAGAAAAAAATTAGTGATACTGTACTTCTTATATATGTATTAAATGTACAAACAAGTCTATAAAAATGTAGTGATGACTGACATATTAAGCTAGTTTTTTAATGATTTCAGAGTTCCATTATTATGTTCGAATGCTTAATTGTTTGTGTTCACTTTAAAATATTACTATACTTTCCTTTGGAAAAAAAATGAGAACATCATTATTTTGGTCTAATTGTAGGAGTTCTCTACAATATCATATATTTAGTCTTTGATATTACTATTTAAATGAAAAATCATTCAGTGAAGTTCTACTTTCTTGTGTGTTTCAGCTGTTTTGGGAAGAAGTTATTCTTGGATGGTAAACTGTTATTATAACATCCATCACAGTTTTTGATATGACAAAGTTACAAAACACTGGCCAACAGAAAGGACTTCTCATTTTTTAGCCTTTAATTCTGAAAGATAACGTCCAAAAGGATTTCACAGATATGTCTCATATTTACCCTGAGGCATCAGTTCATATTCCAGAAATTATCTCCTTTAGAAAATTCAGTTATCCCACTGTTCTGGTCCAGAATTTAAAAAGGAATATAAAAATTTTTCCATTTGGGGAAATTTTAACATTTTAAAACAACGCTCATAAAAGAACATTAAAAATATACAAATATAAAAATGTTTATACATCCATCTATGCATACATAATTATACACATGTATGTATATACACACATGTATTCCTGTTGAATACTCAAGTTTACAGTCCATGTTTTCTCCTTAATTATGATTTTAAATGAAAATGTTTTCATTCTGACTGTCTCATTTCATTGACTTACAGGCACCTCAGCTGGCTCAATAGCTGCAGAAAAACAGTGTGTGGACATTTCAGTGCCCATTATTTCTCTGCAAATTCAGCTGTGGGGAGTAACAAGAAAAAATTTCATCTCATTGAAAACAAGCCACATATCTGTAGGTAATTTGTTTCACTGATGGTTTCTAGAGGATATAAAACAATTTACAATAAACAAGACTGAACTAAACTATGGTGAGCACTGGAGAAACTGGGTACAGATCTACACCTTGATGGCAACAAGTATTGTCTCAGTTCCATCCCTTCATGCCCACAGATGATATAGCTCACACATACTTAGTTTATTACGTAGTCAGACTTGGAGCAAAAAAGTATTCTCCATTTAAAGGAATGTTATACAAAAAATATTGCAGAAAAACATGATGCACAACAATAATAAGAGGTCAAGGACTACCCTTTCACCTATTTTGAGAAAGTTTTTTAACTGCCCAAAATGTATCAAGGAATAGGCCTTTGAAGGCTTCCACACTAACCGTGAGAAAGGTGTCTCTGTTATTAAATAATTCTGGTAACATTCTGTCTGTTCCTTACAGATGCTGACCTCTACGCCTGCCCTGAGAAGAAAAATTAAAACAAAACCCTAGAGAAGAAAGAACAGAAAGCTATAACAGATTACTAGAAACATCTTCCTCCCTGTTCATTTTGGAATACTTGTTGACTGCTAGAACTTCCAGGTACTGGAAGAGGGAATGGTTATTATTCTTTTTATAAATAAAGTAATGACTGTATTTTCTTTTAAAGGGTCTGAGATCAGTGGTTATGCAGCTACGCACATTTAGTAACTAGTCTGATGAGATGATTTCCTCTCCAATCAGCAGTGGGGTCCAGCTAGAGAAAGGTCAATCAAGTCAATTTTTGACTTCCTGACCAAAAATACTCACCAGTTACACCCACTTATAAGCAGACACTCTGCTTATACTTCCTTCTGTTTCACTTGAGCACATTTTCTGAAAAATTTGTTTGATTGCAGGTTTACTGTTTTTTACCCACATACCAATTTGATCACTATGTCAGGGACAGATCCAGCCGTCCTGTGAAAGGGAGCAGCAACACAGCTGCAATCAAGTCAGGTGACACAAATAACCGTCAGTGGTGCTAATGAGAGGGGCTGTGACTAGTTTAGCCACCCCAAGTAAATCTACCCCTGGGTAATCCTGTATTTTATGCATGGCAGATAGGATCCTGAGCAATAACTTTAAGGAGAATTCCAAGAGTCTATGCAAGGTTTAAGGAAGATATTTTGATGGTTGTGCTATCATTGAACACTTGCTCTCCTGACCCCAGCAGTTTCAGGAAGGACTTTTTATTGTGCAATGTTTTACTCACTCTGAGTATAGGCGTCAGAATCTGATCCAAAGGGATTTTTAGCAAACTTGTGGCTTTTCTTATTGTTTGAGTCGTTTTTACTGCTTTCCCTTTTAACACTAGGTTTAAATTCAAGTGTCATTTCCAAAGAAACAGCTATGGTAATCTGTGGTGAGCTGATTAATAGCACTTACGAAAATTTCAATGACCACAAAGTTGTGAATGTGTTTGTGTGAATGGTCTACTTCTTATAAAGTAAATGAGTCTTCTTTCACATATTTAATAATACTCAGAATTCTCTTCTCCTCCTCTTCCCCTTCATTCACACTGAAGTCCTCTCCTTCTCTCATTTGTTGTTATTGTGGCAAAGTTATTTTTTCTACACTATTTCCACTCGCCCACAGTTAATCATTTATGGCCTTTTCCACTGCAAACATGCAGAAAACACGTAAAAAGGAAGTCTGTTATCACACAATCAGCAACTCCGATTATAGCTTGATCAGAAGTGACATCATTGTGGTTTCATTAATGATATTAGATAAGTGCAAACTATTTTCAATCTCCTTTTTTTTGTCTTTTGCAATGTCAAAAGAGACAGTCACCCTGCCCCAACTGGTTCTGTTTGACAGTGACAGGACTGCATAAAAGATTCCTTTCACTTACCATCTCAAGACCATTTCACATGTCAAGCAAATCAAATCTACACATCTCTCACCATATTTATCAACCTGCCCAGGCAAACAGTCGGAAGCATTACAACCTTTCACTTGTTAAATTATTTTTCTCTCTTTACAGCCTTAAGCAACCCAAAAAATGTAGAGGATGTACGTGCAAAAAAGTAAATTTTGCAATAAAAGTACTGAAGCAGAGAAATTCTCTCACTGACAAGATCTGCCCATGCAGATAATGTTCTCCTCTTGTTTCATGTTAGACATTCTATCCTAAGTTTGGCAGACATACTTAAGGCATTTTTTTCAGTAAAAATAAAATAAGTACTTATCCTACGAGATGTATATTTTATTCTTTTTTTTTATTATGTTATCTTTACAGTTCCAATAAGTGAAGATGAAAAAGTACTCCCAAGTGGCAAATCTGGAATCCCTTAGAAAAATAGACTTTGCCTAGTAAAAACAGCATTAGTAATTTTATGTTGTCTATTTTTCACTACAAAGTGCTTCTATAACACTTAAGAAGAAAGGGGCCAGACCTTGGTCACAAATAGGCTTCTTCAAATTCATCTTTTTGCAAAAAAATTTTTTGGCTGTTGACATTTGTGAAAGCCAACACTATCCTGAGTTTCAGTAAGAGCCTATTTTATTCTTAGATCCCAGAATCATGGAAGTTGATTCTGAGTTGGAAGGGATCCACAAGGATCTTTGAGTTCAACTTGCAAGTGAATGCCCATATCGGGATTAAACCCACAACCTTGGTGTTATGAGCACCAAGTTTTACAACCTTTTTTTTTTTTTAACCTAACTCCCCATCCCATCATCCCATTATCTAGACCATGTCAATGAGTTCCTCATCCAGTTTTTTCTTAAACACCTCCAGGGATTGTGACTCCACCACCTCCCTGGGAAGTCCATTCCAATGAGCGATCACTCTCTCTATGAAAAAACTCTTCCTAATATCCAGCCTAAACCTCCCCTGGTGTAGCTTAAGGCCATGACCTCTTCTTCTGGTGCTGGCAGCCTGAGAGAAGAGATTTGCACCCACCNAGTGACTGTCCACCAGCTGGACGTGGCACCATTCACCAACACTCTGAGCTCGTCCATCCAACCAATTCCTAACCCAACACAGGATGCTCCTATCCAACCCATGCTCTGAGAGTTTCTTCTGAAGCTTACCATGGGAAACCAAGCACACAACATCCACGGCCTTTCTATCATCAACCAGGCAAGTCACCAGTTCATAAAAGGAGATCAGGTTGGTGTTTCCAGCTAGATTTAATCAGGAATACACTTTCATAAAACCACAAGAAATAAGGCATTTTTTTTGAGGGGAACTTGAGAAAATCCAGAGATCCTGGCAAAGGGAGATGAAACTTCACAATCTTAAAGCAGAACCTGAGGGCAGTTTTTTAAAGCTATACAGGTATTTAAGAGTGCACCTACAGGAGTGTTTGGATAGTGAATGTAACAATTTGATATTTGATGGTTAAATGAAGCTATTGTTTGACATGAGCCTTGACTGGCTTCTCATCTCTATCGTTGCGTACTTCCTACTGCCCCTGTCAGAGACAGCATATGGAATTAAAGGGAGCAGGTATAAGCCAGTGTGGTAGCTATTCTGGGTTGAGTCCACTTGGACTCCAAAGTACAACATCACAGGGAAGGATATTTGTAGCATTGCGAGACTGTACTTTGAAGTTATACCTTAGAGAGGTACTCAGAAGAGTAATGGATGTTCTTGTACCACACTGTCTGGGAAGTGAGTGGGATCCCAAGACAGGACCAATTTAAATATGCAAGTGGTCATGCACTAAGCAGTCAGCCTCATTTATGCTACTTATATCAGTAATAATTACACTGTTAAGTGAAGAGGCTTTGGAAAAGAAGACAGACTGGATGTAAAGTAACATTAAGTTTTCATATGTATTATTTGGTGTAATATTCACAGTGAAATGTATATGCTTAATCTTTCATAGAAGCTGTATTCATTCTACAAGGAAGAGAGGGATGGCAAGTTCTTTCTTTTCATAAAAGGAAGGAAAGGAATTTAGAGAAGATAAAACATTGATTCTGGATAAGTACAGAATTCAGTCACCAAATATTCAGTCTGGATATGTAGCAGCATGCAGAAAAGCAGCCTCCCTCCACAACAGCTCTAAAGCAAAACAACAAAACACAGTCCCACTCATTCTGTCTTAACAAGGAGAGAGGCCATCTAGAGATTTCTTATGGGAATATCCTTTTCTTCAAAATGAGGGAACTGAAATACCAGGAGAGATGAAGAAAAGAAATAGACAATCCAAAAGGCAGAATGGAATCAAATACTGCAGCCCGAATAAGCACTGGTTAAAGCCAAGATAGCAATACCTCTGCATAGAGGCAAAACAAACACACTTCAGTAGTCCCATTAAACATAAAAACTCAGTTAGATATACCACCTGTGCAGACGGTACATCTCTTCCTTACTCATATCTTTCCATAATCACCTCCTTTCATTTACCTTCTATTCTCATACAGACACACCTATTCTTTGATCTTTATTCAGGTCTTTCCCCCACTTACATACACTTCTCATTAGCACAGAGAAGATGCATCTGGACGAGGAGAAGGATTTCTGTCTGAAATGGGAGCTCAGCTATGTGAAGGAAGAGGCTGGGTCTTTGGAAGAGGAGGAGATTAAAATTTTTTTAACAATACAGTAACTTTGGGTAACAGATACATGTCTGAGTGGGGGAGAAGGAGGGAATGGTTAAGTGGTGAAAGCTACAAAGATATTTTCATACAGGTGAAGATAAACAGAGTAAAACCATTAAAGTCTAATTTTGGAAAAACTTCTTAGAAGTCATTCCTGGCTAATTATTCTCCAGTAATAAATGAATAGAATAGTAAATGTTATTAGAATAATATACTATTCATCAAGAACAATAAATGAATAGAATAATTCATTATTCCCACATCCTTGTTCTTTGCAAGCTCTGGCAGGCTAACTAGGGCGCTAGGAGGACTATCTCAGTAAAAACAGGGAAACAATGCACTCAAAACTTGGAAAAGAGACTTTACTTTTAGGTGAAAAGTTCACATATCTATCAGCATTTTGTAACTGCACTGCTGACATGAACCATCACATTTAAACCATATGCATCTTGCCATACTGTGTAAAACTCACTAAGCTAGTAATTGAATAGAGAGTCAGAATTGTGTAATATGATTTTTCATACAGATGGGGTTTTTTCCAAAGTAATTTCATTATTTCTTGGTCATACTTTTGTTGGCATAAACAGGTTAGGCACACTGATATGGCATTTCCGCAGGTAAAAAAATTTATAATTAATAAAACCTACATTTTATTATCTTGCCCAGTTCCCTAGGTCCCCCTATTTTATACATATATATAATTATATATATGTATNAAAAAGACTTTCATATTAGGATATTTTGTATTACAGAAGATTAAAACAATAAACTGAGTGTTGATCGACTTAGGGTAGGTCAATAAGCATCCTTATAACCTTGGGCAAGTTATTTAATCTTTCTATGACTCAGCTTCAAAGATGTAAAGTGGAAAAAATCTTTCTTAATCTTACTGTCTATCTTCCTTTTTTGCCCTTGGTTTAAACTCTAAGTTCAATGAGTTCAAGACTATAACTTAACGTGTATCGTGTAAATGGACAGTCTTGTCAGGGTTCTGCATTGAACACAGCTCACCTCCGTACAAGGATGTGTCTGTGTTTTGCAATCTGTTTTACATACCAGGTAAGCATCAGCCTTGTTCCATTCTCAGGCCTCACTAGACTATGGGAAGAAATAATAAGCAAGCCTAAGATAATTCATGTGCATCTGCTTTAAAAGAAGTTAATTACCTTGTATTTACAATATACATTGATCATTAAAAAAAAAAAAAAAAAGAGAGAGGTTGGGAGTCGGAGAGCAAAGCTTCCACCACAACTCTGCTGTAGTCATGTATGTTGGGTGGTACTGTAGTGTTCTAAGATCCTATCTCGCTTTTTGCTGTGTGTATATTTTTGTAACTCTACTGAAGTTTTGAACTCAGGGAAGAATCCTATGTCATCTCTCCAAATTTAATACATAACAGTGATTCAAAGGAAATCTTTAAGATGCTGTGGCATAAACTAGTAACTTTGGACTGTCCTAGCCAAGCCAGGCATCTGGTTACTGCAGTTGAAAAAGGAGAGAGCAGAATGATATAAAGAGAAGGCTGAAGAGAATTTCTAAAGCAATACTTGAAATGGGAGAGGGAACAATGTTTTTACCAGTGACCATTACATGAGAATATATTCAAGTGCTTTAGGTACATAGAAGACCTGTTTCTTATAAATGTTACACTCAAATTCTAAAGTCTATAGAGATGTTCACAAAATTTCCAAACAGAAGAGCTCAGTTTGTCCCAGCTATACCAACCATGTCTTTTTAGAGTCAGGTGT
This sequence comes from Pitta sordida, assembly GCA_013390025.1. Classification (NCBI taxonomy): domain Eukaryota; kingdom Metazoa; phylum Chordata; class Aves; order Passeriformes; family Pittidae; genus Pitta; species Pitta sordida. Next base: position 78,621 of record WEKX01024435.1, read on the forward strand.
ATATTTTCATTGAGTTTTGCAAAGAAATTGGCACACCTATCTTGGAGAATTTTTCCAATTTTGAGAAATATTCCTACTCCAAACAAGAACAAAAAAATTTGCTCTTTAACATTTTCATGACCTAACATACCAAAACCATTTCATATTAGTCAAAATACTGCGTTTAACTTTCTCTTTAAAAAAAAAAATAAAAGGGAAGAAGGGGAGGCAAATTAAGAAAGAAATTATCATAGAAGTTAAAATTTTTACTTTAAAATGTAATTTTACTTCTATCTCTGTAATAACTTTGTGGTTTTAAAATGTAAATATGGAATGTTTTAGTATTTTATCTAAAAAATTTGAATGAGGAAAGTGTCTAAGCACACTGCTCTGTAGTCTATTTTCATGAATTGTCACCTTTAGGTAAAAACAAAGTTGGTAAAAAAATTCCTGCACTGTCTGACCTATATTTTTATTCTGTGCTTCACCAAACTTTCTGCTTAAGTGCAGACTGATAATCTCCTTGATGCTAGCCCAAATTTTTCATTACAGGGATATCAAATTTCTTTATACCTCCTCTTAGAAGGCAGGGAGGCTGATGAGAAGCTTCTTGTAGAATCACTGTTAGATCTGGCATATTCCATAAGTTTTTAGTACCTTCTTAAATTCTTGAAAATAGAAGGGAATATCAAATACAGCTGAAAACCAAGAAACATCTCATGGATTTACATTGATCTCATGTAGATCAAGATCCTCTAGGCTAAAAAAAGAGCTCCTAATGTGAACATAATAATTAACCAACACCATAAAGTATGAGAAAATGAAAGTCGCTCACACTGTCCCTGGGGGGAGATGATAGACAACACGAGGCAAGGTATGAAGTGTGCCATAGGTAGTGTGTGCTTGCAGGTGCACTTCATATAGTCATTACACCTGGGATGGCAATTCTCATAATTTTATTCTTGGAATGATTCTCAACAAATCTGTGGTTACAAGTACCCACAAACTGTGTGGCAGAGAGTGGGAAATTCCTACTTTGGCAGCTTATGGTCAGTCGCTACAAATTCAGTAATTTGCACATTGCTTAATGAGCATCTGAAGTATGAATTCAAAAGCTGAGGCTTGGTGCTGAGTCCTGTTTCTGTTAATTCAAGTTCCAGTATCAAAAATGGCTCTACTTACAGTTTTATGGGTTTGGTTCTGATCTTGCAGGGATGAAGAGCACTCTTTTTGGTCATGTAAGTAAAACATGTTATTTCTACTTTTCTCTTTTTTTTTCATTTTAATAGACATGTATGTTGCAGTCATGAAATCTGCACACAGTAAAAAAAATAAGCACTACATCAACTTGTTTATCACAGTTATCAGTGCACTTGTTTGTCTGAGATTTCCTGTGTTAACAGAAACGAAACATACTAATAATAGATGGCAAATACATGTTTTTAAATTTACGCAACTGGGATTACTACTTATATTTTGTACAATTTAAGTTACTGTGCATTTGGAAAGAAAAAGCTGTGAAATCCAAATCTAAGCAAAACAGTGTGTCTGTCAATACAGCCAAGTTCTCACCAAAACTAAATTTCATTAAAGACAAAGAGAACAACTTAGACACCTGCAACTACAACATAAAAATCCATTAGCTTTGAGAAAAGGTCAGTGCAGTTTAACAGCAACAACAACAAAATAAGCAAAATAACTTCAGGGGTTATTTCAAGCTGCTGTTGGGGAATAAGTCATCAAGCAGTCTTTTTTCTTCTCTAATATCTCTGTATATTCACCAACAAAACCAGCAGATTTCACAAACACATACAATATTCTCCCTTCTAAATGGTTCCAACATATATTTAATTCCTTAAGTGCCATAGGTTTATTTATTTTAAGTGATTATAAACATTTTTTTATGTAAATGTTTTCTAAAAGTGCTCATGCCTAATAGTTTTTATGAGGAAAGTTTGTCATCACACTTGTGTTGCTTTCAGTATATAGCAAGCCACTTGAAAGTCACTTTGATCTGAATGTTATCAGTCTTCTCCTCCATAAATGAGATATTATTTAACAATGCCTTCACATATCCTTTTGCTAATATTACCAAATTTTCTTATTATTATTTTACCTTAGGTTTACCTGGACATGTTTGATCTTCCACATACAGGAAAGGCTATCCTAATACAGGCTGAAATTCACCTACTGCTTAGCCATTCAAGGATTTTATTATTTTCAAGGGACAATTTGGGTGTGAAGCATCCTCTTAACTGACCACTTCTAAACAAACACTTCCTAAGCTAAATCAATGGCAGACACAAAGTCAAAAGTCATTGTAGCTTTCTATGCTAATTATCGGAAAAATAATTAAATTAAATTTTCTCTGACTGAAAAAAATCCTTAAACCATATTTTCTATTTTAGGCACAAATGCCTCATATGTTCTTGCAAATGAATGATACATGCATGTAAATCAGATCTTTACATCTGCCTACTCCAGGGTGTAGGTATTTTTTGATATATGAGCAAATAAGCAAATATCTATGACTAAAACCGAAAACAAGTAAATTAAAAAGATGCTCATGTCCTTAAAATTGAGCATAATTAGTTTATACAGGTTATATCCTGTATTTTGGCCAATAATAAAATGTTGATCTTTGGATTTTAACCTGGAACTGAGGATGGATTGTGGGAAATTTCTAAGTCTGGCTCTGTTGTTTGTACTCTAGACCATACTAGCAAGGTTAGTCTTGACTGCCTTGTCCAAGAAAGCATTCAAATCTGTGGAACCAAACTAAAAGCAAAAGGTACTAAACAGCAAATAAATAAAAGCAGATTCCCTTTGCTCTGTGAATTGTATCAAATCCTTTTCTGGCTAGAATAATTACCTGAAAAGTCTGAGGTAATATGTGCAGCCATCATAAAAGTGATCTGTCAGGGTAGTCAGAAAATAAGGCTTAATATTTCATAAATACTTGAGTTTTCAGAACTTTATGAGAGAAGACAGGCCTTTCCACAAAATCTTCACTAAAATTATGAGAAAACCCGTATCCTAAAACAAGAATAGAAAAAGCATCTGTACATGACAGGTTAGCAGACAAGTCTGCAGGCAACACTGTGGAAACAGTCTTTCGGAGTCTCCAATAAATGTTTATAATAAGGAATTCACGTTCTAATAGCGAGTATATTTCTGCCCAGCAAAAACCTCTTTGTAAGGTATTTTCATACACAGTTTCTGCTTTCTGTAAGGTCTTCACTGTCAGTTAAAACATCACCCAAGTTCTGCCATCAAATTTCTGAGAAAAAGGAAGAAGACAACTCTCTTTTCCCTTTAAAAAATGCAATCTGGGCAGTGGAAATAGCAGAAATTATTTCTGGACATCTGAGTAGCCTTTCATGCCAAGACAGTCTTGTCCTATTGCTGTCTGCTTCTCCTCTCCTGTTACTAGTCCCTTAGCCCAGAAGAAACAACAGTGAAAAGGTAATAGATATTAAAATCAATTCTCAAAACATTTGAATAGTAAAATGGCATTTGAACAGCAATACAGATAGAAAAATGCTTCTGAGATCTATCTAATTGTGGTAAAGGCTTTTTAATGAGAAATGGTGTGTCTCTGTGCTGTTTCATAATTCACTGTGCCAGTCTAGATGCCTCTATAGTTTAAATACAATAAAATTTTAGTAGGATTTTGAAAAGTCCCTAAGTTAACAGGTAAGTCAATTTAATGCCATAAAAGTAGATGTAACTCTAGAGATTTTAAATAGTTTAATCAGGTGTAGCCATTTCTTCTAAAGTTCTGTGATATTTTCTATCATTCTACAAAGCACTACAGCAGAGCCAAATGTGTGGCCACAGGCAGCTGCAATGACTGACTTCATTTAATGTACCTGTTGCTGAGCAGTGAAGTCAATTCCTCATGAGCCAACATAGGTCTGAGAATATCTATAGAAAGCTCTGCACTGAAATAAAAACTGCTCTGATTTGGCGTTTGTGAATTTTATAGCAAATCCACATTCTGTTTCAGGTCAATTTTTAGGCTATTTCTACGTTGAAAGAATATCCACAATAAAACATATTCATTAATACTTTGATTTGGAGGGGAAAAAACCACTTTGCCCATATTCACCCTGGCCACCTTTAATACTCATTGTTCAAGGCTCACTGAATACACATCAGGTTAGGGCTTTATTCTGCCTCAAATTAAATGACTTTCTGTTTATTTTTTACTCTATTGTGCATCCTCCCACATCCCCACCCACTATTTACCCCATGTGGTAAAACAGCAGAAAAACAAGGTTTGCTCTTGTCCTGGGAATTTATTTTATGTTACCACTAGTTTGCATTTTATTAACTGAGACCTGGGGGAAATATGACACGGACAATATCAGTGATTCTATTGTAAGTTTCACAATAATTAGCCCTCTTACTTTTTAAGGAAAATAAAAAAAAAGAGAGAGAGAGAGAAGAAAAGAAATAAGAGCTTCAGAATGATAAAATCTCAAACAGTGGAAGGTTAATCTCAAAGAATTCATACAAAGGCAATATATTGGGTTTAAAAACCATTCATCTTTTTACGCTAATCCCATATTTAAAAACATGATTTTTATTTTTAACGCTTGTGCTTGAAAATATGAGGTAATTTAGCAGAAATTGCCTGAGTTTTATTTCCTTCCAGTGGTAATAAAATACAGTAGAAGGATACATGTAGTAAAGTTAATCTGATTCCTTTCAGAAACCTATTTTTTTTCTTGTTTTCCCTGTTATTCATTGTTTATCCCTGTTCTAATAGATTATTGTCTTTTATTTGCCGCCTAGATGAAGGCAGGGTATTAAGGTATTCTTCCCAGAAACCTAATCTGTGAAAAAATTTTTCGTGCTTGCTTTGAGTTCCTCCAGCTTTCCTATTCCTTTTAAAGCTTGGAATGATCCAAAGTCTCCTAGGTTTAATGGGCCCTAAAAACTCGTTATCTGTACTGAATTAAGGTTAACCTGCTTTTAAAAGGTTACTATACAAAATGGTGGATAGCCATATCTCACTTACACTGTTACCCCTTCAGTTTCACATTTAGAATTTTTTGCCTTTACCACAATGTTACCTTAATTACCTTTGATGAAACAATTCTCCAGCTGCAGATGCTTTGCTTCTTTGAAGAAGGGGGTTTTGATTGGCATTTGTAAAGGAAGGTAGATTTCAAATAATATTTAAAGAGAGAAAATGTCTGTTATGTAACTAAAAAGTCTAAAAATGGAAACAGTATTTAGTTATTAATATGGAATTTTTAGAGCATGAAACAAATGGATCCTATCATGCATGAATCAGTATGAACTACTGAACATACCTTTTTATTCATTGCTGCATAAATATCCTGTGACTGATTATGATTTTTAGTGAATTAAGAAAAATATATTAAATGGCTATAGAAATAGAAAAGGATGCCTGAACCTATTGGTAAGTCTTTCTTGTATTCTCATGACATGCCTCGATAGCAACAAGATGAGAGGAAGGAGCAGTGATACTCTTTGAGCAGTACTGTGGATGGTTGAAAAACTAAAAGCCTTCTATAAGGCTTTCCCATGTCTATCTGGATGCTGTTTGCTCATATCCACATTTGTACGTTTTGTCCTGAACACAGAAGTAATGAGAAAGTAAATTATAAAGTAAATCTATAGAGATATGCCCGACGCACTCAATGCCAGCTCCACGGAGCATAAGTGTAACACATCCACTGAGTACATCTATGGGACCTGTCTACACTGTTCTCTCAACTTTCTCTTGAGGGCCAAGATTATCTTTAGACATAAGCAAAGTGAAAGTGCCCCGAGATGAAGGGACCTGTCTGTGTTTATGCTGCTTGACCTAGGCACAAGTTGCTTCAGACATGCTGATTATTTAACAAACCTCTCCAGCAGCCTTGAGGAATCTCAGGTAGCCCTTGAGTTGTGCTGCACTTGTGAATCCCTCAGGCTATTTGCCGTAAGTAATTGTCTGCCTCTCACCATTATCACCAACTCTTCTGATTATCAGGAAAATGTGGGAAGGAAGGAGAGAACATGAATCCAGGCCCCTAGGCTATTAGCCTTCTCCAGTTTCCAAAGAGCTGTCTATACCTGTGTCTGGCAGGTGCAATAAAACAGGGTAACAAGTACCTGTCTCACAGGCTTAGCCTGCCTGAATTCTTGATGGAACATGATGGCCTTTCCCACTGGAGACGGGACAACCCATGTATCCCACAGTAACCTTCCATCACTCCCTACCCAAACAGCTTCTGGAAGAAGGCTTTTCAGCTTGGCCTTAGAACAGCAAGAGTCCACAGGACATGGAAAATCCTCATAGAGCTTTTCTGTGGAGGAAAATTTTGTACGTATTTGGAAGCAAAGTAACTGCAAGAGCACCAAGTTAGAAGACAAACTGCTAGTTGAGGAAAATTGTGCCAGCATGGCCAGTCAGAGGGAGGAATAGGAAAGTGGTTTGAATGATGGGGGAAAGGTCAATAGCAGGGTCTTTGTCACCCAATATCAGCTATCAATAACTGCTCTCCTCTCTCTGCACACACCTGCTCTTCATTGCAGGCTACCGGCAGACCTCTTACCAGTCAGAAGGGATCCACCTGAGTACTCCTCTGCTGGGTTTTGTGAAGAGCTAGAGGATTCTTCCCCAAAGTACTTCAGCCACAGGACTCTGAGGGGAAGGGCACTGCGACTAAGGGGAAATGGGCAGCCAGCCAGCATGGCATCAATGGGCTGGCTTTGGGTTGAACTACACACTATGGAGGTAATCACTAGAAATCTGGAAGTGTTCAAGTTTTCTGAGCATGCACAGATTTTGGATACATATTTTCTGAGTATGCACTTCTCTTTCAGTGGTGTGTAAAAAGCAATATAGCTGGTACCATAGAAAAGTGTACAAAGTTCTCTTATTCCTTTATCAACTGACGAGTTTACATATGTAACATAATATGGTGCATGTTCTTGCAAAACATGTCTTTACATCATTAGTCATTCACAGAATAATGAATTAATTAACATCAGAATATTTCTGATTTTGAGATGTGGCAGTCACATTTGTGCTTTTTTGTTTAAAGGGAAATTCATAGGTCAGACATTATATATGGCATTACCATTAGTCTCTTAGTTTCACACATAGATTAAAATTTTAATACTTTGCAGCTAAATCTCACTACCTCAAAAGAAAGGGATAGAAACCCACTTTATCCTGTGTTATTTTTCCTTCACTAGTTTTTGAAGAGTTATCTGCAGAGCACCTAGCACCACCAACAAAGTTCAGACCTGGGAATTTGTCTTGTGATTCCTCTGTTAAAAATCTTAAAGTATAAAAGGAAAATATGATGAAAAGCAGCAAAGGAGAGCTGCTTTCCACAGGCAGTTTCATGCAACACTATGAAAAGCTATACCAGGCTTGAAAATAAATGACAACATTTTTTTACTACTATGAGTGAGAAGAAGCACCCACCATGTACGTACTCCTTCAGGAAGAAAACTATGGCACATGCAGAGCTCCACACTGCTCCTTGCAAATATTCCTATACTGTCAAACACTCTAGCTGTGACACCATGCCACTGTTTGGGATTTTTTCAAACCTTCTGTAGAGAAAGTTTTCTTTAGTGCACTATATTAACATGGATACAGTAACAAATCATGAAAACTAAAAGCCTGCCAAACAAAGAAATCCTGCAGCATACTTAATAAAATGTGGTAGCACTTTTGTGCAAATCAAAATAATGCAATTGCTAATAAAAACCTAAGAGGAAGGCTTTTAAAGGAGTAGGCAGATCAAGCCTAGAAAAGGAAATAGATAGACAGGAAATAAGCAGAAGAGAAGGTTTCTCTTGGCTCTCAGGGTATTTAAAGAAATGTTTTCTTTCCTGAAAGTCAAGAAGACGAAAAAATACGGAGACAAAATTTAACCAGTTCAGACAAGGTTTTAGAGCAACTCTTGCTGTGAAAGCGCATGACATTAGGCTGTTGCTGTCTTGCAATAGATGAACTCAACACTTTTTCCCTCCTACCTAGTGGTCATCTCAGCTGAATAATTTTTTTTAAAAACAACATAGCCCAATATTCAATGAGTGAATGCTGTGAGGCTTCATATCTGTGTCTAGGTGGATTTAGAGCATTAGTAGTAAGTTAACTAGTAGGTTAGAAAAAATAAGCTGAGTTTAGTTTCCAAAGTGTATGCTTAATCACTTGTTTCTGAAACAAATTTTATTTTATTAACTGACTTCTACAAAATCAAGGGTTTAAATTCCCATTGGAAATTAAGTGTTAAAAACCTTCAAAAATTAAATTACTTGAAGTGTTCGTATGTGAAATTGGTTAGAAAACTTCAGAAGAGATACATTTATTTATATCTTCTTCTTAGAAGTCCATTGTACAATAATCCCCAGATATCCTTATCCAGTACAAAAGATGATATTGGTTTATATCATGTTTTCATTTAGATTCCAAATATTTATCTTCTTCAAATTCTAACCTGAATTCATTAAATACTATCAAGGAAAAACTTACAGATTTATTAGTTTCCCTGAATCAGCTTTTTCACCATTCCCAAGCATAAGCATTGCATTTGTCATCACTTCAAATTATTACAGCTAGTTTGCTAATATTTATCAAGGGTCTTTGTTTTCACACACAGAATTATATATTTGTGTTTTTTTCAGGATCAAGGGATAGGTGCTATGTACTTGTCTACTGGAGTTCAGGAATCTTCCGAAGTTCCCAGTTCTCATTTCCCTATCTTTATTTCAACCATTAATCTTGCTTGTAGTTCTGATGGTTAAAATAATCTCTTAACTTAAAACAAAGCATTTATTCCACTATTGGAGCCAAATCTAGATGATGTGATGTCTTTAACCCCAATTCCTGACCTTGCAGCCCACCTTTCCCTTCCCTGCTCTCAGCTGCTTTGTATAACCCAAAGAACTCTTTTTGCCTGAAGATTCTTCCTTTGAGGCAGATAAAGATCCAAACCACCGCAGAAAGCTTTGTAATGAATGCCAACACCTTGAACTACACTCAGGAACTAATTAGCAGTTGATGTAGTAACAAGTCAAGAAGCTGTTAATTCACACTAAAAAAAAGTCAAGTTTACTTGAGTAATTCATTGTCAACACACTCATTTAGACAGATGTTTAGAACTGGCACACATACATAGTACATATGTACACACACATCTGTCAGGGATTGTATATATACACATGCTTAAGTTTACAGGTGATACTATCTCACTAAAACACAATGAAGCATATTTTCTTGAGTGGGACTTTCCCTGGTTTAAGAAAGCAACACTTATTATGCTGGGAAGGATGGACAGAAAATGGAGCCGTTCATTGCTAGGATCCTGCAGGGGTGACTGTATGTCATTGAGGAACAGACTTACTGTAAATCACAGCTCCAGATTATGTCTTTATTCCCAGCAACCAAAGGGAGTCAGTATTCCCTCACATCTCTTTGAGACTCCATGAGCAATTCATGCCAATGATATGGAGATAGTACATAACAGGATTTGCTGCTGTATAAAACATTAAGATTGGTCATGTCTTCTCATGACACTCCCAGTGGGTTACACAGGCTCACTGTGTTTCACTTATAGCACTGTTGCTGTATATAATTTCAGCAGTGCTTTTGAGAGGTCCTGGGCACTGTAGCTGGTCCCCTGCAGATGTCCTGCTCTGCTCCCATGCTCTCTGCTTCACCATAGATCCTGGGAATTTTTGTGTACAGTTCTCTGATTTCTATTCAGAAAGTAATGCAGTTCTATGTCTTAGGATCAAGAGAGGTATTTCCCATATCACACCAGTGAACGTCACAGTTTCCCTGAATAAATATAAACAAATTGTCACCAGCAAATCTACAGTCATGCGATGGCCTGTTCAACAGGGCACTGAGAATCTACAAGATCACTGAAAACACATTCCTCCTCCTACATTTTCAAGTAAATGCATTGGTGTTTTGTTTTCAGACTCAGCTGGCAAAATGTGACTAGTGCTACAAGTAACATCTTTAGGATGTCAAAACCCAATTTGTTCTGGGTTTCTCTTGGAGTGTTAGAGACAGAAATCTGTGTATGAGTTCACCTCAGCATGAAGAGTCACATGGGAAGTTCTCAAGAAATGTTTTGTTACTTGTTGGTAGATAATCTGGTACTTAGTTTGGTGAGAGCAGGTAAACCGTAACATGTTTTTATAGTGACAATGAGCACAGTAAAACACTTGGGGACTTAGGCATCTATTAGCTAGTATTCTATGATGAATATATAGCCCTTTACACTTTGCAACTGGTAAGTCTAGCCCACATCTCAGTAAATCTACTTGTAAACATTGGTATCTTAAACTAAACTGTAATAAAATTAGTAATAAATAAGTATACAATGTAAAGAGAATGTGCAGGGGCTGAAGCTAACTTGCCACAAATATGAATTGTACAGTACTTGCCACACTACAAGGTGTACAAGTGGATCTTGCAAACCATGACTTAATTATTCTGTTTTATTCCCATTGAGTATTTGACAATCATAGGTTTTGTAAAAACAAGATCTACCAATCTGTGGCTTTCATCCCTGCTAAAGAGTAAGTTCTGTTACTTCCAAAAACTAAAAAATCAAAAGTAGTATATGTAGAAGGCCATATTTGTCTCTTTGGCTATCTGTATACTGGGTCAATACAATATTTCCTTTGTACATGTTAGCATCATTTGTTTCCTTTGTTGATACAATGATTTTGTTATTGTTGCTGTCAGTAGCAAGGGTGATAATGGATTTGTTATTCATGGAATTGTATATCTATGACTGGGAAGCAGACCTGATTGTAGCACTCGTATTTCTATAATATATCTGTAATTATGCATTCAGGAAATTTGACAGCAAAATGTCAAAACAAAAGCAGATTTGCTCTGTTGAAGGTGCTTGAAGACAAACAGTGTTACATCAGAAGCTTGTATCTGGTTGAGACAGGCTATTTACTGCAACAAAAAAAAAAATAGCCTTTTGAATTACTTTCAGCCTTCTATGCCTCATGTTAAAAGGCTACTGTGGTGTCCTGTCACTTACTTATCAGCAGTGCAGGGGGGAAAGATGAACAGGAGTCACAAAAAGAGTAAAAGGAAATTATTACTTCAGAAGAATGATTTCCTGTAGCTTTGAAAAGTGAGGGTTTCCTTCAGTACCATTTAATAGTTACAGGTGAGTACCTGTCTTAATTTACAGGCATTGTTAACATCCATGCGAGGTTTTATTGATTTTCACACAAGAGAATGTCTGCTTGCTTTTTGGAGCTACAGGAGTGCTCACAGGACGTTGTACCAATCTCCAAAAAGAAGCAGTAATAAATTGCCTCCTTCTATGTGAAGGACAATACATTCCTTTCCCTTACCCTCCAGTATCTACAGTCTGACAGCTTCATACGGCGGTGTTTATGAATCACCGAACAGGCAGTGGGAGTTAATTCTAAGAAAAAATTAGAAGATGATACATTTCAGATTATGATTGAAAGTGGAGTTTAATTGGAGGAAGTTAACACCAAAAGAATTTTGCTCACCGAAAGACTTAAGGTTTAATGTATTCAATTTTTCAAAAATAAGCAATTTCTACTGCTATTTCCAATGAGTATAACAAAATTGAAGTTAGCACTAACATCAGGCTGAATTTTTTTTCTCAAATCTTTTACATAAGTGGTAAGAAAATACTGACAAGGAAATTAGGGTTTCTTGCTACAACACAGGTGTGATATCCATACCTGCACTGAAGGTTTCCAGCAGACCCATATGTAGACCCATCTGAGCATTCAGTCTGGAAAATCTATGGTGGCTGTCACGCAGCACTCTCTTCACCTTCTTAATTCTTATTTTGCTTATGACAGTTGGTAAGTCATCTTTTTAATGGCTCACCACGGTTTTAATGCACAACTTCAGACCAAATTGTTTGAAACCATGACTTAATTCATGGAATCTATTAAAAAATGTGTTGACAGCCTTCATTCCAGGAAGAAAATGTTAATTACTTGTATCACAGTAGCACTCAAGATTCAGGCCATATTGCCCTAGATTATAGATATGCATGGTTCTTGTATCTGTTTTTTGCTCAGAAAGGAATTGACTGATATGAAATACTGCCACACTTATTTTGCACTACACAGAGCTACCTGTTATTATTGTATAGGCGAGGAATTGTCAAAAGCATGCTAAGTGAGCAGTCTGAGGTTTAAAAGACGTCTGTGGCAGAGCAAACAATTACTTGCTTTCTCTGACACAATAAAAAAATCACCTCTCCAGAGGACATAATGTCCATATGATACTAAAGAAAGCATATGATGGAGAAACATGACTTTTAAAAGCTAGCATTTCCTACACAATGTTGTTTATTCTGAAGCTCAATTTTGAGATATCTCTGGGTTTGGGTCTCAGAAAAAAGTACTTTACAAGTCCAAAAAACTCAAAATGCTTCCAACTGGGCATTTAAAATCTGGGCCACCCAGATCAGTGGCCATTTGTGAACATTTGCTCTTACAACTGTGATTTGACCTATATAAGAGAGTAATTCAGAAAATGTCTGGAGTCTTATTTTGTTCAACAGATCTGTAACTGATATGGGCTAATGAAATATCATTTACCATAGTTCCTAGCCAGATTCACAACAACTTCTTGGTCCATCTGTTCACTGAAGACACAGCATTTTACATATCTCTTTGTACCCATATTTGTAAAGTCTGTATTTAACTTCCTCCAATATATTTATGATCCTTTCTCAGTCAGAAATACAGAAGCAAGAATTCAAGACATAGAAAATAATATCTTGTGTTCAATAAGAGCATAAACCCTCTTACTGAAAAAATAAACAAAACCAAAAAACTCAAAAACCCAACTCAAACAACAAAACAAAAAACCCCAAAGACCAACATTCTTGAATCTTTACTGAATAATCTTTTGCTATTGCAAAATACATATTTATGATAATTAATTTCGGAGTTTTTGCTCTTTTTCCAATAACAAACTACAAATAGCTAAAGTGAACAGCGTATGAATAACGAATAAGCTAAATATTAATCATTCAAAATATTCAATAAGTACTTAGAAATTTTCACTAATTTAAAAGAATGACAAGCTCTTCTGCTAATGACATCTGAGGTAAAAATGAAATTAAATTAACAAGTAAGAATTTTATTTTATGCAACTTCTGTGGATGACTTATACCAAGATTTTACATATGTATTTTTCTTAAACATATTGTTTACATTTTGGAAAAAATAATCATATTTTTAAAATAAGAAATTCAGAAATTCATTAGAATATCTGATGAATAAATAGTGTTTCTTTGTTTATAAGATACAGATAAAGGTAAAAGCTCTTTAAACTGTTTTTGCCCAACAATACTTTTTAATGTATACGTAAATGAAACCATAACATTTAATAAAATGTGCCAAGTCAGAAACATAAAAGATTTTTATTGGTTGAAAGGTCTTCATGAAAGAGTTAAGTTTGTCTTCAGCACTGTGGTTGATTTCTTTTATTGTCTTAACTGCCAGGAAATGAAGCCTGATTATAGAAGACTGATGGAAAAATAAGTTAAAGGAGCCCACATTTCATTTATGAATTTTTAAAGAAAGATATGCTCAGGTAACTCACTACAAAGAATGGTTTGGTATAAACAAGAAAGTGTGCAAATATATTTACTTGCAATAAACTAAAATTTGAATCCTCAAAGTTGTAGTGTCCCATTGATACGCTTGCTTTTCTTTCTTTTTTTGACTAAAAGACTGTTGGTAAAAGCGGGTTAAACACAGTTTCTAAATGAAAAAGGATTTTATTGTGTCAAGTGTCAGGAAGTGAGTAGAGGTGCAAAGGAAAGAGAGAGCGAGAGAGTAAGATCGTTAGAGCTGATACCATGAAGTGTAACATAAATTCAGAGATGACAGAGTAGGTGAGGTCTTTGAAATCCAGCCATCACAATCATGTCACGTGCATCTGAGAGTCCACAGAAGAAAAAGAAAGGAGAAAGGAGAAAAAAAAAAAAAAAGAAAAGAAGCAGAGGGGGGAAAAAAAGAGAAGAAAAAGCATAGTCACAATCCAAATGTGATCTAAATACAGAGCAGCAGACTTTATTGCAGAGAAACAGACTTTACTATATGGAGCCTACTGAAAAAAAAAAAATAAAACCTTTCTAGTAAGTACTGAGTAAAATGATAATAATATCATACATCCATCGGAAGTATGTCATCTCTCCTCAGCAAATAAGTAGCTACCAGTGTCAGATTCTGTCTTATAGAATCAAATTAGAAACATAAATTGGGTGAACATTTAGCCCTACACATATTACTTTGCTGCTCCTTTTATCTTGTCAGATACCACAAACTTTTACAACTTTATTTGTACTCACTATGATAAATTTTCTAGTAGTGCACATAAGTGTGCATATAGTAGGAAGGATGATCTAAGTAATTACAGACCTGTCAGTCTGACCTCAGTACCGGGCAAAGTCATGGAACAGACAGTCTTGTGTGCTATTATGCAGCAACTGCTTAAGAACATGGCCTTAAGCTACGCCAGTGGAGGTTTAGACTGAATGTTAGGAAGAGGTTTTTCACAGAGAGAGTGATCGCTCACTGGAATGGTCTGCCCAGGGAGGTGGTGGAGTCGCTATCCCTGGAGGTGTAGGCTGGATGAGGCATTTAGTACCATGGTTTAGACAATGGGTTGGTGTTGGGTTACAGGTTGGACTTGATGACCTCCAAGGTCTCTTCCAACTTTGCTAATACTGTGATTCTGTGATATTTGCCCCAAAAGAGAATGTTATCTTATGTCAGACATGCTTGTGTTTTCCTGTGAAGCTTCTTCATGGCTATCCAAGGAAATAATCTCAGGAAACAGTCCTGGCTTACCGGAGATGTACCGGAGGACTGGAAATTGGCTAATGTGACACCCATCCACAAGAAGGGCAGGAAAGATGATCCAAGTAATTATAGATCTGACAGCCTGAACTCAGTTCTGGGCAAAGTCATGGAACAGATAACCCTGTGTGCTATTACACTGCACCTGCAAAATAACCATGACATTAGACCCAGTCAGCACGGCTTTAGGAGAGGTAGCTCTTGCCTGACCGGCCTGATCTCCTTTTATGGTCTGGTGACTCACCGGATTGATGATAAAAAGGTCATTGATGTTGTGTACTTGGATCTTAGTAAAGCCTTTGACATGGTTTCCCATGGTAAGCCTCAGAAGAAACCCTCAGAGCATGGATTGGAAAGGAGCATCCTGTACTGAGTTAGGAATTGGTTGGATGGATGAGCTCAGAGAGTGTTGTTGAGTTAGGAATTGGTTGGATGGACGAGCTCAGAGAGTGCTGGTGAATGGTGCCTCATCCAGCTGGTGGACGGTCACTCGTGGAGTCCCACAGGGATCAGTGCTTGGCCCGGCACTGTTCAATATCTTTATTAATGATATGGATTAGGGAATTGAGTCCATCATTAGCAAGTTTGCAGATGATACCAAGTTGGGGGCAAATGCTGAACTGCTAGAGGGTAGGAGGGCCCTTCAGAGGGACCTTGATAGGCCAGAGAAATGGGCAGATTCTAATAATATTAGATTTAACAAGTCTAAGTGCCGGGCACTTTGGACATAAAACCCCCATGCATCGCTATCAACTGGGGGACAAGTGGCTGGAGAGTGCTGAAATGGAGAGGGATTTGGGAGTAATGGTTGACAGAAAACTTAATATGAGCCAGCAGTGTGCCCAGGTGGNCCAAGGCAACATATTGCTCTTCTTCTTAACTGTTTGACCTTTCTCCTGGTGCCACACTATTTCACCTCCAAGGCAACATATTGCTCTTCTTCTTAACTGTTTGACCTTTCTCCTGGTGCCACACTATTTCACCTCCAAGGCAACATATTGCTCTTCTTCTTAACTGTTTGACCTACATCTCTCCCATTGGTTTTATAGCCGGAGGGCAAAATTCTGCAGTCAGGATTACTCAAAGATTAGAGTGAAGTAAATAGGAGTGTTACTCACAGAATATTCTGAGTTGGAAGGGATCCACAAGGATCATAGAGTCCAACTAAAATGGCACCACTTCTTCCCTGGTGGGAATCGAGCCCCTGGTCTCCCACGTCAGAGGTGAAGACAACCACTATACTAAAGTGAATTTCCAAACTCACATAAGGCTAAAAACCCCTTGTCTAGTTATGCAAAGCACTGATCTACAAGGTGAGCCAAGTTTTCAATCAGTATACATCAATGTAGCTTCACTGCCCTGGAACAGAATTATTGTATTACAGCCAAGGAAGTGGTACTATATGAGCTACACCTTCATACTACTGTAAAGGAGATATGTGTCACACCAGGAAACAGCATTGATTCTATAGCAGCCTTGTCAATTTTAAAAAAGGGTAAAAAAATGGAAAGTTAGGAAACTTAAAGAAAAAGCTGCTCTACACTGTAATTTAGGACTCCTTGAGTCCAAATGTTTCATCTAGTTATGATAAGAAAACATATAACAAACCATATTTCATCAAAGACCAAAATTTGCAGGGCTCATGCAAGATTCATCCCTATTTACATTACATGTCAGATTCCTAGCAATTTCTTTTGCTGTGAATGTATTAGCTGCATTACATCTTATGAAATCTATTTAAGTTTTAGAATTGGGAAGAGGACTATGAACTTTTCAAGAAAAGGATTAGAAAAAAAGGCACCAGAAGTTAGTGTGAAAAATATGCACTATCTAGAATAACAGAGAGCATGTCAGATTAGTAAAAAAAAGAGAAGCAAGGCATGCTGACAAGTAAAAAACCCCAGATTTTTCAAATCCAAATGTCTGTATGTTACCAAGCATTCTGAAACTAGAACAAGTTTAAAATTATCCAAAATAGGAAGTTACTTGTCAGGCTCCCGTGATTTATTTGACATTTGTTTAGACGAGAAATTCAATATGGGACAATGTTCTAATAATTAACATTTAACTTGTCATGTGCAACCACTTACTTCAGTATCAACTTTTTCTATGCCCCAAACATGTCTTATGCTTACCTATAATGGAAAACAAGAATGGAGTGAAAGAACAGTTTACAAAATATACATATTTTCTAAAATGTAGAATTTCTATCCAGCTGAGTGTTTTCAAAGATATGACAAATGCAAGAGTCTGTTTAATTGTTTTATAAGACCAAACTGAAGCTGACTACTGAAGAAGATAATGGTATAAGGCTTCAGGCAAATCAGTGCAGAATATTCTAGTTTGTTTTTACTAGTGGCAACAAATTAAAAAGTATCTTAATTTGGGAAAGTTATTTTGCAGAATGAGATCCTTTATTCTGAAATCTATATGCCCTGATGACCCAGTTGGCCATGTAGTACGATATCGTCACCAAGTGACGATATTTTGAGCTTCTCTCCACCCACAACTCAAGCAATATTTATTATATAATTCTTTTCATAGCCATTAACAGATTAATTTGACTGCTTTGAGCAGGAGAGGCTAGACTGAATGATCTGTAGAAGTCTCTTCCAACTTCAACAAATGTGTAATTCTGTGATCTTTTCAAAGGAATAGCTCTGTTCATTCTAGTATGCTCTTTCAAGCAAAGGTTCAGCTCAGATTTAAATGGTCGAAACTCCACCTTTGCTCTTACATATGCTGTCTTTTTGATAGTGAGCTCTCTTTAAGAACATGGAGTTACCTTGTGAGCTTTTTATTTCTGTAGTGTTCACATGACAGCATTTGGCTTGGCAGGGGAAAATCCTAGAATAACTGGAGGTGATTCTTGGTCTTGAAATCCATGACCTGATTCTTTTATGTCAGTTGTTCTAAACTGCATTTCTCTTGTATTCAATTTCTACCTGTATTCTTATTTATATCCTCCAATTTTAATCTGTGACTCTGTGACTACAGTTTTAATCCTTGTTATTAGTAAATAACACTATTTCCATAATGTATTTCCTTCTCCTTGACCACGAGTCTGTTCAATGGGTTTGCAGGTAATTTCTCAAACTCTGGTGGAACAATAGGGAAGAAGGTTCTCAGTCACACACACACAGAATCACACAGAATATTATGAGTTGGAAGGGACCCACAAGGATCATCTAGTCCAACTCACCACCTAACACCCGTACAGAGTCCGAGAGCACATCCCAGAGCGTAACACCACCTAGATCCCTCACAGTCTTCCTTAATTACCCAGTTAAATCTGTGTGTAGCATATCACCAAACTGCACCTTTTCTGTTGATCTTTCCTGTGACAGTTTTTCTAATATACAGTTATTTAATCTAATGTATGGCAGAAGTGGCCATGTTGGTTCTCTAGCAGCAAGGGACTACTTAGTGATAATAGAGTGCAATAGATAAACGCACAGAGGAAGCAAAGGGTTGATCCCAGATTAGAAGGATAACAAGACAGTTTAGTTTAAGAAGTTTTACCTCACAAAGTGCTGGACTTTACGCAGGGTATAAAATGTCTCACAGCAAGGAGGCACTACCCTACAGAACAGATTTGTCCTCAGTATCCAGGCCTCTGAGTACAACTACCTTCCATGGACTCATGTGAAAAGAAGCTCAGCAGCTCTTGCAGTTTCATGATTTCTTGCCAGAATAGAGCAACAATGTTTGTTTCCCAGTGTCTACTGAGGTCATCACCTGCCTGCCCCTCTCCATGACCTCATTTGTAGCAAATCTTGGCTGAATCAGAGAGCACTCAGGCAGTTCAGGGAGCCTCATAGGTCAGGATCCTACATAGCCACTCCTGGTTATCTGTAAGCACATCTTCCCCTTTACAAAGGCACTGGATGCTGCAGTGTTGGGTACCAATGACAAGTTTCAGCTTGAATCACACTGATAAAGCAAGGGATATTCAGAGAATTATTTAAATATTTTAAGTAATGACAGAAATTGATAAAATAATGAACAAGAAGGGAAAAAAAAAGTCCTCTAGAGTGTTTTATAAGTAGACTAAAGGTATCATGGATAGCAGGGACTTTACAGGCTGTCAGCATTAACATTAGCAGTTTTTAACCATGACCTGAGCTCTGACAAGCTGTTTCCACACTGTCAGTCTCTCTGCTTGAGCTGGCAAGTCATATATACTAAAACAGTCCAGACTTTATCTGTGCAATTACTTAAAAAGCCTATCTGGTACATTTGCCCGTCCCACCAGTACGAAGAGAGCCTGGAAAAGTCTGAGTGACCTGTTAATGTGAGCAATCTCATTGGACAGTTAGAAACAAAATATCAACATGCATCATCAGGTTGGCTAGAGAATTCTCGCTGCCTTTCTATTTCAGCAGATTTTTTTTAGAAAATACCTCACTGTTGCTCAGTGTAGGCATTGAGTAAAACTGCATTTATTACAGAGTTAAATAAAAGGAATTTTCCTTCCTAAACACTAAAATGTTCATTAAAAAAATTGAGTAGAATGACCAGCGATTTAGAGGTATGTATGCTCTTGATTTTTAATATCATCTGGCCTTTTTGCTGTGCTTGTGAATTCAGTAGCACTTTTCAAATGCTAGGTCTGGGCATGCTACTGTGTGCTTGGAATTGCATAGGAAATTGATCTGAGTGTGTACGATAGCAAGTGAGTTGCAGCATGGCAATCTTGCCAGATTCTCAATCAGGACAGCAGACTAGACAGAGAATTCAACTGCTTTTCAATCTAGATACAGATACAATATTTAAATACAATATCAGATACAATACTTAAATAATTTTACAAACCCAGAAATCACTCTATTGTGCTAGTTTATATATAAGTAAATAAATTCCTTCCTTCTTTGAGCCTAAAAGATCATAGATTTTAATTAAGAATAAAATTATATTCACAATTTCTAACAACACAAACCTCTGTCTGACCAGTATGAACAAAGTTTATAATTTCATGTGTAAAACCTGTAAGGGTCAGATTAAGGTTTATCAAAAAGACTCTAGGTTATAAGTAAAATAAAATGCGTACTTAAGATAATACCAAAATAATCAACACTAGGTATTTGTGATTTTCTCTCAATAGCTGGACCTGAGCAGACTCAAACTAGAAACCTGATATTTTTTTTCTAAGTACATATGATAGCATTATTCACAAAAGAGAGCTCTTGTTATTTGGTACATAAACTTTTCCCTAGGCATAAAGGTACCCTTCTCTCTATCTTGCTGTTCCATAACCCCTTGGCATGCAGTCCCCTCTGTCCACTTGAGCAACTGATGCATTAAGCCATTACCCTCTCAGGAAGTAAGTAATAAAGAAGAACCACAAGGCATTGTGACAGGGATTGTTTCTTACTTTCCCCGCTTAAAGAAACAAATCCATTATATAACATTAAGTAGATAGACTGTGCCTACCTGTAGGACATTGAAGGCAAACCTGAAGCTCTTAGATCTGTAGGCAAAAATAATGAGAACCTTGCTTTCTTGAAATCTGCAAATTAAATAAATATGAGTGTAAAACTGGTGCTAAGAACAATGTATATGTACTTCTACATCTGAGGCACTGGAACAGGTTGCTCAGAGAAGTTGCAGATGCCCTCTCCCTGGAAGTGTTCAAGGTCAGGCTGGATGGGCCCTTGTGGAACAGCACGGTCTAGTGGAAGATGTCCCTGTTCTCGGGAGGGGGATAGGAACTTGATGATCTTTAAGGTCTATGAATACTACCCACGTAGGTCGACTAGTAGAGAGAAAACTTTGGCGCACAGAATTTTATAAGCAGAAATAAGAGCATGCAGTGAAGTCACAATATTCTTTGGAATGAAATATTTTAAGCAGAACTTGCTTTCTAGGAGACTTTATAAACAGAAAAGCTATTGCTGTGATGCCTGGGCTTTATATCAAATTTTCACTACAGATAAAAAACAAGCACACAATATAAAATATTTTTAAAACCTGATCAAAACTAACAAACAAAAATTAAACAAAACAAAAACCAAAATAACCCAAACAACTTTAAAAAATGAAAACCAAACAAAAAACAAACAAAAACCCACACACCACCAAAAAGTCACTCTTAATGAGAAATTACAAGCAGAAGAGGGAAAAGTTACGCAAATGTATATTAAGGGGAGTGTGTACATCCCTAAGATTCTATTGTCTCTAATAATGGTTCAGAGACCTTTATCTGGAGGTCTGAAAACCTTTATCTATGCAAATACCCTCATAAGAGGAAAAGGTTGGATAATCCTCATGGTTGGTAAAATTTTCATTATTATGTCAACTCTCTGTGATCTTGGTGGGGTAATGTGAGGTCATAGTTGCTGTGGTAGTATATATTGTCATTTTTTTTTATAAACAAAATATATTTTAGTTTGTATACCTCCCCTATACAAGTCCTAGTCTATCTCACAATCAAAGAGTTAGAAACTTTCATTTCTTTGAGCTGCAATAAAAAAACAACCTTGGAATTTACATTTTCTAAGTTCAAAGGCTCTTTTCCTACAATCCCAAAGCAGTCCAAAGGAATCTAAAATAAAATTTAAATAAGTTTCTAGTGAAATTTCAACTGCATATATAAAGAGGCAAAATCTGATTCTCCACCTATACAAATCTGAACAATCTGTATTGAACTTAAGTGATGGATCCAATGTTTTTTTTTATTTAAAAAAGGTTTCTCTCATTCTTGTTTCAGTTATGTTATTGAGTTGTGAATCTGAAAGCGATTTACTCTCTCATATCTAGTGGCATTATTTGATAGGATTTTTTTGATTGATGATCAATTTAGCACCATCAGATCATAATAAGATCACATCTTCTAATGGACTTCATATACTGAGACAAGTTGTCCACTGTCCTCACATTGGAATTTCCTGTGTAATATAGGTAAACTCTGTCTATTATATCTTGACAATACTATCTGAAATGTAATGCTTTGAATAATATGTTGAAAGTATAAATGGAAAGCAATATAGAATTGCCAAATTACAAATCTCTAATTATTATCTAATAGTAAAGAGGCACATGGGTTCGGTCTTTGTATGGGCGTTAGCTGGGGAGTTGGACTAGATGATCCTTGTGGGTTCTTTCCAACTTGTAGTATTCTGTGTGTGATTCTGTGTGTGACTATGTCAGGAGATATAAAACCACTAGCCCAAAATATTGGAACTTGACTTTCAGTTCCTAAATCTGAGTAAAAGTTAACAGTTAGGAGCTATATTTGTCTGTGGGCTGGAAGGCTACATCAAATCACCCATGAAGCAAAACATCCTGAAATGCAATTCTGAAGACTTCAGGGTCTAATGTTAAACTCCCTATGTGTGTACAGTGGAACACAACAAAACAAACGAATCATTGAAAGCAATAGTGCAGGAAGGGGTTAGAGCACACGTTCAGACTTGTCTTGAAGTACATTCTTAGGCATGTGTGGTGTTGCCTCTGAAAAGTAAGCTACAAATTATTGTAAAGGTCTTTCTGTCCTCAGCCACCCAAACAGCAAAGCAAGCACTTGATAAATAACTAATCCCAGGTCTCTTCAGACGGACAATTAGTAGCAGGGGAAGGTAAGACATTCACGTTCTGTTTTTGTTTGTTCTTTTTAGGTTTGTATAGTTTATGTGTAAATTTAGTCAGATCAAGAAGCAACTGTTTATTAGTGTTACTCTGCTTTTAATTAGTCTTTTTTTCCTCCCTAGGATTGCTCTTGTATGTGGAATTTTTTACTGCACACCTTCAGAAAAGAGAAGCCAGTGACTTTGAAAGGAAAACATTGGAGAGGAAAAGTTTTTGCATCCTAGTGCTACGTGTCAGTGTCATTCCAGAGCTAGCAAAAAGGTCCCTCTTTGGGGTGGTTCAGCCATCAGACTGCTATGAGGCAAAAAAGGCAGAAGATCACAGATAAAACAACAGCTGATACTGGAGCTGGTCACAGCAAACTCCATGCTGGGAAGGTCATTGTTCTGAAAAGTGTCAACTGGCAAACACTTTGATTTCTTCACAAAATGTCCTTTGCCAGGAGTCAGGGAACGAATGTCATTCTTCTAACTTGCCAACTTCATCAGCTTGTGAATACAATGGCAGCAACAGGCCAGCAAACTTCTGTCCCCTGAATACTGCTTTTGAAATGAAGGACAGTAATTAGCTGAAAAATGCAAGGTTGCTGAGCTATTCTTTAACATTTCTGAATTTATTTATAGGGAAGAGTGTGTTCTGTATCTCAGTAGAGGCTTATATTAGTGAGAGTTCCTCTAATCTTTTCCATGCCGGAAATGAGGTGTTAATAGTTCTAAAATGAAACAGTACCTAAAACACAACTCAGTCATTTTCTTCATAGTTCAAAGTTATTTGCATAAGATATATCCTTTTGCAAATATTTACTTTGCTATAGCCAAAGACACTGCAAATTATATGTGATGGGTTTGAACTCCTGTCTTTCACACTTGTTTTTAAGTCTGTGTCTTTCACTCTTGCTAGGTTTCAGAAAGATGAAGAGAAAGAAATTATTTTTTCTCAAATAAGATCCTACATGGACTTCAAAGTGAAAGACCTGAATTCTACCCATAAAATTTGATTACAGACTGATTAAAAAGATGGGGGGAAAAAAAAGAGCTGTATTCATGGGCTCATTACAGGCACAAAAAGGGGATGCTCATACAGACCATAGAGAATTTAAAAGATTTATTTATGATGTATTACTGTAATTTTTAATTTAGACATGCAAATTTTTTAATTTGCACTGACTGCTTTGCCTTAATGGTTTTGATTAATACTTGAAGGTAGTGTTTGTGAAAGAGATTTATACCGTGATTCATCTGCAAAATAATCAAATCATTACCAGCTAATGACAAAGCTGTGAAAAATGATACAGATATTGTGTAACTCCCAGCTATTCCAGAGCACATGAAGGTGCCCAGTTCTTTCAGTAAATGGAGACTTGTGTTAATAACTGTCCAGAAGTTTGCTCTAGGTCCCTTCTAATTTGATAACAGAAAACATTGAGCTTAATAAAGCTGTCTTCTAAAAGTAGCAGTGATTAACATCTCTGAACCCTATATTCAATGAACACACCAAGGTTGGAGACACCCCTTCTCTTAACCCAGAAAGGAAACCCCACAGAAATTTCTACCTATCTATGCATCTTCAGTATTCACAAACCATAAGGTCATGGCATAGACAGTAAAGTCCTCAACAAGAGTAGGTAGTGGCTGTGGCTTTCACTATTAACAAATAAAAACAAAAAATTAAATCATTGTCTGCAGCTTTCTAAGCATTTTGCAATTATAAATTTCTTTCTTCTTATCATGGAATTTTCGCTTCGTCCCCTTTCCTGGGGAACCTGCTACTGTATGACTAATGAAAGAATCACTTAGCTGCTAATAAATGGTATTTTTTATAACATGAGTGCTTGTACACGGACATACATGTAAATTGTACGTGTGTGTACACTCATGCATGAAAAGGCCGAAGTTCTAGAACAGACTCTGGATGGAGACAATTGCAAAAAACCTCATTAAATTAACTAGCAAGATATTATTTTCCTTGACTTGAAGATGAATTTGCTTTTTATGAATTTGCAGCATACAGTTCAGGTCCTTTTTCTTGAAAAAGTTGTCTTAAAGAGCAGATAAATCATAACTTTCTGCAGAACAACAGGAAGAAAACAGGAAGAGAAACTAGTAGGTTACTAGCTTGTAAATTTACACCTCTAAACCAATCTAGATCAAGAGATGTAAACTAGAGTAGACCTATTAAAAGCAGTAAAACTATATGTCTTTAAACCAGCTGCCAATCTAGTCCCATTTGTTCCATAGATCTAAGGATGCAGTTTCACTTCCGGACTTAAATTCAGCTTAAGTACCCATTTCTGTCTCTCTCCTTCCCCTGGCCAAAGCCAATTGTCCTGACCCAGGACAACACCTTACTGATATTTCACTTGTATTCACTGCTGATTCAGGTCAGCTCACTGATCTGATAGAAAACTAAGAAAAAAAAATACAGTAAAGTTATTGATGTGACTCACTCTTCAGCTGTGCAATTGCTGTAGCTGAGTCAAGGGAAGTACGAGGTGCTGGGAGGGGGGGGTGCGGAGGAGGGGGATGAGCTATGTGTGTGTGTGTTGGCAGGGGTAGCCTACTCTTTGAAGAACCATCTTGCTGTTAAGTCAGGTCAAACAAAAAAAAAATGCCTTTTGTTGCTCCACAGTGCATTGTGGGATCTCAAGCCAAATGCAAGTCCCAGAGAATACATCAACCTTCTCTAAGCTCTCATTTTCTAAGCAGAGCCACTATCAGATATCTTTGTGATCATAAATCTATTCTTTGATTTTTCTTGCTGCCTGATTCATATTTTCTATCTGCCTTTTCACAACAGCCTCTAAAACTTCAACAGACTGCTTATGGATTAACAGTAACATCTCTTCTGCCAAACTCTCCTATAAATGTACTTGATTGTCTGATAGAGTGACTCAGCTATTATCACTTGAGTATCAAAACCCAGCCAACTCCCTGCCTTGGAGAAATGCCAGTCCGGTGTACACTCAGTTTTGGATCCCATAAATCTGTAAAACCTATGCACCCTTTTCTAATCTCTAGTTTCAAGTGTCTGAGCTCATATACCAACCTAGACAACTCACAGGTGAGCAAACTCAGGCCTGATCTACTGCCTGTCAAACAAATTCTTTCTTCATGGGCACAGTTCAAACTAAAGCCAGTTCTGCACCACAGGTGACTTTGCCCATCTGGAGAAGCAATCTCGAGGGCGAGTCAAATTCTAACTGTGAGTATCCAGGGAAGTTGAGCTTAGATGTAAACTTAAATTTAATTTAATGTGATAGAACATCTACTGAGCAGCTAAATCCTGTCTTTGAACTAGAACTATCACACACAGTATCACAGTGTTGATATGGCTGGAAAAGACCTTGAAGATCATCAAGTCCAACCTATGTCACACTCAAGAGTACTTCTCTCTAAAGCACAGTCTCAATTGTGAACACCAAGTCTGTTCACTTTACCACAAGCTTCAAGACTTCACTCTTCTTTCCTCAATGCCCTTTGCAGTACCCCAGCTGCTTATTCATTCTGCCTCAACTTTTGCCTTACTGTGATTTCTCCTACTCTGTCACTATTCTGGGTAAGAAGAATTCTACAGAAACAGATGCTTGCTGGTAAAATGGGGCAAATGAAAGCAGGAGGCAACCTGAGGTTTAAAAAATACCTACACAAACATGTCAAGGAAAAATATGTTTGTTCTACATAAATACATAGTGACACAATGTGAGTTACCTTGGGAACTGCCTAGATGGTGCTGTGTGGTGGCTAGCTGGCTGTGTGTTTCTCTATCTGCCCAACTCCTGTTCCTGAGAATGTCTTCCAGTGGAAAGTTTTTAGTAGCATAGTGTCACCTCTCATTCTGCATTATTTATCTATGCCACTAAATGATCAATTAGGTCTAATTTTACGTATCCATCAAACTGCTGATTAACACTTCCGATTGAGGCCAATGTAATGTCCTGCAATCACTGAAAAAGGGTTCATTTTCTCTCCTGAAAAAAGGTTGTGAGTTCATCAAACCCACTGATTTTAATACCTAGCAGTGATTTGGTCCAGAGGAGTGCAGCCACTGATATTTTTAGCCCAACAAACATGCAGTAATAAAGAATATTTCCATGCAAATTCATACAAAACTGGGGCTAGATAAGCAAAGTGATTTGACAAATGCTAAATGTTGCAAATATCCCAATACCTAACTTTTAGACACTGTGTTAGAAAGTTATGAAGCCTGGCTCATCTTGTTTGCATAGAGGGAATGTGGTACCTCTGAATAGGATTCACAGAAGACAACAAGCAAAGCACAGAACAACTGAAATAAATGGTGATAGAAAGAAGGATTTGGGCTGCACCACTAAAACTCCCATGAAATTCTGCCTGGGCTGGTTCTCTGACTCTTCTGGAGATAAAGAGCTAAGCAAAGTACACTTTCATACTTACTCCTGCCATAAAAATTAGGTTAATTATAAATTCAGCAGCTCAAAGATAGGTGCCTAGTAAAATCAGACACTCAGGATTGAGAAGCACCTGTGCTTTTAAGAGTCTATGTCCCTTTTGAAGTTATTCTCAATTGCATCCACAAATAAGGTCCTGCAGTCTAACCTAATTCAAAGCCCAGAGAAAAGAGTGGAGTTCTTAAATCCAACTGCTATTTTATTATTCAAGCAAAACTAGGACTTAAAATATATATCATAATTTTAATAATTAATAATGTGAATTTGTGATTTCTTTAGCCAAATTTTTAAAGCATTTGGGTATGTAACTATTTCTTAGAAGATTTTTTTACTGGTAAGTATTTCGTATATCAGGAAATCGTAAAACTATGTAATTCAATTTTCATCTTTACCACAGTGGTCTCTACCATGTATTCACCATTAAAAGTAAAGAACTTAGTAATATATTACTAAGATATATCCTCATGTTAAGACACTTGCAAAGTTTTGAAGAGAGCAAAGGATTATTGATTTAAGGTGGTCAAATATAGTAAATTTTGGAAGGGTTTTCTAGAGAAAAGTACTATTTACCTCCAAACACAGATACTTTCATTAATTTCTTCCTGCATCATGATTTGACTTTTCATTACTGATTTCTTATTTACAAGATTTATGTTTTGGTTTCTTATCTCACAGTGGGATACACACAAACACACACATATATGCAAAACAGTGCTATTATCCTTGATATGGGTGAATTTGACATATTAAGTGGAATTTTTAGGAGATTGAAATAAGTTATCTGCAATTAGTGTGCTTCATGTATTAAACCCCCCCCAGCCGTTACAAAACACAACCTTCAGTATTTAGAACCAGTAAAACACTCAACTTGTGCAACTGAAGCCAGCAAGAGTTGCAAGGTTCCAATGGGTTTCATCAGGCAAAACACTTACAAGACACGGATACAAACTTAATGAGGCAGGGTGATAGTGGCTAGGACCAGAAGTTAATTGTGCCTTCTTTAATATAATCATGTAAGTATGAACAATTCATTCTACATTAGTGCAACTTCACAGTAGAGCTTGAGTCCACCTAAAACCTCCATTTTTGTTCATATATCATTTTACAATTTGAATAAGAGATTTCAAACATTTCTGCTAAATATGATCAGGTAGATCATAATGAGTTTATACCATTGCTATGCAAAATCCACTGATTTCAGTCAACATAAGGATGAGTGAACCTGTGTGGCAGATTTGTTTCTCATAGTTCAACAATCTCCTTTTGAGTCTGTGAGAAGCCAAAATTCAGTTTGAAACTTAGACTTTTCTCAGATCCATTGTAAAACCACTGATTTACAAATGATTCACAGAGAGAATGGCCAGTTCTGAGTTGTGAAAGTCTAACTGTCTTCAGGTGAAAATTATGCTGGAAATCAGGGACAGAAAAAAAAAACACCATGAAAAATTTGCATATACCTTTAGTACTTTTTCCAGCATGTGTGAAACCCAAATCACTTTAGTTTTGGTTTTCACTAACAAAAGTTAAAAAAAAAAAAAGAAACGCTGATGACATCATACAGCTCCCCTTCAAAGCTGAAAGAAAAGTTTATAATGAATTAACAAACACTTTTGAACCCTTTTACCTTCTCTTTCCAGATGTACATGCCCTGTATTATGGCAGCTGTTTTGAATCTGTCCAGAGAACCAACTGTGTATTGTGGATACAATTGTTCTGAAGAAAACTTCAACACAGCAGGTCACCAGCAAAACTGCAGGTTGATGGTTACAGGCACATGACATCTGAAGTACCACCTGATTGTAGAAATCCAGTAGTCTGACACGACCTCACAGTCTAGGCTTCATTTGGAAGATTTCACATAACATCTGTGCCACATGTCATCAGGCTCCATAAGCCACCAAAACCTTCCTTGTAATCAAACACCAGGTTACACAGGCATGCAGTCCTGCAAGAAGAGGACAGAAGAAGCCGTCTCCAGTTGCAGACTGCTGAGGTTTAACCAATTACCCCAGTGATTTCAGCAATCAAATCACACCCAAACTTCAGAAAAAGACAACATACCTCTGCCAACCAGACTATGTTGGTGGTGAAGGGAAAGGGGACAGGTTCTTCCTAGGAAAGGAGGAAGCAAGGAATTTGCTTCCTGGTCCCTTTGAGAAACCAATAGGAACGCTGAAATACAGTCTGCAATATGAAGAGGATGCACATAAACTGCTGTTCAGTCTTATGTAAGTTAGCTACACCACTTTAGAGGATATCCAAACACTTACATCACAGTTTCCCTGTTTCAGAATTTCATCTGTTAAAGCACACAGACTCCTCTATAATCAAGACCCTTCCATTATAACAATCACGCCATTTTAGTTCTTTACATTGCTATCACATTGGGAAGAAATAACACTAAGAGTGGTGAGAAACCTTCTGCTAATATCCACTCTATATTTACTCATGATAATTTTATAACCATAGCTTTTGTGCCACTAAGACCTTTTCAGTTAAAAGCTGTTCTATCTTTAACACTTACTCCTGAATATATTTCTGAAGAATCATCCTATTTCTCTCAACCTTTGTTTATCTAAGCTTAACAACCCATCTCATCTAATCTCTCTTCATGAGATTAATTCTCCATTCTTATAAACATGCCAGTAATCTTTCCCTGCTTACATTTTAAGGTCATTTTTCATGAACACAAGTGACCAGAAATTTACATAAATTGAGCCCTTGTCAATGATATGAATAATGAAATAACATGAATCCAACTAGACCATGCTCATCATCGAGTCTTGTCTTAAACACCTCCAGGGATGGCGACTCCACCACCTCCCTGGGCAGACCATTCCAATGAGTGATCACTCTCTCTGTGAAAAACCTCTTCCTAACATTCAGTCTAAACCTCCCCTGGCGTAGCTTAAGGCCATGTCCTCTTGTTCTGGGGTCATCAGCCTGAGAGAAGAGATCCTCACCCACCTGACTGCAACCTCCCCTCAGGTAGTTGTAAGCAGCAATTAGGTCACCTCTGAGCCTCCTCTTCTCCAGGCTGAACAACCCTAGTTCCCATAGCCGCTCCCCATAGGGCTTGTCCTCCAGTCCTTTCACCATCCTTGTCACCCTTCGCTGGACCCTCTCAAGCAGCTCAACATCCTTCTTCAACTGGGGAGCCCAGAACTGCACACAGTACTCAAGATGTGGTCTGACCAGTGCCGAGTACAGGGAAAGGATAATTTCCCTAGTCCAACTGACCACCCTGTTCCTAATACAAGCCAGGGTGCCACTGGCCTTCTTAGCCGCCTGGTCACACTGCTGGCTTATACTGAGTTTTCTGTCAATCATTACTCCTAAATCCCTCTCTATTTCACCACTCTCCAGCCCCTCATCCCCCAGTCGATAGCGGTGCATGGGGTTGTTATGACCAAAGTGAAGAGCCCGGCACTTATGATCCTGAGGGTCCCTTCCAACTCAGAATAACCTTTGAACCTGTGAATCTGTGAAAACGCCTTAGCTGTTAGTGCATCCTAAAATAATAACAGACTACACAATTACAACAAACTTTCAGAGTTGTTCTGCATGGCAACTGATAAATGCATATTATAATCAAGGGGGGGAAAAAGCACAACAAACAAAAAACACCCCACTTATTTTTTGACCCCTGAATTCCTGGCTTTGCAACCTATACTATTAAATTTCATCTCACCACTTGCATCAACAAAATCATCTGGTTCTCCTTGCCTGATGGTCCAGTTCTTTGTTAAGAAGATCCTTCTCATTTTATGTTATCTGTACACCTCAGAAATACACCTTTTACTCTTGTATCTCCTGTATCACTAACTAGTATGTTAAACGGGATCATTCCCAAGACCAACCATGAAAACACTCATAACACTCACCGCCTGTGCCGCCCCCGCTGCCACCTGCGCCACACCCCGTGCTGCCGCCACCACTGCGGCAGCAGGTCACGCATGCGCAGTTGCGAAATGGGTCTCCTACATCACTAAAAAATCATGCTGCTAAGATCTGAAGCCACAAGATGGGGGGCGCAAAGTGCAAGAGGGTCGACTGTAATAACTGTAATCAAGAATGAAGTTCAACCCATTGTCATTGACTGTGAAATTTAATTCTTGCATAAGACTTGTAAGTACACTTAAGTAAAAAATTCTTGGTCCAAGGCGTGTAGACTGTCAGCATAAGCACTGGATGTTGTCCAAATTCTGCAATTCTGAAGTTACAGAAAACTAATTCTTGCTTTCGCTTGGATACAATTTTTACTGCTCTGTCCTCAGTTCCTTTACATATCTTTTGTTTGTCCAAAACAATCATGCAGCTCTGGAAACTTCAGAAGGCTTTTGAAATGTATCAATGAGCTTTTTACATACAGAGTACTGAAAAAACTTCATGCCACTGAACTTCATCTAGTCATGCAGAAAGAGAGTGTGAAACTTGAAAACCTTAAAACCATCACTTAAGAAGGCAATACAAAATTTAACTTTCAAAACCAAGTCTACTATAATACAAAGACTTGTAAAAACATAAAATCAAATGATGGACTACCTCCTTATCTGCATGGCCTCAGAGGAAGCATCTAGTATCTAGGAAGGCCAACAGCCTGATCATGTGACTGAATTTGGAAAGAAAGGCACAGAGAAGAGCAGCAGTGAACCTCCACCTCTTCATGCTTTTGCTCTTTGCTGGTTCAATTAATCACAGCTTTTTTTCTTGCGGTAATTTGCATCTGAGCAGCGCAGTGAAAGCCGTGAAGATATGGTATGTAAATAAGCTCATGGATATGTAGATAAGCCCCACCCATTGCCTCACCCTGCTCAGCACCGGAGCCAGCTTGGCTCAATCTGGGTCTAGCACAGGGTGAATGCATGACTTGATTCTCTGCCCAAGGTACCACTACCCCCTCACCCCCATTCCCTGTGATCTCCCAGGCCAGGAGTGGCAGAGCCTGAGCGAGAAAGCTTGTGCACTCCCACAATGGTGGCAGCCCTGGGGCAGGACCCTGCTCCCATGGTGGCCCCAGCAGGGGGCCCCACTCCCATGGTGGTGGCAGCCCTGGAGCAGGTCCTGCTTTCACATCGGCCTAGGCCCCTCCACCTCGTTTCACAGGGGAAAATAGTCCTTTTCCCATTACCCACAGCCCATGGGGATATGGACCCAGCCACGGGTGGGGACAGGAACAGGGCTGGTTGTGGTGACAGCACACTTGTTCTGCTCCTGGGCGGAGCCAGGTTGCAGACACAGACAGATCCCTCTGCCTGCGGTGTCCCCTGCTGGCACAGCAACCCCAGCCCACATGCCATGTTTATACACAGTTGAGTTGGCTTTAAGCACACACACACCATGAACCAACAATATTGATAAGCCCTGGCATGGACACACAAGGGAATAAACAGTGATGGAAGACTCAGGCCCACTTGACTCTGCTTGAGGGGCGGTCGCCTGCTCTGGGGCTCCTGGCAGTGCCGGCTCCCACAGAGTTTCTGGGCCTGATATGGTACAGTGGTGGCAGCAAAAGGAAGGAATCCTATGACTCCCTGGACAGGAATGGGCAGAAGCCATTCTCTTCAGTCTCCTGAGCTGGCACAAGGGACAGGGTAGTCCTGGGAAGGCCACGCAGCACTCTGGGACAGAGGGGGGCAGGGCAATGGGCAGGGCTTAATTGCATATTCATGACCAGCATATCCTCATGGATTGCAGGCTCTGCAGGAGGGGAGGAGAACTGAAGATCAACGAAAGTTGGTGGTAGACTGTATTATCTTCTTTAGGCATCACTTTTACTGAAACCGATCAATATTTAACCCAGTCCTTGGTTAGCCTCACCTCCTTCCTTGATATGCTGCCATCAGTATATAGAAGAACCAGTTCCTCCCAGTTTTTGTTTATATGATTAACAACCTTCAATCATTTATTTTCTACCCTAATTCAGAAAGACTTGAGAATAATCTGATTTGATTTCTATAGAGACTGTTGGTTTGAAAATTAACAAACATCTTTGTGAGTAAAGAGTTTACAAACAGTAAACTATTCATTCATCTCAATAATTACCTACTCTTCCTTCCAGTTTTCCCCCTTATCTTTAACAACATCATTACCCCTTTGGATTAAAATAATTCTATGTCTGATAATAATCCCCCGTGTTTATATTCTCAAGCCCTCTCAGTCAATTAACTAACTTTCCCCTGTATCCCAAACTTGTCCTTCTAAAACTCCAAGCTTTGATTATAGCCTTTATTATTGTAGCACTTAAGCATCTCACAACCACTGGTAAAGCTACCTTTTAAATTTCTCTGTAATGAAGTGTAATTTCTCTGTTTCCTCTCTGTAAGAGGAAGATAGTTTCACTGTTTTACAGAAAGACAATAAGTTAAAATTAGTGGTTTGCCTACAGGCTGAAGTAACACAGACACCATTCCTAAAAGCAACACACATAATAATTCTCATTTGAATTTAATGTGAATATGGGACAAAATTATGCACTGGGCACAACAGTAGTCATTTTAATATGAAATATAAATCCTAACCTACTAAGCTTCTCTTAATTGTACTCCACCCATTAGTTCAAGGTACATATTTTTTCTTGATTCCCTGTGCCTCTTTAAAAAATATAATTCCTATCTGCTTACATAATTTCAAGCAACTGGAGACTTCAGAGTTTATGCCAAGTGCTTCAAAAAGCAGGTATGTTCAAATAAGAATGTGGTACAAATAAAAGCATGCTGATACAGTCGCTGATGTGCTTCTATTACTTGCATAGTATCATTGCTTGGGCTTCCTCAGTTCTTTGGAAGGTATAGTCCCTTGGGGCCATAGAGATAACAACAGCAAACCCAAACCACCTGGAGACTGTATTTGGTAGATGATTAACCCAATGGTGAATCAGGATGTTTGAAACAGAAACAAGAAAACAGCAGTAAATAACTTGCACTGAGTAATAGGAGTGAAATCCCAGCCCCATCCAAGTTAATGCTTAATTGAGAAATTTATTCTTGATATTTATGACCTTTCCTGAATAGTTCTAATGTCATTTATTTCATTCATGACAAAGTTTGATATGAGAAAATGATATGGGACAATGTATCAGTTAACATAATAGTCATGCACATACCTGTTTGCGTCTGTGTGCCTGGGTTTGCTGGAAATTTATAAAGATTCTTCTTTGTGATAATAGGAATAAGAAACCTGTAGAAACTTACCTCTTCTTCCTTTAATGCTGACTTGGGGGGTTTTGTTGGGTTTTTTTTTTATGGAATAGCTACACAAACTGAGGTGAGAGAACAATAAAATTACTCATTGTGGCTTTATTTATTGCAAAAGCACCAAACAAGAAACCAGTGTCAATCAAGTCTTAGTATCTGTTGCTAGGAGAATAAATTAGGAGAAGCTTGCAGCAGTCAGACTCCGAGGATGTTCCCCTGGTGTGGACAGAGAGAGCATGCTCAGTGGAATCCACTTGACAATTTTCCATAGCACCATCAGGGAGTCATCTGAATCCTGGTTTCTGCTATTTGAGCTGAGGTAGGGTGGAAGGTCAGAGTCTGCGTGTGTTTACAATTATTGCTAAATAGTCTCACTGAGTCCTAAGTTTTAAGAGCCCTGAAGAGCCTTTGTGGACAGCACCCATGGAGTTGCAGTCTCCACTGAGCAGGGCCCCAGGCAATTTTTGAGTTTGCAGGTTAGCCATATTTCCTGAACTATATTTGATCTTATTCACACTAGCAAAGTTATGTCTTTAAAGGACACCTGAGTTCTGGGGGAAGGGAGCATGTCTTCGAATTTTTTTTGAAAAGACAAATACCCAGCATCCATAGGAAGAGTTCTATAAGGGAGAGGAGAGCAACAGGAAGCAACATGGAAACTTTCAGTATTTTCTATTGTTACTTTGATGATACAGGCTTTGTCAAGTCTGAATTCAAGAATCTATCAGGCTCCCTCTGAGCACAGCCTTAAATTGAAGCACAATTGTGCTTCACTGTAAAGTCACCGGGTCTACTCATGATGATCCACATAAATTAGGCATGCATCTAAATGTGATGCGGGACTATGAAAACTCCATTTAGAAAATACCAGGAGGGTTTGGAGGATGTTAATAAGTGAAATCTTTATGCTTTTTTAATTTTTTTACTTTTTTCTTTTTAATGAAGTCACTGTGCTACTTTTGTAACATTAAAAAGCCTCCTGGATTGGTAGTCTCCGGCAAAACACTGGGGGGAAAAGATACCCTTCAAAGCAGCAGCATACTAGGGAATGTCAAATTAAAAATAAAACCCAAAAACCTCCAGTAAAAAAAAACAAAAAACAAACCCCATAGCAAACCAAAATACATTTCTCCTCATTTCAAAGAAGAATTTTTTCTTTTTTTTTCCACTGAAACTATTAAATAAATATGCTTGAATTTTACAAGTGTGCTTGCTGCAAAAAGTGCAATCTATTTGTACAGCAGAGAGAATGAAGGACTTACTGCTTAAAGGCACAAAAAGGGTGTGTAATAGGATTCTGGCATCTTCCCAGACAGCTTGCAGACAAATTCAGAGACGAACAGAGAAGTATTCTTTTTGAAGTATATTTGGCCAAGGTCTCATTCACAAACAGATAAAACCAACACATTTCTGCATGATAAGGGTCAACAGAATAGCGTATTAGTTTGAGAAGAGAACCCATCTGCAATTTTCTTATATAAAAATATATGAGGACACAACAGGAAAGCTGTCAGCATGACAGTTGGAGGATTCTGCCAAGGAGCCAGATGCTAGTGTCAGAAGAACATGTTCCACAGCTTGGCATCTGGGTTCTCTCATTGCCCTCCAAGAAGGGAGAAAAGGAGGAGTGATAAGATATGCCTAAATGAATAAAACTACAAGCAATTCCACCACCACCCCCAACATGCTCAAATCACTACTTCTTTTAGAAAATCCTCAGCTACATGTTCTCCTACATCTTTTAAATTAAAATGGAAGGTGATAAATTTAACCCACTTATGTTTTAGAATGTTGAAAAAGCATTTGCAGTTCTGAATACATAAGTCTCACATGATTTTAACTGCTCATGTGCGTAGCTGTGCAATTTATTTTATTATTTTTTGTTAGTTTTACGCAATTTTGCTACAGAATATATTTCAAGATCAATTTTTAGCCCATGTCATTCTTGGGGCAGGAAGGACATAATACGTACCACATTTGTGATTTACAGCTAAGAATACTTAGAGCTTTATTCTTTCTCCAAATAGCTACTAACAGAGAAAAGCTCAGAAATATCTAGGGCAAAATGCTAAGGGTCAGTTGAAGGCCCAACAAGCTGACGAAGCACCACAGAGAATCACATCATTATGTGTGTAGGGGAAAAAAGACTCTTCTTAAGATAGCTTTGAGAAAGCTATAGTTGCTGCACAGTCCTTTAGAGTAGCAAGGCTAAGATTGTGTCCATAGACCCTGGTCCTTCAGTCACATCCCCTTGCTATAGGTAATTAAGTCAGCCTTTGCTTTGTATCTGTGTTCCTTCCCTGAGTCAACCCCCACGAGGCCTGAAAGTCTCATCTTTGACTTGACTCTCAAGTGCTTCTGGGTGTCTATCTTTATCTTCTGGTGACCAACTCTGACTGCGGAGGATGCAGTTGTCCCCTCTATTAAGTTGCTTGTATTCCATATGTAAAGATTTTAAAAATTAAGACCAAACTCCTGGTGTTTCTGAGATCTTTGAGCAAAGAGACTGGGAGGCAAGGATCATATACTTTCATTTGTCTTGCAAAATAAACTGGCTGCTCTTCTCCTAGCAGACAGAAGCTTTTAAGGTTAGCTATTTCAGGATTGCAAGCGGCATTTGTCTCCATACCAGCTTCATTCCCCCAGCTTTACCCTATTTATTGTTTTTACCCTATTTACCGTATTTACCCTATTTACCTCTACTTCATGGATTTTGCTCATCATGGCATCTTTCTGGAACAGACTCCCATGATATTCGAGGGGTTAGTATATGTGTTTGCAAAAACAATGACTGAAGCCTTTCTTGTATTCTTCCTACTTCTCTTTCAACACAACATCTGCAAAAAATTATGAGAGGAAATGCTTTTTCAAGGAGAAAAGAGTATTGCAAGCTCCATACCAAGTTGTCTTATTGTTAACAAACTGCCAGAAAGATCTGTTACAATTCACTGTAGGGACAGCAGGAGGAAAGCAAACTATCACTGCTACTGTAATACCTACTCTTCAGATTCAGGATAAAATACTCACTTAGAATAAAAACTTATGCTGTTTGACCCCTAAATTAAGGAACTGCTATCCATACAAACATAGACAAAGAAGTCTTTAAAATCAAAGCCTAGCTCTGAAAAGTGTATCTCTGTATTTGTTCAGGAACAAATTTGCTCACCTCAGAAATCAATTGGTGATTTTAGCCACTGTCTATACTTTAGATCCATTTGGCATCTGAAAAATTGAACTTTTCTTGCTGCCCCTTCCATCAGCACTGGCAATCAAGCATCTGCTGTTAGAACCTGGCTGACAATGGGATGTGGGATACGAGGTCAAAGAGACCTCAGCTCAGTCTTCTATAACTCTCACTGAGTTCACAGAGCTCATAATACAGTTGGAAAATTTACTTGCAATCAAGTAGATATGGTGCAAAGCATATATGGGAACAGATGAGGAAAAGGTCCATTTCTGTAATAACACTTTCTTATTTTAATTTAATTTTTTGCCCAAATTTCGGCTAAATTATGTTCTTAGCCTTACTGATGGGATATAGAATTGAGTTAAACTCATTTCTAGGGAAATTATGTCTCCTAATCTCCTAAGTCAGTCTAACGGGGGAAAAAAAAAAGGAAAATTCAGTCCAGCCATTGCTGACTTCAAAATTAACCTTTTCCTGCTGAAATCAGACATGAATCTCATCAAAAAGAAGAAAAGTCTTGGTCACTCATTGCTTCCACTGTCATGTTACACAGAATGGGTTATATTTTAAAAATGTTACCAGGTCCATTTTTTATTATCTTATCCTTTTCAGTTTATGAAATGAAAAAAATATCTGACCTTGTCAAGTCAAGGCTGTTTAATTCTATTTTCAGT
Organism: Pitta sordida; assembly: GCA_013390025.1. Classification (NCBI taxonomy): domain Eukaryota; kingdom Metazoa; phylum Chordata; class Aves; order Passeriformes; family Pittidae; genus Pitta; species Pitta sordida. The sequence continues at coordinate 116,553 of WEKX01024435.1, forward strand.
TACTGATAGGAAAAGGAAAAAGCCAATCTTGGCACCTCTTGGAAAGACACTAATAAGAAGTCTAGATCCATCATCTTTTATTGTTACATGACCACTAGAACAAGCTTGTGAAAGAAAACGTTTTCACTCAGAATATGAAGTAGAAAGATGTGTGTATACAGCAAGAGGCCAGAAATGCACAAGAAGTGGTGCTATGTTGATCAGTTTGAGGACATTTGGCATAATAAGGTTCATTTCACACCAGACTCTGTGTGACCTGAAATATTAACAGCGCCTCAAACAAAAGCAGAACAAAGCGGGAATGGGATGACCTAGAGGAAGTTAATAATCAGGTACAGTTTTGTTTTCGATAAAGTATTAGGCCTACATTGCTTGATTCCCTGTTCTATCATTCAAAAAACTTCTTCCCAAAAATCCCTGGAGGAAAAAAATCTTACCTGTGGCCTGAGCTGAACTCTAAGGGACTGTGCAAGTATCATGGTGATGATGGTGGACATGAAAGACTTCTCTAGGGAGCCAGGGGAGCTGGAATATCAACTCCAAGCATACTCTGTGGCACAGGCAAGAAGTCTGATTGCAGGGTAAAGTAACAGTCACTCCCCAGGCCAGACCCTGGGAGCAAAGCGGTCCTGAGATGAGTGCTACCCATAAAGGATTACAGTATCCCTAAGCAAGGGTACTTTGCAGGCTGAGGTCTGATACAGGAATGACAGCATTCTGACACAGCCTAAACCACTGTTTTTTCCCAAGACCTGTTGCAACACCTGTTGCAGTAACACAAAAGTCAGAATTATCAAAAATCTCATAGAACTTCCAAACAATCCAGTAGTGATAAGAGTGCTGCTGACATACAGCAAAGTTCACAGCAGCAAACTATCCCGGCTTTTCCAGTGCTTCACTCAAATTTCAAAATCATTCCAAGGTTGGTCCATGACATCCCCAATTTATTTGTTTCTGCTTACAGCAGCATTGTATATTTTATGTGATAAGTTAGGGGGAAATCCATTCTAAAAGGAAAGTTTTAAATTCCAGTGCAGAGTTTCTTTGTTTCAAATTTCAAAAAAAGGAGCAAGGAGAAAAAAAGGAATATGCGTACTGTGCCTGCTTCATGCTTTTTATGCCACTTTGATTCATGAGAGGCAAACTTCATCATATGTTTAAAGTCTTTAAAGATATATATTATTAACAAAACAGGGATTTTTACAATCAGTGAACATTTGTTTAGTTTCCCCCTCATCTCCTCCCTCCCTACCCGACCTCCCACCCATCACACACAATTTTAGGAAAATATTTTGTTGACTATAATTAAACTATGTGTGTTAATTAGGATATTTTAAATGCACTGCTTGGGAAGTAGAAAAAATACAGGATCTGAATGAGCCCAAATTGAGATGACACTTGAATTTTCACAGATGTTTCCATAATCCTAATTTCAAATTGATTGTACTTCCTGAACAGTGAGAAGCCATTTTCAGTTATTTATTCAGATATGAACTACTTTTTTCTGTGGACAGAAAATATACAGTCCTATAGTTAACTCCTTAAAATAAACGGACACCAAAGAAGGTTTTGACTAGCAAAAAGTAAACAGTTCCACAAAACCAAATTATCTCTATCAGGAGGAAAGCATCACTAAGGATACACAGAACCTCTGGCTCACAAAGATTATTGCTGTTGTTGCTGGAGGACACCGCAGGTTAGTCCATCACGCCAGTATGTGCCACCATATATTTACACTCCTGTGCTCAGAGTGGAGATCTGTAGAATCTATCATACAAAGCCAATGCAACCTGGCTCTGCACCAGGAAAGTCTAAAATATTCATCATGAAACCAAGTAGAGCCTGAGGGCTACTTTGACTTAATGGCAGCTGGCAATGGCCTCAAGGGACTTAAATAGCAGCCATTAACCCCTGTGCTCAGTTGATACTTTTTCTTTCTCTTTTATCACAATCTGTAAACCAGTGTCAGGGAGGGTTGGCATCTCACCCTCTACAGACATGATCCCCTCTTGCCTAGCAGCTGATGGAGTCTACTGGAGGAATTTCATAGCACAAGAGCAGCATGCTACATGAATAAATTCAGCACAGCAACTGCATTCACAACAGTACTATTGTCCTGGTAACACCAGACTCAGATTTACAAACTGGCTGCAGAAAAGGTTTCTCACTACATATTACTAATGTATGTCCTCCTGGTCTGGCTAAGCCTTTGAATTCTTGCTGTAGGAATTCATGTAATTTAGAGCCCAATCCAACCTGGTTTGGGAGTAATCCTAAATGATGTAACTCACAGTTTGTTCCTGGCCACATCTGTGGTAGAGAATGTTCCAAAATCATCAGAAAGGATATGTCTGAGCAAGTTATCTTTTTTTTTTTTTTAATTTCTAAAAGAATTAATAAGTTTTAACAGTGAGTTTGGTTGGGCTTGTGCAGACAGTTTTCATACAAGCTTCTCCATACTGTTGTGCCAGTGATCTGTAACATAAAACCAAGTAAGTGAAAATTAATCTCTCTTTTCACAAAAAAAAAAAAAGAGAAAAAACCCAACCAGCCTCCCCCCAAACTATTCCTTTTTTTCATTAAAATTTCTTTCTTTCACTTCATCATCAATTATACAGCAATGTTAGATCAAATGTGAGTAACTGGGATGAATTCCACCAACTTGTGAACGCAGAACATGATAAGAGAATAGCATGACTTTGGCATAACTACTTAGTCATACATGTGGTGCATTTATGTTTTCAGACTATCTTTCAATACTCTGAGCTCCTTTCTTTAAAGTTTAAATTTGTAAAAAAACTCAATGATACTTTTATGCAGCATGGGGCATTGGAACCACATTCTAAAAAAAAAAAATAAAAAGCTGCACAGAAGTATCAACTATTGTCAAGAAGAAAGGACAAAAGTGAAAAATCTTGTGTGGATCAGTTGGTTCTTGAGGCAACTATTTACTTCAGATGCAAAATCAAGGAGATCTACTATGAGTCTGTTGTGGTTTGACCCTGTCTGGATGCCAGATATTCACCCACAACCTCTCCTGGAGAAAAAAAATGGGAAAAAAACTTATCACAGGCAAAACAAGGCAAGCTACGAGTGAGGAATATAAAGGATTTATTTATTAACTAACAAGATCAGAGCTTAATGTGAGAAGCA